>VZDJ01000513.1:0-218601 GCA_008694505.1 Cyanoderma ruficeps
TTCCCTGGCAGATACCTGTCTTTCTAAACCAAGACAGCCTCTTTGAACAGGTGGTTTGACAAAATGACCTCCTGCAGCACTTTCCAACATAAACTATCTTGTGACCCTATGATTCAAAGGAAGCTTCTGTGTCTTGGAACTCACAGAGCATTTAATCCAAAGAGTGAAAGAATTCAATAGAACCTACACAAACACACAGATGAACAATATAAAAGAAAAAATAAATCCTGTTGATTTCACCTCAAGGCACATGACTTAACATACATACTTAAGAAAATTTATTCAATTTATTTGGGTTAACCTGACTGTGAAATATACACAAGAAACATTGGTAAATTACATTTATTTTTATTAAAATGTTGAGATATATTTTTGAGGGACTCATTACAGACATTTGGAGTAATAAACAGCAAATAAACATGTCAACGAGCAGCAAGGGTTGCATTCTTGGCAAGGGAAAGTGATTTGGCCTTATATAAAAGCAGTCAACATCTCAGTGAGGGGAAGAGTTTACATAGGGGCCATACAGAGAAAGAGGGTTACAGGCTTCTGATGGCAAATAGAACTTCCTGATGTGTTCAAGGCCATGACAGTCTTCCTCAAAGCAACATTAAAAAAATTGGCTTATTATAAAACAACTAATTGATTAACGTATTTTGTCTTATTACACATATTTAACTGTGGTTTCACTTTAATTTTAGCATTTAAGCTACATATAATTGTCTTAAGTCTGTCATAGTAATTTCTAACAGGTGGAAAAGATCAGGAAAATGAGCTCAACTTTACAGAGCTTTCCTCTTGATTACTCAAAACACATTTAAGGCTTTGATTGCTTTGAAATGACAATTCAGAAATACAGTTACACCATATTCTTATCATAAACTTTCTGCAAACCTAAGTGACAATATACTTAGCTTTGCATTGAAGTGTGTACCACTTGGGCTTCAATCCTGTAGTCTTTATGGCAAGGCATGGTATGGTATTTTTATGGGCAAACAGATGTTACAATTAATTATGTTCTGTTTTGTCTTTCAGTCTTGTTCAATTTCTGAAAGCACTATCTTAAATCATGATGATGAACTCTTTTTATTTAAAACCTAAGATTAATCTCCATATCTTTGTCAGAATTTTTCAGCTTCCATTTGGCAATACCCTAAACTTAGTAATACGACTTGAAGATGATTTTCAAACTGAATTTCATAGGGTCAGAAATTTACCATGGATTACTGAAAGTTATGAACTAGTTGTGTAACTTGTGTAAACAATAGATTCTAGTTATGAAATTAGAGATATAATAGACATCCAGTTTCTAGTCGTTTAGCCCAGAAGAACTTTTATCCTTTATGCTTCCCCTTAAACTTGAAAATGTACTAAAATCCACAAAAAGTATAATGCTCCACAGGAGAGAGCATGTCAGACAAAGAAATGCACTATAACTGTCATCTTTTCTAACCCGAAATACTACTCTCTCTATCCTTTGTTGTACTTTCTTATCATGTTTGACCTTAAACATCTAAACAAACTCTGTTGGAATAGTAGTTCAGCGAGGTCCACGTTCTGACTACGGACCCTTAATCATTCAATAAACACAAATTAAGGTGTTCACTCTTTTAACAGCTCTAATAATTATGTATTTATTAGCAATAACGATAAAGTAGGTTGCTGACAAGTGATTCTCCCACTCCTACACAAACTAGCTAATCTGTGGGCAATTTTGTGGTGTTGTCACCAAGAGAAGATCCACTGTTTATCTAATGCTGATAGGAGACCAGACAAAGTGTCTACTGCATACTAGTGTTATTGTACTGTTATACCAAATCATACACTTTACAGAGTGGGATATGCTTTTGGCAAACAAAGAAGTTATCAGCCATACACTGAATTGTTAATTTATAAATGGTTAATATTTTATTACATAAATCTACTGTATGAGTTACTTGACTGTCATTGAGGGCAGAAGCATTGTGAAGAAGGTGTTTTTTGGGGGGTTAAACAGAGAGATTGCAATGTCAGTTATAACCTGAGATGTAATAGTGACAATTGAAATGCTTTTTAGTCCCTGCCTCCCTGGGGGATATAGCACCGTCCTTTTCTGTGGTTAGGAAGATCACTTTATTGCTCACATTTAGACTATTTCTATCTTGTTCAGCACAAAGAAAATAAAAATATTAATAAGGTAATTTCTATTAAAAATGTTCCGGTAATGAACTCTGTTGTCCTTAATGGAAGAACTGTCTCACAATCCCCTACATTCTACTGCTGAACTGTAAGTTTCAGCTATATTTAAAACAGTACAACAGTACTGCTTAAGGCAGTGGTACTGCCACTATCAGTTTACTTGAGTTTGAATGTTTCCACTTGCATTAGAACACAAATATTTTCAATTAAATAGGGCAAATTACCAATCACACTCTTACCAAGGTGATGCACATAATATAATGCCCAAGACAATTAAAAAAAAAGGACCATAGTTTTCTTGGCGTATCAGGGCTAAGAAACTGGCATTTGGAAAATGGTTTTTCTCTGAGGTTTTTCTTTTGGAACCTGCTAGGGTTGGCAGAGGAAGACTCTAGGAAGGCTTTAGGGTTACTGTGAATTACGGTTTCTCAGATCTCCTAGTAACTGTTCTGTTTCTTGAGCTCTTGCCACTTCAGTTACACAGTGAAGACTGTGGTTGAATTCTCTTCTGTTTAAATGGGTTTTTAATATAAAAGAATGACCAAAATATGAATAAACAGCACTAAGGCCTTGTAGAAGCAGGTCAGATGCAGTTGTAAAACCTGAAAGAATTTTACCTTATGTTTTGAAAACAATTTACTTTGAAAGTAGATCGTTAAGTGGAATGTGATTTCATAGGCTGAAAATTTAATCTCAGAAATAAAGTGCCTCTTTCTCAGTGTACACTTTGAAGATCTTTTGTATCGGCCAGTAATTGATTAGTTCAGCAAATAGATAAGTCAAATATAGCTTGGCGCTGTCTCATAACAAAAAGTCTAAGAAAAGATCTGCTATTTGGCTTCATTTCTACCAGAAGCATGGGAAGATGATAAAAAAACAAAACCCAAGATAGAAAGACCCTTTTTACTGAAGATGCTGGAAGAAGGAACTGCTTTACATTCTCATCTAGCAGTCTAGTTCATATAGTGTAGTTGCTCATATAGTAGCTGTGAATCATATAACATTCTGGTGCATTTCTAGCAGTAAAAATATATTAATGAAATATTGTCTATGTCAGAACAGTCATAGTCTGTTTATCAGTTTCAGTAATTTATGTTCTTAAATTGCCATTTTTAAAAATTGTTATTATATTTTAAAGACAGACCTTATCACCTCCCCCAAACCTTTGCAAAGAGATTCAGGAAGAATATGGTTTGGACTACTTGCTTCCTCTCAGTTCTCTTGGAAATCAATACAGAAGGTCTATTTGTTGATCTTTCCTCCCTCAACATACAAAATAGCCCAGCATTGGCAAGAAACTGTATTCCTGTAGCCAAAGCTACTCTCCCCAGCACCCCCCTCCCTCTCTCCTCCTTCAAAAAAGGAAAAAGGAATAGAAACAGAAAACCAGAAAGGAATGAGGTCAAGGAATAAAATCACCATGGAAAAGAAGAAACCATTCTACATCTGTTTTGAATTATCAGGAAATGTGTCATGCAGTATATACTCTAAATTGTCTGAAAGCCTTTTTTCAAACAGCAGCATGAATTGTGAAGGTCATGCAAAGAGTAGGAAACAAACTGCATTTAAGAACAGCACCTGCTCACTTACCAGCCAACCATCCCCAAATTACAAGACTGTAAAAAGCTGAAAAAGGAGGGTTTCTCCTGAAATTTTCAACTTAATTCTCAATGAAAATGAATTATTAGTACTAGCATAATTATACAAAGAATTCTCTAATCCACTCTTTCTTTCTCTCTGAAATATAAAATAACTGCATTTTGAATGCAACAAGCAGAAATCACATTTCCATAAAATAAGGGAGTTCTTACAAAATAGTACAAGAATCAACTGTAACAGAAAAAAACCTCCATGATTACAATAATTTTACAGAATTCTGAGCAGTTTTCAGCCAAAGTTTAGGAAGATAAATTTTAGCAGGGCTTTAATTGGTTCAACAGGCAAATTTGCATAGACATATATGGCAAAATTCACAGGAGGAAATGATTGACAAAAAGTGTAGGGCTTTATAATGCTATGTTAGCTAGAGGCATTCTTTGTATACTACAACATTAAGAAACTATATCCTGAGCTACTGCAGCTACTGCATATGTAGTTCCCAAATCTGTATGTGCATTTGTTTCAGGCTTAATAGAGATTTATGGGTTTTCAGACACAGTAGTAAAAGAAATAAATTTAAAAGAGTGATTAAAACATCCTGAAAGATCTCAAGTTTTATATCAAATAGACAGTGAAGTAACAAGTGGTATAACCTGCATTTCATATTATATTTGTAAGACAAGAATATTATATTTTATTAATAGATTGGAATATATTTTTGTTCATTGTGGAACTCTATTGATAATTTTTTTGATACTATAATCTAGCTAAATTCAGGGGGTTCTGCATGCATACCTAGTTCTACTTATAAAGATAATCCAAAATTTAATTTGCTTATCATTTATTAAAATGTCAATAAAAAACTTTCAATGTTCTAGGAGTCACCAGAGATAAAAAAGTTAAGAACAGGCTTACTTAATAAACTATACTTACAGTTATGTCAGATGAACTTTAGCAAATGATTCTGTACTAAATGACAGATTTGAATGGTGAACAGATGGAAAGCATGCCTCAGAGTATCATGAACAAAAATTTGAAATCTGTCTCAGGTATTGTGGTAAGTTTTTACTTTTTCACTTGATAGTTGTTCAGCTGCATCTTTATCTGACATATTACAACTGTTTAAGACATCCTTTGTCAAGGAACAAAATATTTTTACTCAAGATCGATCCCTGATCAAGTTCCGCTGAGTAAAAATTATAGAAAAAAAGCTACTATGTGCTAGATTATTTGCAATAAAGATAAAAATTAATTTTTCTTTCAATTAACATTTTCTCCAAGCTTAGAAAGGAGTGGTCATTTCCATTTACTCCTTGAGCTATAATGTATAATTTTCTGAATTGCAAATCTTTGGCTGCTGTAAGCGTCAGAAGTCATCATTTTCATTGCTTTTTACTTTACTCTGGTAAGTGAACAAAACAGAAAAATCATCCATAACTGAACTGTAAGAATCTTTTTAAAGAATCTTAGGAAATCTTTAATGAGACTTTGAAAACTTTTAAAATTCAGTTAAAATATCACACACTTAACATCAAAACCATTAGGATTAAACTGTATTTAAAATAGATAGTAAAGGATGAATTAAATGTCTTCCAACCTTATTCATTATTATACAGTACATTTTCCTTTCCATTGTATAAATGGAAAAAAACACCCCAGAGCTTGGTGTTCGCAGCTTAATTAAATGAGCATTCAGGAAGTGCAGCTCCACACCCTGATCTTCAGAAATTTTTACATTTCAGGGAAAATTAGTACTCCATAACGAAGACAAAAAGTCAAGGACTTAGCATGTAATAGTACAAACAGGTTTTGGACAAAAGCACAACACCCAACATCTTGCAATCAAAAAGACAGAAACTCCTCAGTGATTAAGTTAATAGTGATTTCTCATGGCTGTGTGTCTCACTAGAGCCCACTGGATGGCTCCCTTACCATTGTCAGGGTTCTTTGAGCATTCAGTGTATTCCCACGTTGCAACTGATTTTAGTGAGTTCCACTCCCTCAGGAAGCTGCTCACAGTAAATGAAAAAGCATCTCCACTCACAGTCTACGGGTTTGCAGATGCAAGGTGTCCTCCCAAAACATGAACAAGAAGTACCTGTAGAAGAGTTGCTGCTAATATGTGACTGTAAAAGATGGTTGAAATATTATAAACAATGGCTTAAAAAAAACGAAAACAAACCAACCCAACCCCCCAAGAAACCCCCCAAACCCAGACAATACACTAGGGGAAAAAAAAAAAAGAAAACAAAAGAAAACAAAACCAAAATTGGATTAGATTCTTTCATCCTCTTATAATGCACCCCAGAAAGAGCCAGACATAGTCATCCTAACACTGAGTAATCCATCCTCCTCAGAAATCTTGTAAAGGCAACAGGACAAAACACCCTATGAATCAGAGGACTGTTGAAAATGTCCAGCTTGGGAGAACCAAGGATAACAAAAAGGAAAGGTATCAGAGTACACCCTAGTTCCTGCACTCTGGTTTGAGTTACAATTGAGGATTTACATTACTTTTATCAGCAAGTTGATCCTATAACAAATTGTCCTTTCTTTAATTAGATCTAGATATATGCAAGATGTGATCTATCAGAGAGCTGATTACACTGAATTTTTCTGATGTAATAGTTTTAGAGCAGATGGTAACATTTGCAACTGTATGATCTCCACAAGTTAACACATGGCAGGGCCTTCAGTTATTAAAGATAAAATATAACTCAAGTCTGCATCTTGTGTTGAAAAGCTAAAGCCCTATTTGTTTCTCTGTTATGCCATTTGGTTACAATTTTAGCAATATTCCTATGGAGATTTTATCACAAAGCCCATTATGTGAAAAAACTACCAATGTGAATTATAAGACTCCTGAATATCTTTAATAAAATTCTACAAATGTTTGAGATTTCTAGTCTATATCCTATAGAGCAGTATGAAATTACTTAATTCTTCCTTTCTTGTTCTTTGCTAATCCCCTTAAATACAGATAACTAAAAAACCATTTTAAAATAAACATTTAAAAAATAAATTTTAAAATAAATAAAATAAAATAACCATGAAAACAATAGAGAGGGATCAATTCTGTCACCAGTCATAGATTCATTCTCTTGAGAAATCATCTTAATCCCTTACTCACATGAAATTCCACTGATGTCCAAGAATGTTTTTACTCAATATTGTAAGGTCATAGAGCATTCAGCCTTTACTCTATTTTTCAGTCTAAACTGGTTTCTTACCGTATATTTCTTACAGTTGTTACAGTTTTTATCTGATACATAGAATTTGTCCTTCATTCTGTGTATGTTGAACGTAACAGATATGTAAGTGTGTGGAGATACAAATATTTGGGGGGTTTTTTTGTTTGTTGGTTTGGTGTTTTGGGGTTTTTTTCCCCCAGAAGTTACGGTTCACTGTCATGGTGTACAGAAGGCTGATAGTTTTATACCACAGTGGACACATAAATGCTCAGAATGCCATCACAGCAAACCAAAATCACAACCACTTATACCAAGTCAATTAAGCAGCTGGAAGAACTGACTTACATTACTTGTAGGAAGTGATACCTTACTGTATGTATAAAATACCTTAGACAAATATGCTAAAGAAAATTCCAAACTATTTATTGCAAACTGAGTAAATGGTTACCCAGAACTAGCTATTTTAAGCTGCTGCTATTAATTGCAAAACAGAATTTAAGACTTCCCTTAGTGTTTCTGTCCTTCTAGATCAAGACACACACAAATTGTCCATATCGACTTTAAACAGCCCTCTAGTTGTGGTGGTGTGTTTTGTACAAGTTTGATGTAAATCCATGGTTGCACAAAATGGCTTTTCTTTGTACACTTGTTCAGTTTTTTGTACCCCAGTTCTTTTTTAACCTTAAGGTCCTCCCTGATTGGTTTGCTTTTCCTGCCTTGGCTGCCTGTCCATCAGGTGTCAAGAGACTTTCCAGCCCTGTCAGTCACCCCAAGACCTGTCCCCCAAGTCCAGAAGCTTCTGAGAGGGACCTTTGGTGATTGACTGGGTTGGAACCTTTCCCCTCCTATGTCCATGTATGTCAGTGTATGTTATGTTAACAACCACTCCATGTTGTACCCCATTGGCTCTGTTCCTACCCTCCCTGAGATTCCCACCTCCTGAATAACATCCCCTCTCCCCTCGTGCTCGGAGTCACTCTTGAGGCACGGGTCACGAGGTGAGGGGTCTGTGCTGATCCAAATGAACCCAGTGCTGCTCTAAGCCTCTGGAGTGTCCCTCCTTTCTCCTCTTGCCATCGTCTTGCTGACGCTTCCCAGCTGCCGAACCCCAAGATTTGCCGCTGTGTCGGGGCTGGCCATGCCAAGGGTAATAGAACACACGGCCGCACCTAGTCATCATGTTGTCAATTTTGGATGTACCTCTTGGGTATCTAATTTTAGCATATGATGTGCAATTAGCTTAAATGTTTCACTTATAGGTCTACACCTGACACTAGAAGTGCTAGGTATTGAATTGCACTGAAATTACTCCCACTGACCCTACCCAGCATTGTAAAAGTCTAGCTGTTTAATCAGAAAATTTTGTGCTGCTCAGTGATTCCAATAAACTGTTGGCACAAGAAAGCCTTCTTTCTCACAGGGCTGTTTTCTATCCTGTCCCTAGGATAACCTGGGACAAGAACGTTCTGCATTTTCTGGGTAATGAGCAAATGTGAACCATTTAGAAATGTCTTGCTTGTTGCTGTTTTGGGTTGCACATTGTTCATGAATCACCTCTCTGATGGACATTCAGGAATAGAAATATTTCAAGAAGATAAATCCTGTTGCCACCAGAAAGTACTTGATGGAATTACAATGCAACTTTCAAAGGGTAAAACTATAAACTCTTTTACAACTTAATAAAATGTAAATGTTTAGATAAGCCGTATTTGTACCTACAGCCAAGAAAGACCCATCCCTGTACTTGGCAAGATACACAAAGAATAGTAAGTACTTAAGAAGGCATGTCAGCCAGAAGTGGAAGAGAAAGAAAAAGTTAAAAAGTGTAACCTCCACCCTCAATGAACAAAGTGGCAAAAGCAGATGAGTAGAAGGCTCAACAAATCAAAATGCTCAACTAATTTTTTGCCTCAGCCCTCTCGGGCAATCTCTCTTCATAGACATTAAGTGGATGGACCACAAGGGAGGGAATAGGGAAGAAAACCCTCTCCAACTGTAAGAGTGCTCAGGTGCCTGTGGCCACTCGAGGAACCTGAATGTACAAAGGTCTCTGGGACCATATGAGATGCATCCCAGAGACCTGAAGAAACAGGCTGATGTAGCAGCCAAATTACTCTTTGTGCTACTTGAACAGTCATGGCAGTAAGGTGAAGTCCCAGGTGACTGGAAAAAAGGAGACATTGCACCCGTTTTTTAGAAGGGTGGAAAGGAGGACACTGAGAAATGCCAGCCTTTCAGCCTCAGCTCTGCCCGGGAAGATCCTGAAAAAGATCCTCCTAGAAGCTGTGCTAAGGCACATGGAGGACAGGGAGTTGATTTGAGAAAATCAGCACTGCTACAACAAGGACAAGTCTTGACAGAACAATGTATTGGTCTCTTATGATGGAGTGCCTCCATCAGTGGAAAGGGAAGAGCTACAGATGAAATGTGTCCGAACTTCTGCAAGGTCTTTAACATGGTGCCCCTGCAACAGCCTTCTCTCTAAAGTGGAAATAAATGGTTTGATGGATGGACGTCCATTTCATAAGGAACTGACTGAGGAATCACATCCAGAGAATAGTGATCAATGCCCAAATGGACATCAGTGACAAATGGTGTCCCTCAGGGGTTCTACTGGGATCACTACTGTTTCACATCTTTATCTCTGACATAGATGAAGGGATTGAGTGCAGCCTTAGCAAGTTCATTGACAACACCGAGCTGAGTGGTACAGTTGACAAACCTGAGAGAGGATGCCACACAGAAGGACTTTGACAGACTTGAGAAATGGGCCCACAAAAACATCATGATACTCAACAAGTTCAAATGCAAGGTCATGTATCTGGGCTGGGGCAGCCTCCAGTACCAATGCAGGCTGGGTTGGATGAAGGGAATGAGAGCAGCCCTGCTGAGGACTCACAGATGCTGATAGATGAGAGGCTGGACGTGACCCAGCAATGAGCACGTGCAGCTCAGAAAGCCAAGTGCGTCCTGGGTTGCATCCAAAGCAGTGTGGGCAGCAGGGCCAGGGAGGGGAGGGGATTCTGCCCCTTTGCTCTGCTCTGCTCTGCTCTGCTCTGGTGAGAGCCCACCTGCACTGCTGCATCCAGCTCTGGGGTCCCCAGCACAGGAAGGTCATGGTACTGTTGGAGCAAGTCCCAGAGGAGGCCACCAAGATGACCAGAGGGCTGGAGCACTTCTCTCATGAAGATCGGCTGAGAAAGTTAGCGCTGTTCAACTTGGGGAAGAGGAGGCTCCAGGGAGACCTTATTGGGACCTTAAATATTTAAAAAGGGCCTATAAGGAAAATGGGCACAAACTTTATAGCACAGCCTGTAGCAATAGGACAAGAGGTAGTAGTTTAAAGGAGGGTAGATTCAGACTGGATATAAGGAAGAAATTTTTCATGATGAGGATGGTGAGACACTGGAACAGATTGCCCAGAGAAGCTGTAGATACCCCATCCTTGGAAGTGTTCAAGACCAGGCTGGAGGAGGCTCTGAGGAACCTGATCTAGTGGAAAGTGTCCCTGCCCATTACAAGGGGAAGAGCTGGATTAAAATGACCTTTAAATGTTCCTTCCAACTATTCTATAGTTTTACGAATCTGCAAAACATATAAGAATAGGTATAGTGTAATTTCAGCTGATCTTATATTACTTACATATTTGCAATACGTAGTCATTTTTAATATGCATCATCTTCATTTAGATTATTCTTTATTTTCTCATACCTAGCAATATATTGTAGTGACAAATTGATTATGAATGACATTCTAGCTCCTTTGCTTGTATTTTCTGGAGTTTATGATGTTCAGAAGAAAAACAAATTCTGTCCTTGGTACACATAGCTTCAGTTTTGAAATACTTTTCTCTCTGACATTCAATTAATCATCAGATCACTGTATAGGAAAAGATACACCCTTATACATGAATACATTTTCAGCAGATAAAACTTCATATATTATGCAAATAAAACTCTGTAAAATTTGGCATGCATGTGTTCCTTAATTGATGACTAATTGCTTCAGCCTTCATAAGTAAATATTTCTGTAATTAAGATATAATTACTGAAAATATTTTTCCTATTTGTCCCTTCCATATTTTAAGCAAATATTGAAAACCTTGAGAAGTATCTTCGAGAAGTACCAACTTTATTCTTGTTTTTTATGGGGTCAAGCAGGTAGAGGGTTTTTTCACGAGTTTTCAGTGGTCATCATATGTACTAACACAATTACAAACCCAAAACCTTTCCTCCTAGGTTAACAGACACAAAAGAAGCAATTGTCTTTAATTAGACAGTAACATGAGGTTAGCATTTCAGTTTGGAAGAGTAGCAAAGGATGATGTTCTAAAGTAAAGACTAGATCTGCTATGGATGAAAGCCTAGATCAGGCTGGAAGATGGCTCTGCTAAGCTAGCATTTCAGGGAGAATTAGCCGGCATTGTTGAGCTAGTGAAAGACCTAGAAAAAGACTGCTGTAACCCATACTAATACTTACAAATTATGGAGACATGTCATTGCAGGTTTATACCTGAAACTAGTCTCCTGATATGCCATTTCTAGTCTTTGCACTTGCAGAATTTGATGTACTAGGATTATGGTTATATTAATCTTGGAATAAACTTTAGGAATGATGAGTTAGTGCTATTTTACTGGGAGCTGTTCTAAGAATTAGGGTTAATACTGCTGTTTTTGCTGACAAGACACAGTTGATCTACAGTCATACCTGGAACCACAAGAAATTGCTGTGTTTGGTTAAACATGACGCCATCGTATCAAGATTGGAGAAGAACTGGAACTTGAAATTACTTCATTTGATGAGGTAAGGTTAGAGAATCATTTAGGTTGGAAAGGACCTCTAAAATTATCAAGTCCAAATGTTAACATAGCACTGCCATGTTCAGCACTAAACCATGTCCCTGTCACATCCATGCATTTCCTAGTATCCAATCTAAACCTCTCCTGGTGTAACCTGAAGCTATTTTCTTTTATCCTGTCAGTTATTACCTGGGAGAAGAAAGTGATCCCCACCTGGCTACAACCTCCTTTGCTAAATATAAGCCTCATTTGTTTTATCAAAAAACATCTCCTCTTGTTTTCTCTCAAATCCCAAGGGATTTTCCCACACCAGCAAGTCCCACTGTATCTTTTCTTTTGTAATTATAGTTGCACTCCTCTTACTGTTCTTCATATAATGAAATTTGAGAATTGTTTAGCATTGATATTATCCATCAAACAGCAGAGATACATGAAGAAACAATGTGAACTTCTGAATCAGTTCTGGAAGGAACTTATTAGAATGATGCAGTCTCCTTACTTCTTTTTACCTTTTTCACAGAAAAAATGATATGCAAATATATAAAAACAGGTTGTAGAAAGTAAATTTAAGCCTTAGTTTACTTCCCTGAGCTTTAAGTACACCATTCCATGAACAAGTACAATGTAAGCTGGCAGCATGTGCTTCAGGTTGTACTGTTCTCAGCACAGGGACTCTTCTCACTGTAAATAAAAATAACTTTTAGTTATAATCAAGGTAAAACACTCACTGCTCTGTTGCCTTTAACTTTTAGGCTGCTTAGTGTAAACTTCTCATTCCAGCTGTCACAGAGCCTACACTTGTGCTAGCAACTTCTGCTTCAACCCTTCTGGCAGAAGAAACATTGCTACAGATAAAATTTTTAATGAGGCAGAGTTGTTAGCAGTTCTGTTCCCATTATAATCAAATAGAAATATTTATGTTGTGAACTCTTACTGTCACAACTTTTCTGTCTTTTGTAACCCTCCTGACAGGATGGAAAGCACAGTCAACGCTACATATAAGATACCATGCTTATGCACTCTACCTTATCTGCAACAATTATACTTCATTTGCTTTTGTTCTTTTCATCGAGTTTATGTTAGGTTAATGAGTCAGCCATCTTGGTTTTCTCTCTTCATGCTGAAATAGTCACATTGACTTCATGGGAGTTAAGTGACACATTTCTGCTAAGCTCAGTAGAAGGACAATTTCAATTTTCTTCTTTTCTTCCTATTTCCCAGAAGACACACCAACACATCTGATAATAGTGAAACATCCACACAGGTTATTACATTGCCTGCAAGCCATTACAAGGCTGTCCAGAAAAATAAATTCTTAAAAATTTTTCCTTTCTTTTCCTGACTATTCCCCTTGCATAGCTCCTTCTTAAAACTGTGGCACATATTTCTCTCTTCCAGTGGCTTCTTTCTACTTTCTTTGCTCAGTATGATGCTTCCATTCTTCTACCCCCTCCTCATATGTCCTGCACATTTGTCTCTTTGTCAAGTTAATTGCCCGCTGCTTCTGCTATCACCATTACTTTATCCACATTAAGGTCATTACAGAGGTCTCCTACTGGCAAAAATAAAATTTGCAAAACAATCTACAGTGTTTTTAAGAATTCAGGCAGCATTTCAAATACCAGTACAAATGTAATCTCAAGTGACCAATTATCTTTATTTTCATGCTAAAGCAACATACCCATGGAAAAATATGAAAATTCCTACATATGCAAAGGTCTCATTCTAATAGTTCCCATTTTTCATCCCATAGTTTTAAACTTTTGACTATTTTATCTCAAAAAACAAAAACATTGCATCATGGTTTTCTTTTGAACACTCCATCATAAAAGAACTCAACTTTAAAACAAAATCATGCTTATCATTGTGTGATTCTCAATTTATTTAAGCTGCATTCTTATTTTTCACTCTCATTCTATAGATCTTTTCTAACAAAAGAATTTGCGCCTTTTTTTTCCTCCAATAGCCCTCTGGGTTATATTCTGAAAAGTGAAAAATGGGATGAGATATGTTGAAGCCATGTATAGAGGAGGAAAACGAGCAATTATGTTGCTGAGGGGAGGAACTGAAATGTGTGAGCATTATTTTCCACCTTTCCATCACATATAACATTGGGGCAGGGATGGATAAAGAGGATATATATCAAAATAAAAAGCATATGAGAAGTGGTGAAGGTTTTAGTCCTACTGTGGGCCAGACTTGGGTCTGACTCACTTCCAGCCAGTGAAACAGTCACCTTTCAATCAATCAATGGAAGCAGAGGATCTGCCAGTCTTTTACATGTGTCTCTTTTAATACTTCAGATTTGTTGACCTGCAAATGGTCTTTGGTTCCTACCAGGAGAAGCTAGAAAGGAAGTTTTGGAAATTACAGTGCTGACTTATAATTCTAATGGAGGCATATGTAAGTGATATTGAATACCTTT
The DNA here is from genome assembly GCA_008694505.1 of Cyanoderma ruficeps. NCBI lineage: Eukaryota > Metazoa > Chordata > Aves > Passeriformes > Timaliidae > Cyanoderma > Cyanoderma ruficeps. Next base: position 14,193 of record VZDJ01000513.1, read on the forward strand.
GTACTGTAGAAGAAAAGAGAAAGGTATTAGAAAAGGTCAAACAAGTGCAATTAGGCAGCAGTCTGAAACAGGCTCCTGCTCTGTCTTTGCCCTAAATCCTTGCATTATTTATAGGCAGGAAGGGTTAATTAGAAGGCGTAATTGTCGTGATATTGGAGGATTTTTTGACTATGAGTAAAGATGACCGGGGGGGAAAATATCAAGACATCTCCAGCAGATACCCTGGTTCCAGTAAGACCAGGGAATTAAACAAGAGATATTTGATTTGTGGAGGGGTTACATGCTTAGTAATAACTATCTGTAAGGGTCTGCTATGCAAAGTTAAAATACCAGTTGCTGAGACAATAGAAAGAAGAGTTTTGCAGCCATTCCTACAACTCATAAAGTGTACAAGTGGAGATACTAAACTGACTAATTAGTTTCTATGTATGCCAGAATGTCCTCTTCCCTTGTTAGGATAATTTATTAATGCAAGTAAAAGGCTCAAATAACTTTTTTCTGAAAACTCTGTATAGCTATACAATCCACAAAAAAAGTCACAGAAGGCTTGAACCTGTTTAATAATGACTCAGACCTCACATGAACCTGAGAATGACATCCAAGAGGCAATATTTAATGTGGTAATCCCTCTTGTATGACATTCAAAGAAACCAGCTAAAGCAATCACCATGAGTCCACTTAAAAATAGAACTCAAACCAGGAGCAGAGGTGGTGACAATAAAACAATGCCTGATCAAATTGGAAGCATATCAAGGTTTTGAACCCTTTACAGAACCAGAGAATGGGTCAGGTTGGAAGGGACCATAGTGGAACATCTGGCCCAACCTCCCTGCTCAACTAGAATATCCTAGAGCACATGGCACGGGAGTGTGTCCAGATGGTTCTTGAATATTGCCAGTGAGGGAGACTCCAAAACCTCTCTTGACAATCTTCTCTAGTGAGTGGTGAATTTCACAGTATAGAAGATCTTCCTCATATTTAGATGGAATTTTCTCTGCATCGGTTCCTGCACATTGTCTCTTGTCCTATTCCTTGGCATCACTGAGAAGAGCCTGGCTCCATCTTCTTGGCACCTCTCCTTGAAGATACTTACAGGCATTGATGATGTCTCCTCTCTGTTGTCTCTTTTCCAGGCTAAATATACCCAGCTCTTTCAACTTTTCATCATAAAAGAGTTGCTCCAGCCCCTTAATCATCTTAGTTACCCTCCACCGGACCTGCTCCAGGAGCCCCATGTCTCTCGTGTACTGAGGAGCTCAGAACTGGACACAGCACTCCAGATGCAGCTTTGTCAGGGCTTAGTAGAGGAGCAGGATCACCTCCCTCAACCTGCTGGGAATGCTCTTCCTAATGCACCCCAGGATAGCACTGGCCTTCTTGCCCACAAGGGCACACTGCTGGCCCATGGACAGCTTGTTGTGCGGACAGACGAAGAGAAATCATTTGCACATAGTGGGTGAATACAATGCTTGTTTTTCACAAGACATTGGCTCAAAACTCCTGCTCACTTGGAAGCAATTGGTTGAGTATTGTAATAATTGGTGGCTGAAGTATACTTTAGCAGTTTGTAAAGAAGGGGGACATTGGAAAAGGGAGGATATCCCTCCCAGGCCAGGGATATCAGACAAGAAACCTAAACCTAGCTCTTCAAATCAGCAAGCCCATGACTGTAAATGAAGAATTCCTCTGAAGGGGATCAGGGGAATCATCCTCAACTGAGGCCCTGGTTACATTATTCCTGGGGAATGAACAGGTAATTTTTAAAAATTTATATAGGAGCACCTTCTTCGGTACTGAATACATGCAGAGGAAAACTTAGCTTGGAATCAGAAAGTGTTGTAGGTGTGAGAGGGAGGAAAGAGAACAGGCCTTTTTTCTACAACTGTTACCATTTAAATTAAGAAAACAGTGGGGGACACATCAATTTTGTATAAGCCTGAATGCCCAGTTCCTTTGTTGAGGACAGATTTATTGGGAAAATTGGATAATCAAATAACTTTCCTGGACGGGGAAATACAAATTCAAATACCTGAATGAAAAGCCATTGAGACAAAGATTTTTATGGTACAGGAATCCAGTGAAGTAGAAAAAATACCAGAGGAGGCAGAGAATGCTGTAACCCCATTGGAATGGGCAAATGAGATGCCTGGATGATCAAAGCTGGAGAGTTGTTTGATTTTGAGTGGGAGAATCCAAACCCTGGGTGGAAGATTCAGCTAACATGGACACAGGTATCCCAGGGCTTCAAAACAGCCCCACAATATCTGGGAACCAGCTGGCAAAAGAAAAGTGGAAAGCTGGAAAAAGAAAATCTGAACAGAATATTACTACAATGTATAGATTATATGCTGCCAGCAACCAATACTGAAGGAAGTGCCTTGGTGCTATTATAAGTCTGTTAAATTCCTTACACAATCTGGATACAAGCTGTCAAAGAAAATGGCACAAACAGGGAAAAACGTGAAGCAGTAATATAACTTGATTTTGTTATGTTGCAAGGAAAAAGTGTCCAAAAACCTTGGGAAGCAGCCAAAAGGAAGTAATTTGTCAGACTCTGGAGCCAAGAACTGTACAAGATCTATAAGCCTTCTTAGCAGGACGCTAAAATACCAAGTTGCCTTACTGGAGCAGGACAATGTTGAACCTAAGTCTGGACCCCAATAGTGATCCTATCCAGGACTTGGAACTGGAACGATACACTCGTGGGAGCAGCATGGTATGAAATGGAAGATGGACAGCTGGGTATGCAATGATAACCTTGATCCAGGTAATAGAAGTCCAGGCTTTACTTAAGAACAAATCAGCACAAAAAGCAGAACTAATGGCTTTACACTTAGTGCTGGCAAAGGGTAAACATATGGACTAATCTAAAATATGGTTTTGGAATAATACATGTCCATAGAGCCATATGAAAGGAAAGGGGATTGTTACTGGCACAAGGATCTCCTGTGAAGTACAAAAAAGAAACTAGTTAACTACTACAGAGTGTGCAAAAGTCAAAAGGAGTGGCTGTAATGCATTTGTGAAGCGCATCAACCAGTTTGGAAACTCCCCAGTTAATACAGGGAATCAATTAGTTGACAAAACAGCCAAAGAGGTAGCTGAAAAATACCTAGGAAAAAGTTGAAAGTCCTAGAACAAAAACCAAATTATAATAATCAGGATGGGCAGCTAGCCCTATCACAAAAAGTTATGGAAAATCCCAGCAACTGATTGGTAACCTCATCTGGGCAGGTAATTGTACCTCCACAATTAAAGTACAAGGTAATGGAACTGAAACTTCAGGAAACACTTTGGAAAATAGAGAAATAGAAAGGAAAAGTAGAATTGCACTCAGATATCTGCTTGCATCAGTAGGAACCCTGAGGTACAGCAACTCATGTCTATGGCCCAGGCTTTAAGGCTGGGATGTGTTTGTAGAAATTATTCTCCCTTTGTTAATGATACCTAGCCTCATCTAAAAAACAGTGAGACTTGTAAAGATATAGACTGTCAGCAGGATGTCATAAAATTATTAGGACCCACAGCATAGGTAGGAAGTAATGGAATTTGGATCACACATTTACGATTAGGAGAATCAAGAGCAGAGTGGATAACAGGAATACTAACATTATGCCCCTTGTGGAAGGAGTCACCATTGGGAACCCAGCTGTGGGGGAGAAGTTAAACATGATGAAACTTGGAAACATCCCATTATGTGGACTATAGTGAGATGGACTTGAGATTCTATCTTTACTCTTCAATTATCTACCTTTCAGAATAGACTAGCCATACACAATTTCACTCTACAAATGGAAACTTTAGCAAGTGCAACTCACTTAGGGTTTGCTGAAATAAATGAACAGTTGCAAGCCACAGCTAAAATGGCCATACAAAACAGATTGGCTTTAGATCTATTGCTGTTATATGAAGTACGTGCTTACCTGAATTTAAACAACAATACTTGCGTTCACATTCCAAATGTGACTGTTTAACCAGATGATAAGATAGAGAGGATAATATTGCTGCATCTAGAAGAGAATTAAGGGCAGGATTAGAAAGTAACTGGTTGAATAACGTATTTAAAGGACTTGGATTTTCTCTGACTGGTTGGTGGGCCTTGCTTTTGCAAAGTATAATTGTGATCATGTTAATAATTGTGACTATGATACTTGCTTTAAGGTGCTGAAAAAACATGATTTCTCATGCAACACAAGGAACTTATATAATGTTAGTAAAAAAGCAAGGTGGGGCTTATGAATGCTTGAAGGGAGCACAAACTTCACAAGCCTCAAAGGGTGGACAAGTTGCCAGATGAAAAATCATTTGTACCTGGTGGGTTAATACAATGCTTATTCTTCAAAAAGCATTGGCCTATGGAACCACACAATACTTATTCTCTAGGAAGAACTGGAAAGCAACCAGCCAGTTGTGCCAAGTTTTTACCAGTTCACCGGGGGGTCAGGTATGACTTTGGGGTCAGTGACCACCAGGGACCACCAAAGACACCCCCAGGACAGAAGAACACAGGTGTAAAGGGGAGGGAACATATATTAATGATTGTAGGGAAATGATTATCATATGCATGTTTATTCTGGGAAAATCAATCTTATGCAAAACAGAAGCTTTTTTTGTACTCAGCTTGCACAATATTTCAGAGGACACAATCCTTTGTGCATTTGGCTGAATAAAGATTTCCTGTTTCTTAATGCTACAATGGTGTTAAGGAGTTTTTATTTTTACCAATTTTTTGGTAAAAATTGTTCAGCAGGATCCCCAGATCCTTCTCAGAGATACTTTCTAGAAGGTCAGAGCCCAGCCTGCAGTGGTACATAGGGTTATATCTCCCCAGGTTCAGCACCCTGCATCTGCCTTTGTTGAGTTTCAGAAGGTTCTTCTCTGCTGAACTCTCCAGCCTAAGCTGAGAATTAAAGGAACCTTCCCTGAAGTGGGGATGAAAGTGAAGGGATCTTTCCCAGCAGAGAGGTGAGCAAGGTTTGTAAACTGCACAAACAGCCACAAAAACCTCACCAGATTCCTGGTGCCCTTAGGCTGCAATAAGCAGCCTAAGCCTAAGCCTAAGCAGAAAGAGGTCAGCTCTGCAAAGGCATATGCAGCTCTACTCTTCAGATGGTTTTTCATATGTGACCACAGAGCTTATTTGTATATCCTAGCAAATGTCACAGGTAACTATGCATTTATGCCATCAAAGGCTGAATTTGGTGAAGAATTTAAAAAGGAACTGTCTAGACCAAGGAGAGAGAGAGATCAGATGGATCTGAACTGTGACCTGGAAGTTGTTCTTTTTAGCCTGCAAACCTGATTGTGGTGCCCTTTTTGATCCCAGGAGCAGGTGTGGAAATGAGTGACCACACTCTTTAAGCAACTCATATAGTAAAAAACATAGCAAATAAACCATAGCCAAAACAATTGTGTTGATCATTTTTCCTTTTACAAGTGGAACTTATTGTTCATTGTGTCTAAGTGTACCCATATACATATGGAAGCCTGTAAAAATGTACTTTCTAGAACATACCAAATAATGATGATGGCTAGTATCAGTGCTAAATGATACTCAAGTTTCATTAATATGGAGAACAGTAAGAGGGGTTCTACCATAACTAGAAGATAAAAGATACAGTGGGACTTGCTGGTATGGGAAAATCTCTTGGAATTTGAGAGAAAACAAGACAAGATTTTTTTTGATAAAACAAATGAGACTCAAATGGTCTCATATGCAGATTGAGAAATTTAAGTCTCAAAGGGGAGAATCACGAATGATGAATGATTTAAGGAAAAGATTTTGCAGAGTGAATAACTGAGAACAACAAATACCATAAAGACTCAGATAAGTAGGAAACTGTGTTTGGCAGTATATCATAAATTTTACTCAAGTTAGCAAAATCAGCTAAGTCCATGTCCTTTAGATTAATTTAGCTCATTATTGTATGAAAACCACACCTCTAAAGCTTAGGCTACCTAACTCCAGCTGAAGTTCCTCACACACCAAACATGAGCAATAAATTCAAAATACATCCTACCTTTACACTGAAATTGGCAAAAGATTGTAGAATCATAAAATGGTTTGATTCAGAAGGGACTTTAAAAAACACCTAGTTTCAATCTCCCTGTGATGGTCAAGAGCACCTCCTCTAGACCAGGTTCTTCAATGCCCCATCCAACCCAGACCTGAACACTTCCAGGGATAGAGTATCCACAACTTCTCTGGGCAGCCTGTTCTTCTGTCTCAGCAGCCTCACAGTAAAGAATTTCTTCTATATATCTAACCTAAATATCCCTGCTTTGAGTTCAATAGTTACTAAATAGGCATGTAGTTAGAAATTAGGTATGCTTGTACTTCTGCGTTATGAAAACAGAAATTCGCAGCCTGACTGTAGCTGCGTTCACCTCTGCATGAACATGAAATAAACAAATATCTCCCATGGGTTGGCTTCTTACACAACAGACAGAAGAACCCATATTTGGAACAACACTGCCAGTGAGTAGGCTGGTGGAGCTCACCAAGCTAGGAAGGGACCCATTGGGTAAGGCTGGTGACATCCCAGACCACTTGGTGCCATGCTCAGCAGTGACAGTCAGGATAAGAAGGAGAAAGTGCAGGGTATTAGGAGTTAAGGTGCTTGTCTTCCTAAGCAACCTTTAAACATGACAAAGCCTTGGTTTTATAGAAATGGATAAATGCACACATGCCTGTCAATTTTAAGTACTGAAATACTTCCTCATTTTGTTTTGTGTGCACAGCTTTTGGTTTTAACTATTAAACTGCTGATATTTAGATGCCCGTTTTTCTCACTTTTAACCTTTCTTTGTTCGTCACCTTCCTGTGACATCGAGTGACCAAAGGAATGTGTGGGGCCCAGCTGCCCAAGAGGACTCTCTCACAACAGCTATGTAACCCCAGATTTGCCTGGTGGTAATCTGCAGAACTACCTAATGCAGAAAAATACAGAGAGACAAATGCACACCAGATTTGCGGTATAAAGGAAGCTTGCTTTCTCTAGTCTCGCCCCGTAATTCCATCCACCGCCAGGAACAATCTGTATCTTTGGGGTACGATTACACGTAGCTTATGTCCTAGGAAGCGCTGCCCCGGGTCGCCCATGGATGCTGGGGCGCCGCCCGGCCCGCAGCCCGGGCACAGGCCCCTCACAGCCCTGACGCCGCGGCGGCCGCCATGGAGACGCCAACACGCGCCTTCCCGGCGCGCGCCAGCCGCTGCCCGCGCAGGCCTCGCGCCGGCCGGGCACAGCGCGCGAGGCGGAGCGGGCGGGGCCGCCGGCCGGCCGGAGCGCGCGGAAGGAGGGGGCGTGGTGGTGCCGCGTGCCCGCCTCGCTCCCGCCCGCCCCCGCCCCGCCGTGTTGTCTGCACGACCGCGGCCGGGCGCTCTCGCGAGATCGGCGTTGGCGCCGTGACCTCCATGTGAGCGCGGCGGCGCTCCCCGGTAAACAGTGCCCGGGCCGGGCGATGGCTCCCGGCGCATCCCCGTAGCCCTGCCCGCCGCCGGCCCGCCGGGACCCGCCGCGATTCGCGCCGCCTCGGCGGGATCCGGGAGCGCTGTGGGATCTGCTCGGCTCCCCTTCCCTCTCCCGCACCCCGCCGAGCGGGACGGGCGGCCCGGATTGCGGGCGGGAGGGTCGCGCCCCCTCCTCGGGGTTTGAAGTTCCTGCCCCGTCGGGCCGAACAAAGAGCGGGGTAGCCTCCGGACCCCTCCCCTGCACCTCTCACGCCGCGGGTGCTCACCCGCCGAGCGGACCCCGTTCCCACGCCCTGCCCGGGTCTCACCTCCTTTGCCCGCGGCTGGCCGAGCGGGCGGCAGGACGCGCACCATGTGGATCCAGGTCCGCACCATCGACGGCACGGAGACCCAGACCATCGACGACCTGAGCCGCCTCACCAAGATCGAGTGCCTGCGGGAGAAGATCGAGGAGACCTTCCGCGTGAGCCCCGACCGCCAGCGGCTCTTCTACCGGGGCAAGCAGGTGAGACGGGAACTCCTCTATCCAGGCAGACCCTCGGGGGTCGCCCCTAATTCCAGGCCCTTTCTCTTTGTGCGGCTCAGGGGTCCTGGTCTCCACCCATGTGCCGTTCTATGAGCTCCTGCTTTTGTTTACTCGTGGGTCTGGGGGAAAGGAAGGGCAGCGGGAAGCCCGCCCTGACAGAATGATCCAGGACCCCGTTTTCCCCGATGAAGTGAAAACCCCGGGGAGTAAAACCCCTCACCCCTCTCGGGGTCCTGGTGAGACCCCTTTGTGTGTTTGTTTTCCCACCTGAGCGGTGGGAGGCTCCTCCCTCGGCTCCCGCCTTTATCCTGCCCAAGTGACAGGGTAGTCGGATGGATGCGGGGGAAGGAGGGAGCTACCCCGCTCTCCTCCGCTCCGCCGCAGCCCGGCCGGGCAAGGCGGGAAGCGGGCCGACCGCGAAGGGTTTCCAGGGAAAACGCCGCCCCGGGTCCGCACGTGGCGGGGTGGGGAGAGGCGGCGGCGTGGGGTTAATTCGCGCGGGCAGAAGTTGTGATGCCACGGTGTCCTCGACTTGTGAGTCCCGGCGTGTCCTGGACGGGATAAGGGTGACTGCTGGCGGTCCAGCGAGGCGCTTTATCCCCACCACGGGAAGCCGCTATGGCAGGGGTGACTGGCTGGAAGTGTTCCGTGAGGTAGTACCTCCCCTCCCCTGGGGCGATGGAAAGATTTTGTTCCGAACAGGTCGCCTCAGGCCATAACTTCGCTGATGGGTGTAACCTTTGAAGCCGCGTTACGTAAACTACGAGGTGTGCGCAGTGCTCGAGTAGTGAAAGCTCCGCGTAGCTATTACTTGATGCGAAAGGCCCCGAATGTGTGGTACGTTTCAGGGAAAGTGACTCCGAAGATGAACCTTCTTACAGCAGATGGGTGTTGAAGCGTTCACCTAAGCTGAGTAATGCAAGACAATGAAATTTCTGCCTCAAAAGAAATAAAGTATATACCTTTACAAATATGTGGAAAAAACTTAAAAGAGAAATATAACTGTTAACCAGGAGGCAAGCATTAGTGGCTAGATGCTAAGCGTAGGTTTTGAACCAATAGAAAATGACTAGATTTTTGTGTTCCACAGATTGGTGACAGTGAGCACTTGTGAGGGTTGGTCTCTAAGGAACATTATGTACAAATACAAATATGTGTTTTTCTGAAGAAGCCAAATCAAGGAACATGAGTCTTGGAGTTGTGTAACCTGCTTAGCTTTGTTCTATGCTAGCACACTTCTTTGGGTTTAGATGTTTATGTGGGACAAACCTGAGGTTTTTACCCCAAATTCTTTATCTGAGAAGCAGGGAAATGAGCCTTTAATGAGTTGTGCTTTTCTGTGTAGTCTGAGAGTGGCCAGGTGTATTAGTGTGAACATTTTAGTTACCAGATGTCCTGATTGAGAAAGTGGGATAATGAAATACTACAGCTGAAGTCACCTCCATGAGCAGCATTTATGAGTTTGGTACTTAGTATATCCGGCTGAGGACACAGTTGGGATCATGTTCAGTGAAGAGCTAGGGAATTGTTTTTTATAGTTTCACTACCTGTAAATCTTAATTTTCTTATAATTACCATAATTAATTCTGAAGTTTACATTTTGATTATGGGTTTCTTTTCTGTTTCCATGGTGTTCATAAGAAAAAAAGGTCAGAAGAGTTGCTCTTGCACAAATAAAACTGAATATTTAGAACATGAAACTAAATCACTTGATTCCCTAGGGCTGTGATAAAATAATATTTATTACAATATTATGAATAAAAAAGGTCACTCTAGTTAAGTGTGAAATGAAGAGAAAGCAGTATACTGAGGTGAAAACTTTAAACCCCCCTGAATATTGCTGTATGTGTTGTAAAAAATATTATCTAGGTGAAATCCTTTTCTTATTTTATCTGGTTAGTGCTCAGTATAGTTAAAACTGTACAGTCTGCTAGTAGAACTTTGATCCTGCTACTGTACACTGCTTACTGTAGTCTCTCTGGGAACTTGTAGAAATCCTTGGATCTTGCAAGTGATGGGAGGCCTGGCTAAGTAATGTCCTTCTAAAAATAGGAGGTATATGAGGTTAAAAGGATGTAGAAACCTAAGCAATTCATTGTTTATGGGCTGAATTTCAACAGCATCGTGTTCTTAGCTTGCAGAAAAGAACAATTTCAACTAAGATTTTGAGTTGGAGCCATTGCTTTGCAGTTTTTTTAGGAGTGTGCAGTTAATGTAGTTAATTTGCTATACTGTAGTTTGCTGTTGTCTGATCTTCAAAGACAAATGCAAGAACTTCAGTGGTCAGTATTTCTCATGTCTGTTTTTAAGGGTTAAAATACCCTAGAACTACTGGAGGAGGCCTAGTATTGTCATTAATGTAATGCTTTGTATTACTGTTGTGTTGGCTTTTTCTTCCTTGTAAATGCCAGGAATAGCACTACTTTGTTGAATAGGTAGGCATCTTTTCTTCTACTTCGAGAAGGACCTACCGTTCACATGTGACACTGAAGATCGTGTTACTCCATAACATGTACAGGATATCCTGTGCTCTCTGGGGCTCCACATTTCTGTGGCGCTGAATGACTGTACTAGCCACAGAAGTCAAGGCATACTCTAGATTGAGGTGGAACTTTCAGAGCGAGGTTTTTTCATTCTTTACTCTGCAGTTAGCCGGAGAAGTCTACTGAGCATAGAAACCTGCAGTGATGTCTCTTCCTTACCCTCTTGAAGATGGTGGATCATTATCTGTAAGGATTTTCTTGTAGGGCCACAAATATTTCCTTATGCTGGAATAAAATGTATTTTAACCTTGCCCCACTACAGACTATTCACATCTAGTATTTTTCTGTGTTATATTTTAACTCTCAGTAAACTCATTCTTAGAGAAATTCAGAAAAGCCAGATGACAATCTGATTTCCAGCAGCATATTCTCGCTCCTAATTGGAAAGCATATATTCTTGAGAATAGAAATTCTCAGTTTATTCATGGACGTGAGGGAGATATCTTGGCATTTTCACCTACCAGAGCAGATTTTCTGTAGAACCAAGTTACTGTCATTGTGGGATTTCTAGTTTCTTTCAGTTACAATGCTGGAAAAATAGAGCAGTAAAAATACGTGCAACTTTACATTTGAAGACCTATCAGAGAGCTTAAGGTTTTCTGTAAGCCTGTAAGAGTATGAATAGCTACTTATGTTTTGTATATAACTAAACGTGCACTGTTGTATTTCAGCAATATCTACTGTTGGTGGAAGATAAGAACTAATGTCTTTCGTTGGGTTCTTTCCTCATCCCATCCCACCCTTGGAATTTGAATTTGGTGAAAATTTGTAAATGACTGCTATTAAAAACCTCCATTATCTTAGTGTCTTGTCCATAGTGCATACCAAAGTTGGGGGGAAAAGACATTGGAGCCCAAAGGTTTCTTTGTCAATATATGTAGGAGTCAGTGACTGAAATGACTTTTGAAGTGATTAATCTTGTTGGTGAGGAAACCACTCCTAACCTGTTTCAAGGGAAGTCAGCAGGAGGAGGTGAGAATATTGAAGCTATTTATTTACTTGAGGTGAAAATTGCTGCAAATCAGGCCTACTTCACTAGAAGAAATTCAGTTCTGCCTTTGTGCACTGAGAAGTGTGGTAGTATGCATCATGTTACTTAGCTGTGCAAGTTGAATATTTAAATTCTAGTTTGTCAGACCCATGCTGTAATGTCCAAGTATTTAGGGTTTTATTTTTGTGTAAAATTTAACTGAAACAATAGAGGGGTAAGAGGAGTGGAGGAGCTTTAGCTTTGCATGAGAACATGCTTGTGGCAAAGTAGCTTCAGTAAAACACACAGTTTAAAATCTGGCAATAGGGCATGCCTTTATTATATGAGACCTCTAGCTTCTGGGTGACCTGAGCTGGCACAGCCAGTAGTGGGTGGAATCTCATGTGAGTTTAAGCTACCAAACTTCAGGTTTGTATACTGTATGTTTAATTCCTTCTTAATACTTACAACTTTGGTGAATTTCCCGAAGGCTAGAAAAGCTAGACTTGTGAAGTCTTTCCCTTAGGAATGGGAGTGCTAAGCCTATTCATAGAACAATTGAGTTTCTTAGCACAGACTCTTTCCACCTTTATTTTGCTTAGAAAATTGTAAACATTTTCAACTGAAGCTGTCCAAACCCTATCTGCTTCAGGCATAAATCTAGGGTGAGAAATCTTCAGCTGGAGCAGTTAAGTATTTATTTTAGAGAAACAATTTGAAGAAACCTCAGAAGGGGAGTAATTGCCATTCTTTGATGAAGCTGGTAACAAGTAGCTTTGTACTGTAAGGAGAGTCATCTGGAGTCTTCAGGTCAGATATGATCAGACTGCTTGCCAAAATTCCCAACATAGTGTATTCATGGTGTATACTCATAACTTACCTGATAGGAGGTTTGGTAGGCCTGTGAGTGAGGTTTTATTATATGATTGCAAAAGTTTACCAAAATCATCTTCTTGTTAAATTGTTAATGTAAAGCTATTAATGCAGTTTACTGTTGTTGGGTATGATTGTCTTTATTATTTAAAGCACTTGAACAAACTGAAGGCAAAGCAAAGAAGCATAGGTGAAAACAATACTTTATAATGTTTTGTATATATTCAGTATTAGGAACATGAAAGAGCATTATATAATCTCTAAGAAATTGCAGCCAACTTTAGGGCTGTATTTTACGGCATGTATATTTACTCCCAGAATCACAGAATATGATCAGGGATCGTTGAATCCAGCTCTTCATCCTGCACAGGACATCCCCAAGAGTCACACTGCGCATTTGAGAGTCACAAATGTGTGACATATAATTTAATTAATATAATTTAGTTAGGTTTAGTACATGTACTTTTTAAAATTAATCTGGAAGCTCTTAGAAAATTAACGTTTTTTAATATTATAAAGAACTTCACAAACCCCTAAATGCAGAATACACTTCATGCAAGATCTAGACTGACTACTAGATGATGAGGATTTTCCATGATAATATGTAGTCAAATGTTGATCTCAATAATACAGATGGAAGTTATGAGAGGATTCTCTTCTTTAAAACCTATTAATTAAATCTCTGCTCTTAATGATTTAATGGTAAAATTATGTAAAAATGTAGTTGGTTAATGGGTTTTTTGGTGTGGTTTTTAGATTTTTGTTGTTGTTATGGAAACTTGAGATAATAACCAGTTCTTCATTACAGGTGTCCTCACAAGCTCCAGATAGCCATTTGCTCTCGCTGGCACCACTGTTGCTGAACTTCAGTTGCCTTTGCTATAGAAGCCCATACCATCATACAGGAGGTACTTGACCCTTCTCATCTAATCAGCGCAGGGATGGATGGTTCTTTCCATGCTGCTGAGGATCTCTATGCAGCTTTATATTTTGACATGCTTGCTTTCTTTTTATTTTTTAATGACAGTATCAAATAATCCCAAAGAGCATCCAGAAGACACCATGAACTTTTACTGACTTAATTAGGAGACTCCTTAGAATGGCAAAAGGAGAGAAACCTTGCTGCTCTAACTTTCAGCTAGAAGTTAATGAGCAAATGTTCCTTTAATGCATTTTAGAGTTGCATCCAAGAAGAAACTACCATATCTAAATTAACAATATTTTCTGTATCTCTGTAGCAAAGGAATAAATAATCTTCAAAACATGAACTGCTTTTTAAAAAGTTTAATTTGGAAGAGGTGCAGACTTGAACTCCCTGAAGTCATTAGTTGAGGCTGAACATAGCCGCCTTCACCATGATTTTCTGATAAAGTCAAGAAGTCTTTTCTTGTAGCTCTTAACTTTCAGCTGTTTTTGTGTTGGTACTAATCTTGTACACTGGAATCTATTTTGGATTGTATTTAATTGAGACCAAAAGGTGTTGGTTCCACCTATACACTCTACAAATAGTTTTTAGAAAAGGTGTAAAACCCTTGTTTTATTGGAGAATGTAGGCTTTTATTCTTAATTTTAAGTACAGAGCTTCAGGAAAAGTGTCAGTGTCTTCTCAGAGAAGGCTAGTTTTGTTGACTGAGTATGAAGATGGCTAATGTACATTAATCATCATGTTTATGCTGAAATTGATGTGTAACTGCAGGCCGTGTCAGCAACAAGATTCTGTATAGTTGGTGTGACCTTGTTGGGATTTTTTGGTGGCATCACATCTTCAAACATTCTTGTCGGCTGCTTTGAAATGTGAATCTTGTGGCAAGAAAATTGACAGAACTGAGTCTAATTTGGACCATACTCTCCAGACACTAATAACTTCTTTGGTTACTGTGTTACGAAATGTTGTGGTCTGTCTGTATTCTGTTTTGGATGAATATGTGTCTACAGCCTGTCAGAGTTGGTTGTCCAGATAATTCACCTACTTCTGTGTTTCTCTAAAGAGAGAGCAAAGGAAGAGCAATGATTTTATATTTAAAAAATCTTTTTAATTTACAAGTAAATTCTCCGTCTTGAAATGAGGGAATGATCTGTCATTTGCATGTGTTTTTTCACAGCAAGCCATGAAATGTAAATCCGGACTAGGGTTTCTTTTTTTATTTCTGAGAGTGACCATAGTTTCTTTGGTATTTTGTTTCAAGCATGTAGAAATTATTTCCTATTTAGGAAAGTAAATCTGTATTGCAGTTAGTTTTTGTGTAAGACTAATTGGTGTAGCTATTTGGTTTGTATTAGGATCTCTGCTAAAAATGCTGACAGCAGTAAGGAGGGAAGAGTTAGGAGAAGACTTGTGGGAATACCAGAGTAAAACCAGTATGAACCAAGTGTGTTTATGACTGCAGAGTATATATGTGAAAAGCTCAGTTAAATGTGAAGAGAACCCAACCCACACTTCAGAAGTGGTCTGCTGTAGACATGTGAGAAGGAGCCTGGAAACCGTGTAAATGTGCAGTCTCAGCTTAAAGATGTTTGCCTTCTTATCCTCTTAATATAACAGATTGTTTGAGGAGTTTCATTGTTCAGGATTGGAAATATCTTGGACATTCAACAGTTACTGATACATGTCTAAAAAACATCTCTGATGGCATCAAAACTGCTCTGTGTGTCAGAAGAATATGGGATATTTTAGTGGAATGATCACCAGACAAAATATTTTTTACAGAGCAGATTATAACAAACACTATTAAAACTACAGTTGCTTGAGGAGGAGTCTCTTGAAGTTGCATACACTTGGAGGCAGCCTATATTAAATCTATAAACACAGTAACTTTCTTAAGGGGTTGGCTACTAGATTCCCCATTTATTTAGCTTTTGTCTCTGTTGTAGCTGAGACAACTGTACCTCCATGTGCAACAGTGTCACTACACAGTTACTGTAAAAACCTGACTGTATTTAAAGATACCAGAGTCTTTCAGCATTCTTTTGAATAGAGTCCAGGTGGAGGTTACAGTTTTTTGGTGTAAAATTAAAAATACTGGTCAGGTTCTCTTTCAGCTTTGAAAATGTAAGCAAACTGGGTGCACTCTGAGAATGGCTGAAGTCCATAAACTCAGGGCCCAGTGTTGGGTAGTAAGGGTTATTGAATTGTTTTTGTCCTGAGGCAATCCCATTGCCCCAAATTCACTATTACATGCTGAAAAGCTGAGTTTCAGTTGAGTTGAGTTTTCAGTTGCTAGGTGCTGGTTAGAGATATGTTTGCATGCTTCTGTGGAATTTAATTCCAACAGCCTTCTTCAGGCAGGAAAAATTTGGTTTGTACATCAATCTTGCGATGGAAAATATGTGAAGTTCTGAAGGCCTCTTTGCTTTCTTTCAGTAAGTACTCAGCTGGAAGTTACAGGTTCTTGATTTTGTCAGACTAATACCCTCTGGATAACTTCTAACAAACTCTTAACCAAGGTTTTTTACTGAGCTTGAGCTTGAAGATCTTCACCCTTAGGCATTTCCTGTTAAATTTGCCAGGTGCATGTAATGTCTGTGCAGAATAAGACTGATGTCACTTGACTTTTCATTGTACTTTGTTAATTAAAGAGCTCATCTGCATTCATTATAGCTTATTTCATCTGTATTGCTAGATACAGGCACATTTCTTGGAAAAGAAAACCTCAGAAGATGCTTAAAGGCACACTTTCATAAGTGATTGAAGATTTTGGCTGTCAGGTGGAATGACTGGATGAAGGTCACCCCGCTCCTGGATCACACATAAAAGATGTAAAAACTGTTACGTGCTTTCTCGGGTGGTCTCTTTACATGCTGTGGAAGCCATAAGGAGCTGTCCTGCTGGGGCTTGTAATTAGTGTGATAGTAATTGGTAAATTAGTTGTCAGGCAAATTTTTTTACCCAAGTAATGCATTATCATACCACACTCTTCATGATTATTCATGTTCATGTAAGTGCAGCTTCTACATGCTTTTAAAGTAATTTGTGGCTTGGTGTTTCAAGTTCTTTTAACAGTGATAGTAGGTAGGTATCAATTCCAGTATTGCATTGCTGCGGCTGCTCTTGTGTAGTAGTAAGGACAGTGCTGTGTTACGTTTAAGTATTTATAGAAACCTTCTCTAGGACTATTTTGAAATTAGTGTCTGTAACGCAGGATGATGAATATACGTTTGAAAGATGTAATCTGTTTATCAACTTACAAGTATTTAGAATAGTGATAGAGTGTTAGATACAGTAAAGGTAGTTTCTCTTTTGTGTCATTTTATTCAGAATATGTTAATGAAGGCTTAAAGGCTTATGAAGCATGCCGATCTTTAAGAGGAATTGAAACTGAAAGTGAAATCTACTGCTTAGGAAACAAATGCATCTTTTTCTTAGAACAGTAGGATCAGAAGAACTAGTAACATTTCATAAATGAAATTGCCTGTTCAGTTATTTTTGCTCTAGTACATGTTCTAGTCACCCATTAAGAAATCATGGCTGAGTTTAAGGATATTGATTATCTGATACTTGTGTGATTACTGTTGTTTCTCATTTGCATATATAAACTTGTGAATGAGAAGTGACCTTAAATGCTCATTAAGCATGTAATGTTTCTTTCTTTTCTTTTAATATGCTGTCCAGGCAAACGTATTTTTATGAAATCTTCTTAGTGACTTTATGCAGAATGGGATAAAATTGTCTATTGTAATTCCAGAAAAACCATCCTGTAGTTCTGCTCCCCTGTGTAGAATGGATTTCTTTAAACACTATTTGCCAACTTTGTTACTCCAAGGATTTCAGTTGTCAATCCTGAAATAATTCTAGGCATACTTGGGGATTCACCATTTATATCAGTTCTTACAAGTCAGAAAGCACATAATTGAGTCTGTTGGTTGAGTTTCTGTGATACTCTACTTTGTTTCTAGAAGCAGACACTGTTGCAGTGTATCCACTTGGTTTAAATGTATACAGTTGCTCATACTCAGGAAGATACTTCTTGTTCATTCAGGAGCGCTTTTAAGTTGCCTGTTTGGTTGCCGGACATTACCACCTGCCTCTTGTGAAGTGTGCTTGTAGTAATCTTCTGTCTGTTACTGTGCTTTGAGACTTAAGTGTGACCTCACTAGTCGCAGAATAATCTGGTGTCATAAAATATTGCTGCAAAGAGTATAAATTATAAAAAAAGCAGGGACAAAACAAACCACAATCAATTTGGTAGAAAATAGAATCATAGAATGGTTTGGGTTCAAATGGACTGTAAAGACCATCTTGTTCCAAATGCCTTGCTATGGGCAGGGACACCTTTCACAGACCAGATTTCTTAAAGCGCCATCCCACCTCTCCCTGAACAGTTCCAGGAATGGGTATCCACAGCTTCTCTGGGAAACCTGTTCCAGTGTCTCACCACCCTCACTGAAAAGAATTTTTTTATAATATCTAATCTGAACCTACTCTCTTTCAGGTTTGAAGCCATTACCTCTTGTTCTGTTACAACATGCCCTTGTAAAAGATTCCTCTCCATCTTTCTAGTAGGCTCTTTTTCAAACTGGAAGGTCACAGTTAGGTGGCCCTTAAGCTTTCTCTTCTCCAGGCTGAAAAATCTCAGTTTCCTTATAGGAGAGGTGCTCCATCTCCATCCTTCCAATCATGTTTTTGGCTTCCCCTGGACTCACTCCAACAGTTGCATGTTCTTCCTGTGCTGGGTACCCCAGAGCTGGATGCAACACTGCAGGTGGGGTCTCACCAGAGCAGAGCAGAGCAGAGGGGCAGAATCCCCTCCCTGGCTGCCCACACTGCTTTGGATGCAGCCCAGGACACGTTTGGCTTTCTGGGCTGTGAGTGCCCATAGCTGGGTCATGTCCAGCCTCTCCTCTGCCAGCATCCCCAAGTCCTCCTCAGCAGAGCTGCTCTGATCTGTTCATCCCCAGCCTGGGCTGATACCAGGGGATTGCCCTGACTTAGGTGCAGCACCTTGCACATAATCTTATTAAACCTCATGAGATTTCCATGGACCCACTTCTCCAGCCTGTCCAGGTCCCTCTGGATGTCCCATCCTTCAGGTGTGTAAACTGCACCACTCAGCTTGGTGTCATCTGAAAACTTGCTGAGAGTGCACTCAGTCCCACTATTGGCCTCATTAATGAAGATTAATTAAGTAACATTTGGATTTTGAGCCGTGGACCACTGCCCTCTGGATGCCACCATCCAACCACTTTCTCAACCATTTAGTAGTGCATTTTTTTACAAATTTATTCTGTAGATTAGACAACTATGCTAATCAGTTTATTTGGCTGGCCATTTAGTTTATGTTCATCAAAGCTGACTTCACCAAATGACAGAATATTTAGGATTGGAAGGGACCACTGGAGATCATCTAATCCAACCCACATCCACCAAGGCAGGGCAACTTCAAACAAGTTAGTAGGAACATGTCCAGATATGTTTTGAATGCCTACAGAGAGGAGACTTGTCTTACTGTTGTACAGGAATAGGTAGTTTGGGCATGGTGGGGGGTGTGTGTGTATATTTTTAGGGAAGACAGCTTCTTACTCAAGGCATAGCGCTTTTATGTCTTTGTTTCTGTGTATGTTAAATATAACTATTCCTTTTTTCCCTCTTTTTTTTAAAGTTGAGGGGTTTTTTTACCTTTCATGCTAGTAGGGAGGACTTACTTGTGCATCAATAATGTAACTTAATCTGCAGTCATAACTGAAGAATAGATTGATTGTGAATACTAGACACAGGACATTTGCCTAGCTATTGTAGATAATTCAGCATTTTCAGATTTACATCTTTACTGAATTAACTTTAAATTTTATACTAAAGTACCTCAAAATATTTTTCTGTCAGCCTGCACAGCACCGGCCCTGAGAGAGCAGGAGCAATGGCAGGAGAGCAAAGCTCTCATCTGCATGTTGCTTACATATCGTTGGTCTACCAGGAGCAAAGTTATAATTTTTTTCTCCAGGACATTAGCTTCCAGAAGATTTCCTCACACCACAGGATTCTAGGAATTACACAGTGATCTCTGCCACAGCCTGTACAGTCCAGTTGGAACAGAAAAATGGGGAAGTTATGTGTCTCCAGTAACATCCAATTTATTCATTATTTCAGAATTGGTCTGTTTTGCAGATGTCCTGCTGAACTTTTTAACCATTTTGCAACCAAGAAAAATCACTTAGGAGGGGTTTAATCTTAAATGTGGCCTGGAGTAGTGATCAGAAGCAGTAGCAGTGTGATTTAAGGATAGCCCCTCCGGTGTGTTGCAGTATTGTTATTTGTCTTTGTTTTGAGTTTATTTGTACTTTGAATATAAGAATAGTGCTTTAGGCTTATTAGCAGTGAAAATGCTTGTGGTGTGAAAAGCCCCCTAATCTGGATCGTAATAGGGCTGCAAGAGCACTTCTGTGCCCTTTGTGAATGAGTTGTCAAAAGTGTAGGAAACTTATGACATGGTGGGATAGAAAAAGTTACTTAAGCAGCTTGCTTCTCAGTATGAAGCTGTAAGCCTAAAGATCCAGACATATGAGGTGGTGTTGGTTGCTACCTGGACAGTCACAATTACTGGAGATTTCAGCTTTAAGGTTTGCATTGCTTTAATAGTTACAGCATGAAAATCTTCAGTATGGTTTTGTGTGTTATGTGTTGAACTGGTTAGAAAATGGGCAGCTGAATAAAGTTCTTTCCTGTACCTCTTGATCATACAACTGTGTCAGCTTCAATTGCTTTGACTCAAACAATGAATACCTATGTTTACAGGTCCCAACTGTGGATACAGTAGTTATCAGCAGTAAGGAGAGTTAATTTTTTTTGCAAGATTTTAAGTTCATGGAAGAAGAACTGGTTCATTTCTTGATTGCCAGCTTCTGTTCATAATTATCCCCTGCCCTTTAGAGTTGTTTTGAAAAACCAGAGGAGATGGAGTAAGAAATTTGGATTCCAATTTGTCTATCCTGAGACTGTTTGAATGTTAGAGAAAACGATTAGTGAGAAACTGGAGAGGTGCTCCTTTTTTTCTTTTCTGTTCCTTCTTGGCTCCTTTTTCTTGTTCTATGGATACTGGCATAAGCTCATGAAGGCCATTCTGTTTGAAAATATTTATGAAACGTCAACTGGTCTTGAAAGTAACACCTATTCTTGAAAAAAGTGTAGATAACTTTTCTTGCTAGAATAGTTTTGAAGGACGTTTTTTAGTCATGCATATTTTTCTCCCACTCCAGTGTGAATTAAAGTGTAACTAATACTAATTTTGCTATTTCAAAGCAATTCATTATACTTTCAGGTGAATCAAATCTCTGCTTCAGAGATACTCTAGGTCATTAAGGGTGTTTGACTGAGTGAAGAAGCAGTACTGTTTCTTGAATTTCCTAGAGCACAACTTGTCATTTTTTGGTGTTTCTTAGCTTTATCTTAGGTAGGTGACATCAGTCGGTAGAGATGTCTGTTTCTAGTTTTAGGCCTTCCACTGATTTTCATTGAATGAAGTTATGGCTGCAGTTAACATTTTTCATATACTCAAGACATAGGTTTTTGTTGATGAGTAAGATATGGCTTGCCTCTTCTGGTCTGTGCAATTATTGTCTATAAAAGTATTTAAAAACTACTTAGCTACCTTAAGGTAGAGCTTTACAAGTGCACGTTTCTTTTTGACAGCTAGAAGATGGACACACTTTATTTGACTACAATGTTGGACTAAATGATATAGTTCAGCTTTTGATACGTTCTGATTCTGAAGCTCCTACCACTGCATCTGTGACAGATCAGGATGGAGAAGCCAATCCCTCTGCTGTTTCCAACTGCAAGAACAAAGTCAAAAAAACAAACAGTGGATCACCCAGTCAGCCTTCTACATCATCTCGCTCGTTTCTCATTGATCCTGGCATTGGATTGTACAAGGTATGTACAAACTTCAAAAGCTTGCCCACTCCTCTGGATTTAGTTTTATTTTTAGAAAAAGTATTGTTTTATTGTATCAAAGAGTGTATCCTTACTGCTTTCTTTTATGATTTAATCCCCCAATTTGGCTTAAGTGAAATTCACATAATTTAGACTGACTCTTGGAGAGTCATGAGCATGTCCCTTGTACCAAGCTCACTTCTTAGGAGAATTCTCAAACTCTGACACACTGTGTTCTTCAAAGCACATTCTTGAAAAAGTTTAGAGTAGCTGTGAAACAAATACTTTCTTTTGGACAAAAGAAGTTAATCAAGAAAATGTGTTGAAGTGTAGCTTTTTCCCTGCTTTTTTCTTCAAGCTTGCCAAATAATTGTTTTAGTACTAATGCTTCAGTCTTGCATTAGAACTAGACAAATTGTGGAAATACAGAATTTCTTTAAGCTATATGTTATGTAACGATTCCTTTTTTAATGTAAATTCTTTAGGACTTGCATACCTAGTATTAATTTAGTTTGTACCTTGTTGAACTTCTCAGTATTGTCATGAAGGATTACATCAGCGTAGCAGAAGTTTAATTTAAACAGAAAAGGGACAGTTTCCAGATTGCTAGCTTATTGCATATTTAGTAGAATGTATGTATATTAATATATCCATGTATATCTATCTGTAGAGGATGATAGCATTTTATCTTCTTTGGGTGTTTCTCTTGGATGAGACATAGCCATAACCGTAATTACTTTGCTGGAAAATGTTGACAATTACAGAGAAGGAAAAGGAGGATGAGGTTGCTGTAAGTGGGCAGACTTGCTTGAGTGCTTGAAGAATTGACAGATCTGGCTGAGAAAACCATGAGCTGGGCCCCTCTCTGGCTCAAGCAAGGTCTAAGGATGGAGGGATGTCTGGAGTGAAGCAGAGGCCACGTGGCCCTGTGTTGTTTCAGTGGGGTACAGAGGAGCACCTGCATCAGCCACTGTCCTCATTCCCCCTTCACCCTGTATAACAAGCCTTGCTAAAAGTCTGTTTTCTTTATGGACATAAGGGTGTGCACAAAGACTATCAGTCAGACAGCCTTTACTGCCACCTCAGGAGATGGACAAAATTATTTATTTTACCTTTTGTATCAACTGTAAATTTTGACCCAAAGTTACTAAGATCTTCATTAAGTCCTATTTGCTTAGTAATTTTCAGACATCTAGGAATGCGGATGAAAAGAGAACTTCTCCATGTAAGACCGACCACAGGCACCACAACCCTACCTGTAACATGAAATTGTTCCTTTTGGGTAGGATCAAAAATTGTGATATAGGAGGGGTATTTTGGGGATGAAGACAGAGGGGGAAAATACCTTTGCTTGCTTGGGATAGGTTGATGGCCAGTGTCTCTCCTCCTCTCCAGAAAGGGCACATTTAGATGGGCTTTGTACCTCCCAGTTGCATTGGAGCAGACCCAGGAATACACACACACATGAATATTTATTAATGTTTGGGAATATTTATTATTATAGCTGAATATTTATTAATATATATGGATATTTATTAGTATATGAGTATATTATTAACATATATGAATGTAGATATTTATAGTGCTAACAGATCACTGTTTCTATTACTTTCTGTCATGACACATATTAGCACTCTGTGGTTAGTGCATTGCTCACTGGCAATCCTGAAACCACCTCATGTTGCTTCAATAATCTGCACTGTTGGTGAGTGCGGATTGTGGATGTTACTGAACACAACCAGACCCAGTGCTGAATTAATCAGAAATCAAGCCCCGTGGCACCCAGCCCTCTGATCTCTGAAGACCAGCTGGAACACCAGGGGGTTCATTCTCTGCCCAATTTCTGTAGCCTTAATGCAACAGAGGCTGCCACAGGTATACAAGGCATTTTTAGTTACAGTTCTGTTCGCTCTCTGAGGAATCAGGGAGTCACAAATCATAAGCTTGAATATGGAGACACAAGCTTGTGTGCTTCCATTTTCTTCTATGTCCATTTATTACAATGGGAAGAACTCCAGTTCTTCAGTTCTGAAGCTTTGCAATTAATCAATGAGTGTAAAAGGTAATATGAGAAAGGATGGGGAAAATGATGGAAAGATGGAAGAACACAGGAGATAGACTGATCTGAGGAAAAGAGTACTAAAATGTTTATTTTTCAGCAATGTTAGATTTCGGTATGTTAAATACCAAGCAGTGTCTTAGCTGATTTGTTCAGGATTAAATCAAAATATAACAGAGAATGGTAATATTGGTGAGTGTAGCCCAGGAAGCCTATTTTGTCACGTCAGCTGAAATTTTTGTGATGTTTCATTGCAGAGACCTAACACTTGCTCCTTCATTACTTCTGAGGTGAATACTTTCTAAGTCAACAATGTGTTTTCAATGTGTCTAGGGAAAAATAAAGGAAATAGTAATTTCAGTCTTTGCTATTTATAGATAGTAGTATGAATGTATACAGAGAATTTCTAATTACAGTATTTGAAAACTTTGAATAATGTATTTTTACCCAGTATTGTAGTTCAGAGGTTGTAAACTTATTTAATAGAAGTCAGTAAAAAAGACCTAGGACCTAATAAGCTAAGGTATGTTAGGTGGCTAAATAGGGGGATATATTTAGTGATTTTGCATTTCATTGTCAAACAATAAGGAATAGTTTACTTACTGGAAGAAATGTTTTGTTATAACTTATTTTGTCTGAGCAAAGTCCTTGTCCTTACTGGATCTTCATCCAGAGCTAGACCCAGCAAGATACCTGTTACTGCATGCTGTAGATAGTCTGAACCTCTGTGCCCTGCTCTCCTTTTCTGATTTCAGCTACCAGAAGGAAAGTTAGTTGGTATGGAACCTGCAATTAAAAAAGCTATAAAAAAATAATGGTAATGTTGGTATTGGAAATAAAAGTTAATAATAATTAAAATATTGTTAGGTGGTTAAAGTAGTAATTTAAACAGAGTTCCTCTTTGTGGTCATTGTATATTATGTAAATCAGAATGTTTTCTCTTGTTTTATATCCCAGCTGTACCTGACATCTGATACTGATGCAGTTCCATGGGCTCTGAAGAACTAGTAGTGGATGGATTTATGTACAGCTCTCGCTTCTTGTTACTAAGAATTGTTAGTGGTGTCTGGTCCAGGAGCTGGAAGGCCATCCCATGATGGACTTGGCATGAGTGAACAGCCCTACCTTGGCTAAGCAGTGGTTGAAAAGAGGAATAACAGAATGAGTTGCAAGAGAGCAGTCACAGTAACAGTGGTTTGGGCGTGCAGGAATGATGTTAGAAGAAACAAAGCTCATTCAGAAACGTGTGTGTTTCATTTTCTGATTCTTACATGGTCAATTTTTCTTTCAAAAAATGCTGCAGTAAAAACGTTTTAGCCAAGAACACCAGCTTGGAATAAAAACCACAAAAATGGAATCTGTAATTAAAATCAGTGTTTGTTTAATACTGCTCACAAATAGCTACTAATGAAACAGTTCTTAAACCAAACACCACTCACAAGAAATAGTTGTATTATGCTCTTCAGAAGTCTGTGGTACTAATTTTTTGCTCTTACTCTTTGCAAGCGTGGGAAGTATGTTATGTAATTAATCACATCAAATTACACATGCATGTATTATAGAGGAATGATTAAGGGAGTTTGCATTGATGTATTGTTTTATTATTATTTTTCACTTTTTTGTTGTTCTGGATCTGGATGTGATGGATTTTAACTTGGCTAACATAGCTTTTTTGGCACTTCCATAACTGGTTGCAAGAAGTAGCAGCAGATGGGGAATCCTTAATAGTGTGTGTCTCATTCAGCTGTTTTTTTGAGAAGAAGAAGTAAAGCACCACTTCGAACTGCGACTGGTTAAAACATGTAAGATTGCATAGGGATGCCTTCATGAAGGTTCCTTCTAGAAGTGCCAGTATGCACTGTTTATATTTAAAATAGATTGAAAGATTTAAAATAAGGCAGTCCTTCTCTGATTTGTTTATCATGTGGCTGAAATTGTCATCGTGGTAATAAGCTGTACTTTGAATGCTGTAGATTCTAATAAAGTAAAAATAAGAATACACATTGATATTTTACATATGCCAAAGAATAAAACATTAGGTTTGGGAAGTTATCTGAAGAAGAGGAATGGCAGGAGTAAAACAGGAAGTATTCCTTTAATGAGATAAACTTGTTAGCTCAAACTGCTGTCGGTTGTGCTTTCAGATACCAAAGGATTACTTCACTCTAAATAGTAAAACTTATTGAGTTTTGCTCCTGTGAAAATACAGTAAGATTATTCGTATCTTAGAAATTAGCCCTTGGAGTGTGTGAGAGTAAGTATCTGTCTGGCCCAATGTTGGTACCTGACAAGGACTGTAGCTTAAACCATATATGTATTTATATATATGCATATCTGCATGTGCCTCATATTGATAATTAAAGATTTTTTATCTGCAGTAGTTCTGTTGTAATATTTTTTTAATAGTTGGTATATTGTTGAAGTGGCTTTTAAATCTTTTCTTTCAGCATTCTCAGTATTATTAAAAGAACATTGATTTATTATCTGAACACTTGAGAAAATACAATATGATTTAGAATAGTAAATTGGTTTGGTTGCTTAATACCAGTAATACCAGTGGTACTCTGAGTACAGAAGGAAGAAATTCTGGAGATGAGTTTCATTTCTTAAACTCACAGTTTTGTGGCTGACTATGGTGGCAACCTTGTTATATTGTTTCTCCTATCTGTCCTTGAGTCTTAAATGATTAAAAAAATCTTACAGGACAAAAAGCTAGAAATCAAATAATAATTCCATGTTGAAGGCTCAGGAAGGTCTGTAAACCCTTTGGTTTTGAGCTAGTGTTTTAATACTGAGTGTGCTTTTCATAGCTAAAAAGATTGGTGAAACAGTTGGTGAAACAAGAGAAAAGGATAATGAAAGAGATCAAGCTAATTTTCAGGTTTGAAGGGAAAAAAAAAGTTTGTGTTACTTTTAAAAACAACATATAAATTATATTTATACTAGATTTTAATGAAAGAAGAGTAATAAAATACTGAAAGTGGAAATAAAAGTATTTATGACAGCATATTACTTCAACTTGCAACTAGTTATTATAGTTGATTGTTTTACTGATAACAAAGTTAAGCAGTAGCAGAGTAAGTTGTTTTATTTATTTTTTTCTTAATTGGTGTTTTATAAAATAAGCATAAATTCATTATTGAATTTTCCTTTTAGATAAATGAATTGGTGGATGCCCGTGATATCAACATTGGAGCCTGGTTTGAAGCTCATATAGAAAATGTTACCCGAGCAACAAAGGGACATAAGAATAGTAAAGCTCAAGGGAAGAGTGGTAACACTTACAAAAGGACTAATGGAAACTTAAATCAAGATCATTCTAGAGAAAATGCAAATAATTTGGACAGTACACCTTCCACATCTTACTCAGACTGTATGGACACTGATGAAGAAGCTATTTATCATATCAAGTACGATGAGTAAGTGCTCCTGATACTATTTTGAGGACATCACATATTGTTTTTTGGTTTGTATAAACCAAGAATTTCTTGAAGAAGCTTGGAATCAAAGAAAGCAAGTTCAATATTGCAACCAAGGAAAAAATACTAAAAAATTTGTAGCACTTTTCAGTTGGGTATAGAAAATCCATTGGCAGTAATGTTTTTTTTCATGCCTAAATACTTGTGAAATATTAATGTCTTCTCCTTATAAGAATATCTGTTCCATATAAGAATATACATCTGTTTTACATAAGAGAAAGAAACCACATAGCCAAATTTTTATTGTTGGTTTTTTCAAGATTTTGCTTTATGTTTTTAAAAAATTATTTCCTGTGTATGTGAAATTTCTTTAAGTAGAGCTGAAGGAGAGATCCCATTGAGGCAAATTTTTGTTACTTAATTTGGATTTATTTTATTCCAAATAGAGTGATTGTGCACAAAATTTCAGATCTGCGCTTATAGTAGAGATTTGTTATTGAGAACTTTGTGACTGAGGACTTGAAACTTATCCTGAACTGGAGCGAGGACATTAAGGGTGGGGTGTTTCAAGTTAGTTTGGGGTTTTTTTTTTGTCCCTTCTCTAGTAATTCTAGAGCCTCCAGTGTGTGGTGGGAAACCTTGAGTTTGAAAGGATTTTGTATTTATGAGCAGACTTCGCTCCACTACATTTGCTTGAGAAATTTTACTGAAATTTTTCAGTAGTAGTGTGTTAAAGCAGTAAGTTAAGCTTCTAAGCAAATAAAATTTTAAATGAATTGAGAATTTTTAATTTTCAACATTGAGATTAGTAAAAATACTGTAGTCTCTGGAATGTAAGATTGGGGTAGAAGGATGCAAAATATATCAAATATTAACTAAATGTAGATTTCCAAAACACTTTTTTAGAGTAACTATTTCTGCTTTACATATTTTAGTACATAACTGCATCTGAGTTACAGAGGGCACTTTTTGTTCATCATACTAGTAATAGACTTAATGCACTTTTTTGACTCTATGCTAACTTTGGATTCTGTATCTGTGACTTTAAGCATTTTACTTAAAATGTTAGAGAATTAAAATGGCGGAAGTAGAAATGCAAATACTTCAGTGAGTCTTGCAAAAGGTATTTGAAAATAACATAGTCAATTATGAGCAAAACAAAAATATTTTCCCTTGAAATTAATGTTTTTGGGGGCGTGATTTCAAAGACTTGTCTTCAATATGATCTGATTTTACATTACTGTGGATATATGTAAGTTAGCAATGGGCAAACATTTCTGAGAAAGTGTTTGTAACTGTTGCAGTGAAATTATGGTTTTGTTTTGTAGATGCTGTTATTTTTTTATGAGTTGGGAGTACAGAAGTAGAAAAAGTTTCACAACAGTTCTGATTTTTCTTTGGTATAGTCTTAGGAAAGTAAAAGATTGACTCCTGTTAATGTGTACTTCCCTTTCAGCAAGGGGAGACAGTCTTTTTACTCCTATAAGGTGGTTTTTTATAGCAGCTGTATACACTTAGTGTGACTTGTACATTTAGGAGTGATAAAGTTTTCGGTGGATGTTCCTGATAGATTTCTTTTGGGTCTCACTTTTTTCTTTTAGTATTATCCAACATGCACATTCTTCTTGTGACTACATTTGTGCTTGTACCACTTTGTTTTCATACATTAGTGTTTTCCTCTGATGTTTGTAGACAACACTTGTATTCTGCCACCTCTTTGGTTGATATGGGTAAGTAGGAAGACCATGGCGTGCTTTGACACACAGGTCTCTGCTACAGAAATAGATTAATTTACCTCTTCACTCCTGTTCTTCCAGCTTCGTATCTTATTGTGAGTACTGTGCCCTGCACAGTTACCTGTGTGAGTGTTTTGTTTTTTCAGGTTTGGATTAAGCATTTTGCTGCCAGATGTACTTGGCATTCTTTAGTCTATACTTGCTTGCGGGGTTATTTTGGAGAAATTCTTCTCCTTTTTATCTCTGATAGATGATGGCTCTCATGGGTGACATAGTTTCAGCCCCTTCTTTCCTACAACAGGTATTCTTACATGACACAAAACCACTCTCTGTTACCTGAACAGAGTAAAAATTACTTACAAATGGAGGACATAAACCTGGTGCTAGTAAAGCCATCAAAATTACTTTAACACATTGGAAGGACTGTGTGTGGGCACAGGAGCACAACCTCTCAAATCGTAACTGATGCTTTTCTGTCTGTTGCATCCTTCCAGTTTGGAAAAAAAATCACCGCAAAGCTTACAGTTGAGGGATAGGTCACCTGTAATGCATTGAATCGGTGTACTCTACCCCCTAGATTGGTATGTTCTCATATAGCAGTTTTTCGTAAAGGGTGAAGCAGGATTTTTCCTTTCCTTAAGTGAGAAAGCTGGCTTTAGCAGCAGTGCTGCTAGGTTTACGTATCACAAGTCCTGTACAAAAGTGAAATGCTTTCTTATGCAGTTTTAAATTTCATAAAAGTGTTCCTTCTCTGAGGGGCTCATTTGTTCCTCTTTCCATTTCTTGTTAAAGTAGTGTAGTTACAGTGAATGTGAAAGAAAAAAAAATATGAGAGAGCTCTTTCTGCAAAGAGTACAGTTTAGGGAAATTGCCCTTTCTGGGCAAGAATTAATTATAGTAATCTCAAAGGGGTAACTATCTTTTGAGTAAACAGAGCCATCCTACTAGCTGTGACTGCCACAGATAGGAGGTACTACATATTGTTCTGTGATTTTGTAGATAACAGCACTGGTGGCTTGTTTCTGTAGTGATTTTCTCCCACCCCCTCCACTGCCATGCCCCACTCCAGCTATGAGTCTAGTATTTAATTAAATTGCTGCAATAGTTATAAAACTCTCATATTTCTGCAGAGAGAAAACCTAGAGCCATTTGGAGGAACAGAGCTCAGTTTCAGATTAAACTGGAGTCACAATTCTTGATAAGTGCAAAGGTTTAAAAGACTTGTACTTATTTGAGAGCCCTAATTTCACCAGTGAGGAAGAGGCCGAAATACTAGTTTTACCAAAGATGACCTTCGGATGCCAATTTCTTGGCATCTGTTTGTGACTATGTAACTTCTGTGTGACAGTTCATCTTCTTATAATTTCTGAATGTAAGTTTTTCCCTGGTGGCAGCAGTTTGAAGGTGTGTTCCTGTTCTTGTCGGTGTATTTCCTCCCCTTAGACTTTATTCCGTGTGTTTCCTTTTCATGCTTCCATTTGGGGGTATCAAAAGGAGCTATTAAACACTTTGAAGTCCAGGATGTGCTATCAGGTTTCATACAATAGTATCATACAATTCTTTCTTCTGCTCCCAGCAACTGACTTCAGATACCGAAAAAATGAACCTGTCTTGAACTGTCTTGTTCATAAATCCGAATCCTGATCTAAAAGGACTTGTGAGGAATCTCAACAAATGCTGAGATCCTAAAGTTAACAGAGAACTGTAAGTGATGTCCACCACAGCTTACTTAAGAATCACTTCCAAATCAGAAACAGGACATTTCAGTAGCCAAGTGACACTATAAGGACATGCATACAATGCTGTATCATATCAGCATCTGCCCTTTCCTCTTAACTTACTATATGTCATATTTGTTACTGTTGTAGCACTGGTTATAGTGTACTACGTTTCAGGGAGACAGTTCTCATTCTGCAAGTGTTAGCTTCCTGATCATTAGCTCCCCAAAGCAGCTAGGAAGCTGCTTCCTGCTTCCAAAGCAGCAGGAAGGCTTGGGGATTTACCCTAAGTAATTGGATTACAATCAAGTAATGTCTTTTCTTTTCTTGTTTCAGTCATTTGTGATAAAGTCTTTCCATTTAAGAATGCTCTCAGCAGAAGCCATAGGGAGGCTGGATGTTTCTGCAGCATGAGAAATTTCAGTATAACAATTTATATGCAAGTACAGATTAAGTATGACTCAAGCGTAGGTAACTTTTTTCCGAGGCCATTGTTTTGGCTGATGATATTCCCCTCAGGTTTTATAACAATCAGAAAATTTTATTTTAAACCATGAAGCAATATCTGTGTCATATGCCATAAAGTACACTGTGGTTATTTCTTCTAGGGAACTAGTTGCTTCTGTTTACTTCATGCTTAATGTGAGCTGTGGAGTGATGCCCTTGGATTTTAAAGGTGTGCAAACACACACATTAAGAAAATTAGGATTTCACTGTGTTGCCACGGAAGTCAAAAAAGTGTAGTCATCCTGTGTGGATGAAACAATATGCAAGACACAGTCTTACAGCTGGAGAGCACAGACTATTCTGGGGCGATGAGGAGAAAAGTTCTAAGTACTGCCTGGTCAAAAAAACCCACTTTCAAGTAGAAAGTGTCATCCACAGCTGAAGAGATCATCAAGAGAATAATAGTGTTAAACTTGCTATTACTTTCTCAAGGAGTGGTTCGAAGATTAGACTTGCTTAGTAGGTTCATTTTCTGAAAGTTTTTAATACAAAATTTTCAGATATAGGTACTAGGCTGGGATTACATAGACTGCATCTGAGAATTCATATATCACACTACCAATAAGTTGATTTTTTCAAGACCAAAGGACATTACGAGCCATTCTCTGATGAGGTAGCCCGTACTTCTTTCTTATACTCTGCTTTCCAGCTGTGTACATCTGATAGTGAAGTTGCCTTGAATTTTGTGGTTATGTGACTGTACAATGAAGTGCTCTTTTTTCCTAATATATCTAAAAACTGGTGTTTACTAGATGAATGTTACTGGATTTTGTCATTCATCAGTCAAATAAATTTGCCCAGTGGGGCTGGATATAGGAAATATTCCCTTCCTATTTGAGAGGTAGCTGCTTTGTGCAGCATTAATGATAGTGCATAATGCAAACTATTCTGTGAAGAAATGCCAAGATACATTCCTTTTCACGCTATGTGTTTCTCAATTAAGCCTTGTAAATGTTTAGCTGAGTTATTTGACTTTTTTCTTTATATACATCAAACACAGGAAAGAGTGCAAATCAGGAGGATGCATGCTGTCAGATTCCTGACTCAAGTTTCAGACACTGAAGTGAGGAAAGGGATTCCTTTTGAAAGACATGAATTTAATGGCTAGAAACATGACAAAATTATGGGAGCTATTTATTTATTATGGCCCTTACTTCCTTTTGTTTATGTTGGAGAGTTTAAAATTTCATAAGAGGAATAAAAGCTGTATTTTCTGCTAAGTAGAGTGTTAAGACAATCTGTTCTCAAGGGTAACACGTTTTTTCTGACCTTATGTCAGTCACAAACCTCTTTTTATAATTAGTCTGACTACTTGGAGCACCTCTCCTAGCTATGTAATTTTGTCTTCCAGTGTCTAATATCAGTGATTAGCTTGTTTACTCATTCAAAACTTTTACATCACATAGATTATTAGGCAATACTAAAGTAATAAAAGAGCTGCTATGTCATATGTCTTTTTTCCGTGTATGCTCACTAGAAAGTGCCACGAGAATCATTCAGACTTGAAAGCATTTTATGGGCATAGCTGCACGCTACTGCACTTCATTTCAAGAAGTCTGTTCCTTGTAAGGTTATTTGTCCCATTTGCAATGGGTTTCTGACTGCATATGTTGTGTTTTATAATGTCAGAGTATTTGTATGTACTATAGTGAGGATTTTGACAACAGGCATTAACTGTAAGACCTTGATTTCTAACAATGTAGACACCTTGTGCAAACTGAAAAGGAAATAGTTTGAGGAGGCAATCAAGGTGTTTCTTACATTGCTTTAGAAAGGATTTGAGCTAAGGGAGGCAAGCTTTCCTGTCCTAGTAGTTGTTTGAGAGAACAACTAAAATAATAACAGTTAAACATTTTTTTTTTGTTTAAAACTGATTCTTGCTGAAAAAATGGTGTGATCAATGGAAATAAGATTGAATTTTACTACTTATTCATTTATCTTGAATTTGCTGTAAGCGTTCTCCATACAGTCCTGAAGAAAGTTTTTTCAAAAAATGCATGACTTGTCATGCATGATTTGCCTGCTGTCTAGTGAAGTAAACCTGGTTTTCACTATATTCACATTACTTAAACTTGTAATAGAACAGTATTGTATTAAAAATTGAAAATTCTTTGTATTTCTTACACTTCTGAACTTCTGTTTTGATACTCTTATTTCCAGGTTGTCTCCTTTCAGAGCATCCATGTTGTCCACACAGCGCAGTCATGTAAGACTAGAAGTTACTTTTTCTTGAAACTTAGAATTAGAGTAATTAGGAAAGTAAGATTGTTCTCTTCAGGCTATTAATATGACTTCTTAGTGTTTAAGCTGCATAATTCTGTAATTATTAGTTGTTAGGTAAGGCTCTCAAAACCTTGTTTATATTCCATGTGGCTGATCTTTATCTTTATTGATGTTCAGTATGGCTTGCAGTCTGTCTTTTGAAATATATTACTTGCTTTTCTTGTAATAACAAATTCTCAGACCTACTGTTTTTATGGAAGTGCACAGCTCTACTACCCCAGTGATTTTTTTTTTCCCATTCATAATTGTGGCTTACATGGTCTTCCAGTGTAGTGCTTTTTGAAACACTGTGTTGGCTTTCTCAAACACTATAACAAAACTGGGCTGATTATTTCCTCAAGTGATAAGGGAGAGGAGTGGTAGGAATCAAGTTTTTATCCAGTTCTACATTCTTAGTCAGATTTACCTCTTCCAGAAGTTCATTCCTGTCTGTTTCTTTTTTTGGTTTTCCCCTTCTGTTCTTTCATTCTGGGGTTGGAATGACTCTTCTCTGAATTTTTTGATCGAGAAAATAAATTATACTTCCGTTTTATTAATATTGGAAAATAATTTAAAAAAATGTGCATCTGCTCTAACATTCCCTGCTGTACTGAAATGGAGAGTGGATGGGGAAGTTTTTACTTTGGTTCCCAGAATTTTATCTTTCCAGTTCTAGTTGTTCTAGTAACAGCTGGGAAAAGTGTTAGAGGGTATGTTGCAAGGTCTCAGTAAATTGAGCAGGCTTAGGTTTATTCTGACATGGAGCAGTGTCCTAGCATTTGAGCATTTTTAGGAACCACATCCAACCATCTGATCATAGCCAAGAAATACTGGAATTTTTGCTTCATGAATAATTCTTTGGTATGGAGATGTCTACACAGATAGGAAATCTCAAGAAATCCTTGCTATGCTAGTGTTAGAAATGCTACAGGGAAGAATTAAATCAGGTAAATAGAGACATCCTATGGTGGGCAATATTCATTAAACTCTTATGATTATGCTTGCTGGGATAGCTTCTTTTTTCAGTATTAGTTGCCATATATCCTAAGAACATGGAAAACCAAGAAACTGTCCACAGCTGTTTTAAATTTAAAAGTTTAATTATGCCATATAATCTTAATTTCAACTGTGCCAAATTTATGCTAGCCTAACTAAATCATTGCTGTGAAAATGTTTGTTTTCTCTTGACTGTGATCTTAGAATTTTAAAAGTAACTCAATAAATGAGAAAACACTTTCAGCATATGTTCATGTCTCACAGTAGTCCTTTATTAAAGCTTCCCACAGTGGGCAAGAGTTAATTTTCTGTTAATTCTTGAGGTTAAAATACCATATTTATTCTCTATATTTTGGTTTATCTACATAAGTCCACATGTTTGTATCTTGTGATTCTATGCTTAAATATTATTCTTGTGTATTTAAGAGATTAGATTTTAAATTAATGTGTGATTTCTACAAATGGCATCTTAAACTTCAGGAAAATTAATGTGAGGTAGTAGAATTTTCTAATGTGAATGTGATTTTCTTCCATGTTCAAATATATTGTGGCATTAGACACATTTGAGGAGGTAAGTTCATTGTGAAAGTACTCTTTACTTATTAGAATAATACTGAATAAGTACTGAGCTTAACATACAGAGTTTAACTCTGCCAGTTTTATCCTAACTCGAAAACTTGTGGCAAATACTGTTTCTGCTGTTCTGCCTGAGGTATCAGTTATGGACTAATGTGAAGGGTTAAATAGCTGGTAGTATTCACCAGCAACCATAAAAACATTTCTCTGTGTGTGAAGGCACAGCAGTAAAAACATTTAGTGTCTGTAATCCTTTGCAAAAGAAAGGTAAAATGTGGCAAAAGAAATCTCATTTGTTTTTTTCTAAAGTTTGTAAGCTTGCCTTTCTGACCAGCTGATTAGAGGAAAAAATGCACTCAGTGGAGGGTCAGCTTTCCTTTTCTTACTTTGGAAAACAGTTTCTGTTTATAAAAGGGGATTTTGGGGGTGTCTTTTGGTAAGTGGTCTTGTTCTAGTCAGGTTTTTCATGAGGTACTTCCAAGAACAACAGTGGAAACATTGTTAACGATGACAATCTTTGAAATTCCTCATCAGTACAATTGGAAGGATCTGTTCTGAGTTGTATGGAGATGAAAGATAATATGAATCTGAATTTAGGGAAAAACGTCTGTCCAAAGCTTGCTTAGGAAAAACAGAAGCTGAAGACATTTTACTTACAAAAGAGAATAGATTTTTCAGATCAAGGTTAAGTTTCTATGAATGTCAACTCTTATAAGTCACATATTTTGATTTTTTTTCTTTTCATAGTGACAAGGGAACTTCTAAAATATTTATTCAGTTTTTTTATGATCCCATGTGTATTTCTTACTTGATTATTTCACTATATACATAAATAGTGTTTATTTTTGATCTACCTTCTCTAGTTTCCTGATGTTTAAGCACTACTTTGGTTTCAGAGTTCAAGTAAACTGAGTCTTTATTTACTGTGTTCTACTTGCTGTCTTCTACGAACTTTAGGAAAGGTTTACTGTAAAACTTTGGAACTGATTAAGAGGTCAAGCACAGCTGTCTTAAGAATTCAGTAGCCTGTTGTACAATAATGTGGTGTTATTTAGGCACTCAGTAAAATAGGCATGATCTCTACAGCTGTTTTTTGCTTTGTCTTATTACCTGTAGGTGAATCAATAATGTATTTTGTGGATATTACAGTTAAAATATTAATAATTAATATAGAAGAATGTTATGGTAATTCCTTTAGGTGAAAGTTGTATGGCATAAAGGCAAACCCTCAAGTGCTGGCTTTTCAGTATGCACTGAATTTGGAAACAAAATGGG
This sequence comes from Cyanoderma ruficeps, assembly GCA_008694505.1. Taxonomy (NCBI): domain Eukaryota; kingdom Metazoa; phylum Chordata; class Aves; order Passeriformes; family Timaliidae; genus Cyanoderma; species Cyanoderma ruficeps. The sequence continues at coordinate 49,990 of VZDJ01000513.1, forward strand.
CAAAAAGACCTTAGGAAATGTGAAGAGTTAAATCGCATGAAACTATTGTGTGTATAATTACTTGATCCCAAGTACCTGTCTCTGATGTAATTTTTGTTGTGGAGAATTTTATCATTAGGATCTAAAAATGTTGGTGCAAAACCAGATTTAATGATTAACTTTTTTAAGTAGTTAGCTATGTGTTCTTTTACTTAGCCATTAGTTTATCCTGAAGGTACACCCACTCTTAAACTGCTGCTTCTTTAAACAAAACTATGACTAAATCTCCCCCATCCCCCCACATCAGTAGTAGCAAATTAGTGTGTTAGATTTAATAGAAGGCATAAAAGAAAGCAAGACGAACTTGTTTAAAATGTGTCTAGTTTCATTGGTGAGCCTTCAGTCAACTGTTCAGGAGTAGATATCCTGATTTCAGGCTATAGTCTGTATAGTCTCATGCTCTTAACAACAGTAGTTTTAGTATTTCTTCCTGTAGTAAACTGCAATGTGCAGTTTTCCCAAGACCTTGAAATATTCTTGTTCACTGTAAGGGGAGGCATGTACAGTGGTAGGGCTATACATTTATTAGTAAGAGTAGGATTTTGCCATTAATGTTTAACAGTGTTGTTTGATAAAGGTATATTAATTTAACTGTGAGTGCTCTTGCTAAAGTGCCAGTAATTGCATGATGAAAATATAATTTAAGATACATCATCTCAGCACTGTTTGTTAAGAGGGGAGAATGAACAATTTTAATAGCAGCTGTTTGTTTGCAGTAGACTAATTTCATTTTTTCTGTTAAATTTGTTCTGTGAATTCATGTAGTATTAGCTAAGTGATGGGAGATTTTTATCTGCCTACACACAGTATGAAAAAGGAACTTCACTTTAGCATCTTTTAACTTTTTATTACAGGCTGGCTTTTTTTTTTTTGCAATTAGTATTTTGATCATGTTTATATTCTATTTTTGCAGCGCATGTGCAGATAGAGGTTCTAGTATCAAGTAATAGTTCCTTCATTCAGAGCAATATTAAAAAACCGTAGTGTTAAAATGAAAAACATTTCAAATTTGAAAAGGCTTCCATCCTGCATTGGGATTTTAGCTTGAGTGCTATCAAATAACACTAAACAATAGAGAAGTGTAAAGAGATTTAAGTAAAATTTTCTTTTTTCTTTTTTTAGCACTTTTTAAAAAAAACTTTTAGTTCTAAAAAAGTTGTCTCTGACTTTCTTTTTACTGTTGTGGGAGTCATAATCATTGGTGTTGTTGGTTTTGCTTTTCAAGGTACCCAGAAAATGGCATAATAGAAATGGACACAGTTAATCTTCGACCCCGAGCAAGAACCATTCTGAAGTGGAGTGAGCTAAAAGTGGGTGATGTGGTGATGGTTAACTACAATGTTGAGACACCAGAAGAAAGAGGATTTTGGTTTGATGCAGAAATTACCTCTTTGAGAGAAATCTCAAGGACTAACAAAGAGGTTCATGCTAAAATTCTGCTGGGGTAAGATTTGCTTGACCAACTCAGAAAATCTCTACATGTCATATGAAGTCTGTTTGGTTTGGTTTTTATCTGCTAATCACCACTAGATTAATTTTAATGTCATACTTTGATTCCACAGCTGTGTGAATTATGAAATGACAGTGCATGGTTTTTACTATATGCAGGCTTAACTGTAAGTCAGAATTTTTATTTTTCCTGAGATTGCTGGAGGCAACCATAAGGTTTTTGATGTATTATGTGTGATACAGATTGATCAGAGCATGTTCCAGTAATTTTTTAGATAATTGGGAACCCCTAGGTCTCACTGAGTATGAGTCATCTCTTACAGTTTGAATAAGTTTCTGAACTGGCTAAATAAATTTTTAAAGAATAAAATATTTATGTAGTATTATAACCTCTGATAAGTAAAGTGTGGAGCTGTGGGATGTGGGAACTGCAAGTTTTTGTTGTGACTGAGATTACTGAATATCTTTGCTTTGTTTTACTCTTTAATTCTAAAACTTCCGTACAGTTCTTTAGGAACTGTTTTCTGGAGATACCCTTAGAATACTGCTGTCAGTAAGCTGTGTTACTGCCTTCTTATGGATGAAGAGATGACAAGTGATTGATTTAATATTATCATGTCTCACATTTACTCATGAGTGTTATTGTTCTGGGAGTGTATTCCTGAAAATAAATTGGACTACTAGCATACCTTGTAGTTTTCTTTACGGGAAAAGAGAATGTTGCATCTGCAGGAAGACTTAGTGTGGGACATAGTTACTTGGGAGATACACACAGAAGTCTCTGTGAATCAGGTCTAATCCAGTATTTTGTGTAAAAGTGCAATCTTACCTAGTACTGGGAAGTAGCAAAGACATTGACCTGGCAAAACATGCAAGTAAATGAAAGTGTTTTGGGGGTGGGGTTTTAATTTTAGAATTATAGGAGTTTCATTAGACAATCCCAGTGCTTTATAGTCATGTTTTATTAAGTAGAGCAGGCACATGCTCAAAACCCCCAAACTTCAAATACAAAGCTAGAAAAAAAGAGAGTAGATATTTTGAATTATTAATTTGAATGAGGGAAGAAGTTAAGAAATGGAGGATGGTATCAGTGGAGAGATACAGATTTTCATTGTAGTACATTTAGTATTAGTAGCATTTGGTGAGTCAGGGATGGATGTCATGACCTTCTACAAATAGAACTGTCCAGATAGTAGTTTGCATGAAGTTCAAATGTCTGTTGATAAAATGTCTGTTGCCTACATGGATTCTTTCAGAGTTTTCCCCATCTATTAAAAATAGGAAAATCAAAATACATTTTATATTGGAAAAAGGAAGCACCTGGTGGCTAATAAAATAGTCTGGTCAGAACTCTATTGGGGAGTCTTTTCTATATCTAAATAAACTGATAGTTATGCTTCAAACTAGAAGATGCTAAATTCAAATACTGTCAGTACTGTGGCAGGTACAATTGGGCTCCCCGTGATACTTAGACTTACTATCCTCTGAAAGGAGTTGGGAGGAAAACAGCACAGTTGACAAATACCTATTCTAAGATGATGGATTTAAGTCCATTTTCAGCTGGAATCATATTTCAGAGAATTTTCTTCCTAATTAAGAACTCTGGTTTCCTTTAAATGTTGATAGATTGTATATGTAATAATCAACTTGTTGCACTAAGATTAACTGAGCCCTGCCATTTCTTAAATTCATCAAAGAATAATTCTGTATGACCTGTACTACCCAACTTATTCCTCTCAATTTGTAGTGAGAGAACAAGCCAAATCTCCTAATATTCATAAGTTTGTGTAAGGAGCGTGCAAAAGTAATTGCTTTGAATTTCAAGCGTGTCGATTTGCAAATTAAAAACCAACTTCAGTGTTTCGTTGCTTATTAATACATAATATAAATAATATAAAATACATTAATTTTAGAATCACAATACAATTGTTATTATTTTAAGCTAGAATAATATAATTAATATATTTCTATTCTATGATATTGATATGTGATAATGAGTTCTTGACACTGTTAGCATTAACTATTTGTCTCAAATAAAAGTGAAATTAATTTTTAATTTTTTATGATTATTTGTTAGTGATTAATTGATTGTATTCTAATGACTAGTTTCTTATGTACTACTTAAGAACAACCTTAGCATGCAAGTAAAGGGAGACAGAGGTCTTAGGGTTGCATCAGATATATTCATTGCTTGGACTCTTTTTTCCTTTATGGTATTATATCAAAGAGACTTCATATAAAACCATTTTGTATACCATATTTAAAGGTTTGATTTATGGTTTTATTTTTGGTTGCTTTTGACGAAGATTTGATGGAGCTGTTGGCATAATCACAGGAAATAACAAGAATGTGCTGTTGGTGGTCGTGCTTTGATGCTAGTAGAACATATGAATACTTTTTTTGGGTGCACCTTTTGACACATGAGTTAGTTTGGTGTTACTGTTACTCATAACCAAAAGGAAAATTCCTGTACAGTCTGTCATAATTTAGCTCATCTTTTGGAAAATATATATGGAATAGCAAATATTACGAAATAGAGGGTGAGACTGAACAGGGGAGGGACACATCATTATGCAGAATAATCGACCTCTTATTAGTAATTCTCGTTTCTATAGCATTCCCATTGTAGCTGAAATTTTTTGTTTGTAGGATGTCTAAAACATATTGAACAGGATTTACTGTGTCTCAGATGCAAATATTAGGGAAACAGCAGTGCTTTGGCCATAGAATAGGACTTAAGGTTTCTCATGACTATGTGTCCCTGCTTGCAGTTCAACATCTCTGAATGTGAGATTCTTGTTTCGGAGTATCTGTGGTATTCTGGACTGATTTTAACTGGCAAGGCGCTGCATCTCTGGTTTTAGATATCCTCTGTTTTTCTCGTTGGGGAGAGTGTTCTATTTCATAATGACAACACTTTTTTGTAATCCAACATAATATGACTTGTTGTCTTTGAGGCTGACTGCAATTTAACCTTGGAGCCAGCAGATATATTTAAATTTACCATACCAAATCAAACCAAGAGAGATCCAACTATGCTCTGCATTTGCTCCTTCCTATAATTGAAGATCGAAACCAAATTAGATCTTAGTTTTCTTCAGTCAGCCCTTGGAAGTCTGAGTTTAGCAAGGACTGTGTCAATACCAAGACTCAAATTTTGCTTAAGCCTTTGGAGATGGATAAGAATGTAGATATAAATTATGCAGAGTGAACGTAATTTTCTTCTTTAGATGAGAGAATGTTTAATGAATTTGATGTCTTCACCTATGCAGCTGTAAAGGAATGTAATAGAGTGGTCATAAATTTTCATGTTCATATTTGTCATCTTTAAGTTCTGCAGGTTTTTGTATGAGCATTCTTGCTCCCAAAAAGGACTTTTTTTTATGGATAACTTTCTCTTAATTTCAAAATATTCTTATTGTATTTTTCTTGTAACCTGCCAGATCTGGTGCTTGTCTTCCTCTTTTTTTTAATTTTAAAGATAGGCATTCTTATTTACCATGTTACTACTCCTTTTATTCGTATCTAGCATGTTTTATTCTCAGAATGAAGTATGATATTTAAAAATATTTTTATGCTACCTGTACAGATTTTACTTTTAACTTTTTATTTTAACTTCTTCCTTTAACTCTTTTCAACAAGATTTTCCATTAATATGTAACTTCTGATTTTTTAAAAATCATACATATATTTGTTTTTACAGCTTCGCAAAGGCACAGAAATTAAACCCTTTACAGAATAGTGATGTATTCTGTAATAGTGAGTGAAACAAGCTGTCCATGGGGGTGTTTTGTTTATAATTTCAAGAATTCTTGTGCTTCTGTCAATTTCTATCTAGTTAAAAAGGAAGTTATTGGTAGTTGTACTTTGTTCGGACACTTAGGAAGATAGCAGTACCATACTTCCTGTCACTCTTGGTATATACTGTGATCATTATCATGTCAAAGTTGTTGTCATAATTTGTTAGATGCCAAACAGTACAGTTCTCATAGTGCTTTTCTTTAGGTCTGGAATTTTCATCATTGTGGTTTATATCTTACTAATGCTCGCATAATTTTCTACCCAAAGTAACATCCTGGTTTATTTATTGTATTGTCTTTGACTGTTGCTGGTTGATCTGGGAAGACATTGTTTTGATGCTGTGCAAAATATTAACAATGTTTACTTGGACCTATTTTCTCAATAACTTCCATGCTGTATCAGCAGGTATCCTAGTAATAAGAATTTTAATCACGTAAGACCTTACCTGCAGCTTTTTTGCACAGATGTGAAAGTGGTATATTTCTTCTAGGCAACAAAACTAGTAAAAAGGTGAATTTGTATCTTCCGCTCTCCTCTTCTCCTTGTGACTTCAGTGGAGCTGGTCACCTCCTTTAAAGAAGAGAACTCATCTTGCATCAACAGGACTGTTTCAAGTCAAGATAGATTCTGAGTGGCCAAGAAGCTTGCTCGGATTTTTGGTGATGAATGTGTAGAGACAATGCCAAGAATTTTTAAAGTATTTCTTTGTACTGCTTTTCTTAGTCTCTACAGCTAGAGATTGCTCATTCTGTGATACACAGCCTTAGGGAATAATCTCACAACTCATAACAAAAATGACTCTTGACAACCTGAATGTTTTGTGTACTACTTAATTAGCCTGTTGGTGAAAAGAAATCTTGTTAGCTGAAGTGGTGTGTGACTATAATTCTCTGCTTGAACTTAGAAGTAAAGTTTACTGGAAATAAAACTGTTCACTTTTAAATTCCAGATTAGATTTTTAACATTTCTTCAGTTGTGGTTTCAGTTTTGAGGGAAAATCAATAATTAAAAGATACAATGGACATAAGGACAGAATATTATTAAAGAGACTTTGGAGTAGTGTGAAGTGCGTTCTGTTAATGATTAAGGTGTAGTGGACAAACTGCCCCAGAGTTGTTGGAACATCCTGGGTTCTAGAGAAAGATTGTCATTCAAGATGTATTGTTTCTGTCAAATGTGAAACAGAACAACAGGATCTAACTGAGAATAACTCATGATAAGAGCATGAGCAGAGCGAATCCTGTATTTATTCACTGTAGTACTTGTCTTCTTTGCAAGATCTTTATGAGGTACAGTACTTTGGTTCAGCAACTATGGCATCTAACCCTTGGTGTTGATAGAGGCTGGGAGAGAAGTTAAGAACATGGAGAGCAGCCCTGCCGAGAAGGTACTGGAGGTGCTGGTGGAGGAGAGTCTGGACAGGACCCAGCCATGGGCACTCACAGCCCAGACAGCCAAACGTGTCCTGGGCTGCTTCCAAAGCAGTGTGGGCAGCAGGGCCAGGGAGGTGATTCTGCCCCTCTGCTCTGCTCTGGTAACACCTCACTTGTAGTGCTGCACCCATCTCTGGGTTCCTGGCAGGGGACAGGAAGGACAGTGGACCTATTGGAGCAAGTCCAGAGGAGACCACCAAGAGTTGAGGGGAATGGAGCACATCTTCTTTTAGGAAAGGCTGGCAGAATTGGAATTGTTTGACCTGGAGAAGAGAAGGCTTTGGGGTGACCTAATTGCAGCCTTCCAGTACCTGAAGGGAGCCTTCAAAAATGCCAGAAAGACTTTTTACAAGAGCATGTAGTGACAGAACAAGGGGGCAATGGCTTCAAAGTGAATGATTAGGTTTAAAGTAGATATTGGGAAGAAATTTTATAGTACAAGGGAACAGGTTGCTCAGGGAAACTGTGGATGCCCTATCTCTGTTAGTGTTCAAGGCCAGGTTGGATGGAACTCTGAGGAGCCTGTTCTAGTCCCTGGCCCTGGGAGGCCATTGGAACTAAATGATCTTTAAGGTCCCTTTCAATCCAACCATTCTATGATTCAATGAGAGTACATTTTGAGAAGTGTTTGGCTGACTTAGTGCAGATATCCTTTTCCTGTTTCTTTCTCCTTTCCCTTTGGACAGAAGTGTGGGGTTGCAGGATTGTTTAAAAGTTTTATATTAAGTTTAGTTTAGCTTTATGTGCCTAGGATGGGCCCCTTTGGTTTTTTTAGAATGTTTTCTTATCAGAAGTTAGTATGTTTTTTTTCTCTGCCTAGAGACGGTTTTTAATTAGTTCGTTTATTATAAATCTTTTGCTTGTTAGGGAGAGTGTTGCTTTTCAAGGATAAGGGCCTTGGAGGAGTTTGCCTGATGCCTGGGCCCCCCCAAGAAACTCTACCCAAGTCTTTGATGTATTATGAGCTAAGTAACTTAGTTGGAATGTATACTTTGTTAATTGGCTTGAAGATTGTATCCACCCCTTTTTGAGCTAGCCCTGAAAAGACCCCCGGGCCCAGGGACTGGATCTCTCCTGGGGTTGCCGATCGAGGGTAAGGGGGTCCCCTGTCCCCCAATAAACCCTGATTTATATAACCTCCAAGAGGTCACTCTTTCATCGCCGCGAACCATAGCAGCAGAAGGTCTGAAGGCCTGCAGAACCAAGAGCCCACCTTGCTGTTGTCGGAGCGTGCTGGAGCGGCCGGGCAAGCCAGCCGGCCAGGCTGACCAGCGAGGCACGCACCCCGACACAGAAATTTCCATTTTACAAACACTCACTGATGGACATGTTCTACACAAATCATAGCTATTCCTTCACACTCTTTACCTGCGTGCTTCATTGTTCTACCTTAAAGAGGACAAATCTTCAGGAAATTGCCTTGAATAGAAAGGATTTGAAGGATTACTGTTTTAAGATTTGCTTGTACCTGATTCTTTTCTGATATGGAACAAATACTTTATCTGCATACTTCCCTTTTCCTGAAAGAGAATGTAAAAAGTAACTGATTTGTGCTTTGTGCCATTTCCCTGCATATTGCCTGATTTTAACTAGTAGTATGGGGAAGCTGTTTCAGGTTGGTTTCCCAAAATGGACAGCAAGTAGGCTAGATGCCTGTAATTTTTGTTGAGCCTCTTGTGAATATGCTGTTCTTTGAAATTCCAGAATTTTAATGGCAAACCAAGTCTGCCTTACAGAGAGAACCAAAGAGTAACTGACCCACTTATTTAAGATCTTTTTTAGTCCTGCTGGTGAAAAGGGTAGAACTTTGGAGGGCAAATCATCCCAAGGAAAAGGACCAAGCAAATCCTGTGGATCAAAACTTGGTTAAATGGACAGCTTGTGTTAACAGATGTTCGACTTTTAATAATACCACTTTGACTTTTGTCCCTGACAACTGGAGAAAGGCAAATAGTGCATCCGTTTTAAAAGAGGGCCAGCCGCATGTCAGTCTCTGCAAAAAAGGGGAGTTCTTGTGAAGTGCTGGTGAAATGGTGATAGTAAGGAAGAGCCAGAGTAAATTTTTTTTCCAAGAGCAGATTGTGCCTCACAAGCTCATTTGCCTTCTGTGATAAAAATATTTTCTCTGTTTCCAGGGGTAGAGCAAAAGTTGTAATCTAATTCAATGTGCGAGTGTCCTGTAATATCCTGTCTCAGTCTGGTGATTGCTGTAGTAAACTGGTAGGATGGACAACCAGGTGGGTTTAGAAAAAGAAAACATTGAATGAGTGGGCTGAGGATAGTGGTTACTAAGTTGCACGGTACTTGGAAAGTGATGACAGGCAAGGAACTGCAGGGATGTATGAGACCTGTACCACTCAGTATCTTGTGGAAGTACAGTAGACTCTTGCCAAGTTTGCAGATACAGTAAATTGATGGAAATTCAGGGGTAGTACTGCCAATCAGAGAGATCTGAACAAGCAGAGTAGGAATGGGTGGCAGGAGCTTCGAGAAAGTGAAGGTAGATAAATGCAGTTTTCTTCCACCTGGGAAGGCACAGCCCTTTGAAGCAGTACTCACTAGCTCTGATGAGAGGGATCTGTGGGTCTTGGTAGGAAGCAAGGTGAATATGAGCCAGGATTGTGTAATGGAAGATTAACACTATTTGGGCTGTATGAAAAGGATAAGTAGAAGACTGGGGAAGGTGATTTACTCTCCTTTACTAAGCACTAATTAAACTGCATCAAAAATATTTCACTCACCTACTATACCACTCAACTCTAAACACACCTTGCCTCATTAAATGGACAAGAGAGATAAATAAAGTGAATTTCAGCAGGGGGGAAGAAAATTGATTCTTTGGATTGCATCTAAAAGCTTAACATTTCAATTAATTATGTGTTAAAATATTAATTGCTTTAACAACAACAGAAAAAAGCGTAAAATTAGTAAAAAGTGTTAAAATTTCAAATGTTTTGGGTGTCCTAACCTTTACTGTTAGATAAAAAAGTATATTTTTAAGGGGAAGAATGGGTTGACTTGGATCTTGAGGGTTTTGTTTGGTTTTTCAGAACTATATTTTCAATATTTGTAAGTGTCCTTTCTCTAATAAACATGCAGACTTGGAACCACAGAGTCTTTTGACTTGCTTTTTAGGGGGTTGATATTTAGAAGTGTTTTGAAGTTTAATTTCTTTCTACTGAGGAAAGTAAGTCCAAACAGAAGAGGAAAAAACAGAAGAAAACAAATTTAAGTGCAAAAAGGCAAGTGGTGCATGGGTGGATGGGAATTGGTGGTGAGCACAATATTAGGCAAAGCATTATGAAAATAGGAAAAAGGAGCGGTGTTGAAACATATGCATATGTTTAAGAAACTTTGAGGATGTAAAGGAGCTCTTGTGATAGTTCAAGTGGGACCAGCCAGAGCAGTTTGTCTAGGACTAAGTGTAGTTGGGGTTTTAATAATGTTATGAGTGGTTATTAAACAAGCTTTCTGAACAATCCAGTGTAAAAAGGAAATTCACTCTTGCTGAGAAAAATGTATTTTTTGTCTGTTTGTACCTCTTACCTCTTATCCTGGCAGTGGACTAGTTACAGGAGTCTGGCTCCCTCTTTATACACATAGGTGAGAGCCATCCTCACACAACCCTTCTACTCTCTAGACTATAAACACCCCTGTATCAAGGATGTTCTGTATCAAGTCTATTAATAATTTTTGTATCCTTTTTCTGGAACCGCTCCTGTAAATGAGTGTCTGTTCTCTGGGGAGCCTACACCTGGCCTAACTAATGCTGACTCATGATTGACATTTGCCTTCCCTCTACCTGCTGGCGTTGCTGCTCAAATATAGTCCAAGAAGCTGTGGACCTTCTTTGCTTGCAAAGGCACATAACTGGTTTATGGCCAGCTTGGTTTTTTATGTTCCTCAAGGTCTCTCTCTACCAAGCTGCTCTTCAGTTAGATGGAGACACTCAGCAGGTACTGGTACTCTGTCTGTGCAGGAGTTGAATTTTTCTTTGTCAAACATGCTGAAATTCCATCCTGTCCAACTCTAAATGGTAGCAGAGACAACTAATACTCATTTTCCCAGGGATTGAGTTGAGGCTGATCAGTCTGTTATCAAGCTTCCTTCTTGAAGATAGGTGTGATATTTGCTCTCTTAACAGGAAGGTGTAATCCCCTTTCCATAACAGGACTAAGAGTACAGTCAACCAAACATCAGGCAGTTGCCTCAGAGCAACCTCCTGAGTATGACCTGTTAGAGCCAATAGACTTCTGTATGGCCTGTGTAAATGCTCCATAACCTAATCTTTCACTGAGCCCAGGTCTTCCTTGCTTTGGCCATTGCTTTTACTCTTGGAGACCTCAGATTCCTAAACAGTCTTAACAATAAATACTTGAGGCAAAGAAAGTGCTGTGTACCTTGGGTTTTCTGTGTTTATTGTCATCAGGGGCTGTGGTATATTTAGCATTGGCCCCAAATTTTCTCTAGTTTTCCTTTCCTGTCACAGAATTTTACTCCCCAGATTCAAACCAAGGTATACTTTGGTTTTCCCAACCCTGTGCCTACACAGTAAGATACTTCTTCCTCCCCCATTCTAACTTCCACCTCTTACACATTTTGTTTTTATATCTAAGCTCCTTACTAATTTCTGCAGGCTTCCTGTTGCCTTTGATGTCCTGTCCTGCACATGATGATAGATCATTTTTGAGCTTGGGATGATCCTTAAATTCAAGTAGCTTTACTGAGCCCTTCTCTACAGGGTATCTTGTAGGATTTTTCCAAGTAGATCTCTTCAGAGATCTTCAGATCTCTACCTTCACTGTCCTGAAATCCGGGGTTGTCTTGTACTTTATCCTTTCTCTAAGGATTCTGAGCTCCATCATCTCATCATCCTTGCAGACAAACTTAAATGTCCAGTGACAAGTTCTTCACTGTTTGTGTGTATCAGGTCTAAAAATTTCCTTCTCCATGATCAGGAAGTTGCTACCACTACGCTCCAAAAATTCCCTGTATTATTTGTGTTTGCTTTGTTGACTTTCTGGCAAATGCCGTGGTGCTTAAGTTCCCTATGAGAACAGAGCCTGTAAATATGAAACTTTCCAGTTATCTGAAGGAGTCTTCATCTATTTACTCCTTATAGCTGGCACCTATTACAGCATCACTGATGTTCTGTCTGTTCACCTTGACCTGTAAGCTCTTGACTGGTTCCTGATCTGCCCTCTTATAAGGGACAACTGCTCTTTGTCTTCTTCCTAACATCTTCTTTCTGAAGAGCCCTTACCAGTCATGTCTTCATCATCCCAGTGTCATCATGGAGCTGCATTAATTACACAAACCTCTGTAATCTTTGTTCATTGCCCATGCATTGGTGTATAGGGGTTTCAGGAGGCACTGAAGTGTTCTTTTCTCACTTGTTTTTTGAGGAATCTCTCCAACAGTTAAACACAGAAGTCTATGGGCATTTGGATTTATCAATATAAAAATTAATAATTACAGGATTATCAGAGATTCCAGACAAATACACGAGACCTGGAAAGCCTGTATTACCATTATGTAATGGCCATTGGACACTTAAATGGAGGATTTAATATCATGCACTAATGAAATTGGAAATCGTGGTGGAAACATTTGCTGTAATTTTTCTGAAGAGAGTTAGGCAATATAAGGAATGAAGGTATTCCAAAGTAAGCAGCTGCCCTCTAAATGCCAGATTAGTTAGGACCTCTTTTTCTCTCTATGATTTTCTGACTTTCAAGAATTTTTGGTGGATTAGATTCATCATGTTCTGAGCAGGAGAATCCCTGGATACAAAGTTTTTTTCATCATAGTAATACGGTCATATACATTCAGGCCATGATAATAAATTCATTACAAACTTTTTAGATTAGAAATGTGGGTTTGTTCTTCTTTACAAGCAGTTCTCCTTGTTTTTGGTTTGATACCACCATTCTTAGGAAATGTCTTTGTGATTCTGTGATTCTGTGCCATTGTATTCTCCTATGATTTCTGAAGGTGGATACCTTGAAAAGTTTTCATGGTTTCCACATTCCCACCCCCACCTCCCCCCCTTTTTTTCTTCTTGTGGTTTTTTTTTTGTTTGTTTCTTTGTTTGGGTTTTTTGTGATTGGTTGGTTCTGTTTGATGTTGGTTGGTTACCTTACACTTTGGGGGCTTGTTGTTGATTTATTCACTTAGGTTTTGGGGGTATTTTGGGAGTTTGTGGTTTTGGGGTTTGTGGATTTTTGGTCGGTCAGTTCTGTTTTTTGGTTTGTATTTGTTTGTTTGTTTGTTTTTTCCAGAGTGCTTAATATGTTTCTGTTCTTTCAGGACCCTTTCTTTTCTATTCTTTGTTTTTTTGGAAGGTCTTTTCATCCTGACAGTATCTCTGTGAGTTTGTTATGAAGAGAGGTGCTTCTTCTCATATCTTCGTTTATGAGTTGAGGTCTGGCAGGATTCACAGATTGGTCTCCTATGACTCTGTCCTAGCTCGTGATGAGTATGTGCTGCATCTACTCACTACTTAAAATTTGGATGGGAGTGTTTAACCTCTTACAGTAAGACTCTCCTGTTTGTATCTTTGCTTCTTCCTGTCATGAAGGAACTAGTTGACTAGCCCAGAGCCTTGGAATGATGTCTTAAACAGACCCCTTAGCATTGTTTCTGTGCACTGCAGTTCTATCTGCAAACACATAGAAAAGTCGACTAAGCTTAGACCATCCACTGTGATGCCAAGCACAGCTCTTGTATATTTGTTTTTTGTATATTAAGACTTTGGTGTATTACCTTTATGGGTCATGGACCTGCTTTTTTACCTGGTTCTTCATGGACATTCAAGTGTTAACATCTTTGCGTTTGAACTTGGATTTGGAAGCTGGAGATACCTACTGAGAATTTGTGATAATGCCAGTCACAGACTCAATACTGGCTACAGGAAGGGAGCACCTGGGTGATGGCGATGGAGTCCCCTCTCCGATGGGACAGGGGCATTCCTGCAGCACCATGGACAGGAGCGGGTGTGGGGCGGGTGGGATCTGGGCCCTCCACGGGCTCCACACCTCCCTGTGGTCTGTGGCATGCAGCAGGGATGCGCGCAGTCCTGAGCCTCTGACATTGTTGTTGGTTGCTCTCTCAGGCCAGTTCTTTCCCGAGGTACTTGTAGATCCACCTGCCTACAGCTCCCAGTCTAAGGAGAAGAGAGTCTGTGTCCAAGTCTCTGCTTTCAGAATCTGACATCATGAACTATAGTACATCGCTTTGTAAATGCATCAAGGATCACACCTACTGCTGATATTAAAAAAAAACCAATATCCTTCCTGATTTGTGTGCATGTCCACAGTATGAATTTCTAGGTTTTGGGAGTATGTGTGTTTTGTTTTTAAAGGCATATAGAAAGCGAGTAATAAAACCTTTGCATAGTCTGCAAGTTGTCCTGAGTCTTTATCTTTACAGTGCTTGTGTAATAAATGAAAAGTTGAATTAAAAGTAGAGCTAATGCTGTTCTATTTTGTAAATGTGCATTTTTATTTTAATGATTAAACAAATGTGTGTGGAATATTCTGAAAAAAGTCTTGTAAATACTCTCTGCTTTGTTGCTTGTGTGCAATAAAAAAATAAAAGAACCTCTATGTAATTCAGTACAACCTAGCAGAATTTGGTCAGATTATGAATGTAACATGTTGTCTAAATGTGGAAAGATTTTGAAGTCATCTTTGAAACAAGCCTGTTTAAAATCAAGTCTCCAGTCAACTGCTTCTAAGGAGATGGTATTAAGAGTTTTAACAAGCATTTTGAATGGTAATATTGAAAGATTGTGATTTTTTTAAGAAGCTATTTAACTATGGTTTGTTGATGCAGAACAGAAAAAGTTGTTGGCTGAAAACTTTACAGAAGCTGAATAAAGACTGATTGATGTGAGGCATGTAAACGAAGTTGCGTAGGAAAAGATAGATACAGAAAATGGTAGTAAATCTGGTTTTGTTTTGATTTGTGTATTGTTTGTTAAATGAATTTGTATATTTGGAAAGCATAGCCAATGTTATGTTCTGCTAGGTTTTATTCTGATTGTGGCTGTTTCTCCACTGACCTAGACATTACCTTTTGACATTAGCCATAGAGACTGACTGTGAATTAGTTGTTTGTGGTAAGCATGACAGTGTGAGTACCGTTTTGCTCCTAGGGGGCCTAAATATCATTAGACACTTTTAATAATTATTCTTAATATGAATATGAACTTTGTGTGTATTTTTCTACTATTTTCCCCCCATTTTTAGTCAGCATTGTATTTTGACTTTAGTGTGTGTTAGAATACTATACTTTCAGTTTCAGCGTGGTAAAGTGGCAAACCCAGAAATTTCCAGACAGACGTCCGAAAACTGTCACTGAATCTTTCAGACTGTAAGAACTGATAAAGTTCTCTAAGCATGGTAACTGTCCAGCAGCATTTATTTTATATGAAGCTGATCTTTGAAAAATCCAGGAGAATACCCACTTGTCATACATCTAGTCAACTGTGATTTTGAATGTCTAAAAGTGTTTTGTTATCTGAAGGTTATAAAGAAAGGACATGTCTGTGGGGAAAGTGCAGATACGAGAAGGTTCAGTTAAAGATTTCTCTCTGGATTTGGCTAGCCTTTCTCAAAGGAAGGCTTTCATTAGGAATTCTGCTGTATTGAAGAATCTGGCTTTGTTTTGGGATTTAATTCTTTCAGATGATTTAAAGTTCTTGAAATACAAACACCCCATTTACTATGCATATTGCATAATCTCATTTTTGGTATGGTGGAGTGAAGAAATGAAGAAAGGTTATATATTTGACAGCATAATATAACCACAATTTTGTTAGATAACCATAATTTTAAAATCACATGATCATTATTAAGGCACTGAATGTGTACTGTGGCAGAAGAATTATTCTTCTATGAGCAACAAGCTGAGCAGATTTTTTAACTTTGGTAAGGCTTAACCATTTATTATTAGCCATCATATTCACAATGTTAGTTTGTCTTCCTCTGTAGTTCCCGATATGCAGCTGTGACATTTGTTGGAACATACCAGCTTTGTGATGTTATTTGATACTATTTGCTTACTTCTTATGTAACTCATAGCAGGAAATAAAATGTTTTCTCTGGTTCAAAGGAAAAACTTAGCCTGAAAGTTGCTTTCTAAGGAAAAATACAGGGCAAAAAAAGAGGGACTGTCTACCATGACCTAGTATATGTAATAGAGTAATTATGAATTCCGTCTGTTTAATAAGTGCTGCCTAGATATAAGGAATACTATTTCTAGTCAGTACGATTGCAGCACTGTGAGAGGAAGAGCATGCCATACAGCTTTATTAATTTTTTTTTATTGTGTCAAGAGTTCTGTGTTTCACAGTATTAATTAGAGGAGTTTTTTATTTAGCTAGATAAACTAAAAGCTGTGTTGCACTTCAACACTTTGAGGTGGAAGTTACATTTTTTTGAGATGATTCTTTGTAATAAAGTTGATGATAAAATCTGTGCTTCTACATTCTTAATAAAAACTTTGTTATTACGGTTTGGAACGCTTATATCTTTGAATCAACTTATAAATCTTTTCATAGTATCTTTTAAAGAAACAATGTGATAATCATTGTAGTTAAAAGTAATTTTATAGTTCAAATTGGCACCATTAAGAATTTACTCCTAATTAATATTCTACTGAACTCAAGTTTGGCTTGTTTCCCAAAGATATGAATAGCAAGTGTCTAGATTTCTGAATAAAGCTGTATGGTGTTTTGCCACCTTCCTTCTTGACGATAGACTATATGTAGAGAATACAGATAATGGAAAGCTATTTTTTTAACAGTTGCTTTTTAGTTTTCTGGGGAAAATGCAGGGGTGGGAGGAAAGGTAACTTAAATAGCTCTAAACCATAACACAATGTAGAGAGAGGAGAGGAAATGTGTTTTTCCGAGATGCAGTTTTGGTCATACTAGGGATAGTGATTATAGACTACACACGCATTTAAGGTTTGCAGAATGAAAAAATCAGTGAAAAATGTTCTTTAATTTGTCTGAAATTTACTAGAATATCAGTCATTTGTAGCTGCTACATTAAGTGTAAAATTTCACTTTATGTGAAAGCAGTCATAATTCTGTATTTTTGTTTTAAATTAGACTAACAACTTTGATTTGTGTTAGAAGTAAGTCCTAGAGTAATAACATTGGATAGGCAGTCAAGCAGTGTTGTAAGTAAGAAAGGTTCTAACAGATTTATGGCAATAAAGAATGTCAAACAGTTGTGTTTTGTTTTTGTTTTTAACTTTAAATATCTGGGAATATAAAGAAATATAGGACAGTTAACAAAAGACTCTCCAAAGTCCGCAAAATAACCTGGAAAATATTGGTGCTTTGAAAATTTATTGATTCAGTTTTCCTGCCAAAGATTATGTTTACATCTTGTCCTTTCTGTATTTTAGTGTATTCTGCCTTTGTGATTGTGAATTGTGGGTAATTCAAAATGTCTTTGCATGCTAAACCTAAGAGGTATTACTCACAACTGCCAGAACTGCTTTAAAGTACTATCCTCTTAGGGTGCAAATGAACTTAATTCTAAATACGTTATTTTCCTGATAAGGAAAGTGAACAGTTCCTTTATCTGGTGGATGTATTTGCATTGCAGCATTTGTATATTCTGTTCAAATAGCCTAAATATTTGAAATTTCCTAGCATTTGCTGTTTATGCATGTGACCAACAATGTTTTTCCTCCCAAAACTGCTGGGAAAGAAAAAGGTCAAAATAAACACAGATGCCTAAGTAAATAGCTGTTGGTGCAGTTAGAGTCAACCAAGACGCTGACAGAGTCCTCTCAACTCCAGTTCCATGGAGACCTAAATACTGCAGTGTTCAGGCCCATGAAAAAGTGATTGGTTGGCTGTGGTTTTTCCCTGGCTTAGTTTTTTTCTGCCTTAGTTGGCTCATCATGTGTCAGAGTCCAAGAACTGGTAGTCAGGCCAAAGGAAGTGGTGAGAGCAGGTGAAAAGGTATAGCAGAGAACCACAGATTCCAGACTGAAGCCTTATGTTTCTGGACATGTTCTGTTGTTGTAGTTATCCTTGTTTAATATGAATCTAATATCTTGTTTCCTTAACTGTCTGTAGTCTAATTTTATTTGCGGACTAGACCTTTTTATAGGGATCTGCCACATGGTTGGCTTTCTTCAGAAGTGTTTTGAAGTCACCTCCTTGATAGGTTCTTACAGATACCCATCAGTATTTTATTGTACTGAAAATTCCTAGATCAGGTAGTAAATTGAAAGTGGTAAGAGAACAGGCAGTTGAAGAGAGCATATTATCCTCTAAAGAGGAAGGAAAAGGGAGGGCTTTACAACTGTTGGTGTCATTATGGCCATTTCTTCCTAGATATGTTTCCATTTGAATTAAAGTCTGTGTAGATATAAATATATTTTAATAAGAATAGGTGAAAACCTTTACATTTAATATTTTCTAATTATTTTCTTGTCTGTCTGTCTTATGTTGTGGCATTATTGTTGTGGGGTGTTGGAGTACTTGTTACTACTAATCACTGAGATTTTGCACTGGAAACCTGACATTAGCAGGATTATTTTCAGTATATAATTCAGTACAGTATTGTATGTGGCCTTCCAGACTTGAGAAACAGTTGAAAGTCATAGAAAGGATTTTGAAATTTTCTGCTGCTTTTCTTGCCCTCTGGGTTCCAACTATTATTCTGTCTTATAGGTCACATTTCCGGTTTGTTTGTGATATACTTTTTTGATAATGTTTGAGATGCTGTGTTCCAGAGGATACGGTTTTGTCTGGTCTGCTGTATTTGACATAATAAAAACATTTAGAGGTTTTAGAAGTGGAATTAAGCTGTATTGAATAACTGTCAATAAAGACATACTGAAGTGCCAGACTGTCTGATGATAATGGAGTAGTCTTTTCTTCAAGCACATTTCTTTCTAAATATGTGTTTTATTTTTTTTCTTAGAAGTTACAGTGCTAGACTGATTTTTGTGTGTGAATTGAAATAAAGGATCCTATCAATGATTAAAAAAAGGCTACTTATTGAATCTTATTGCTTAGGATTCAAAAAGTACAGAATTTAGGTCTAAGGAATTAAGTTGAATGTACTTTTTATTCTTTTTGTTTTTCAGAGGTCCAGAAGACACAATAAATGATTGTAAAATCCTTTTTATAGAGGAAATGTACAAGATTGAAAAGCCAGGAGCCTATCCATTGACATTTGGGGATGGAGATTTCAAAAGTATGCACTTTTAAAATTATTTGAATATAAGTACAAATTGAGTGATGTTTCTTTAGAAAATATCATGCAGAGGTGGTAGTAATAATTGGTTTGTGTTCAAGAAAGTAATTGCGTTGAAACATTTTTAGATTTCTGTCTAACAGTATAGTTACTATAAGATGGCTGTATTTCTTGACATATTCAGAAACTAGTGACAGCTTAATGCTATCAGTCATAAATGGTAAAAAAGGGAAACAGCTGATAATGCTCTAAAGGAACAGTGCAGAATTAATTTGTAGTCTCATTTAAGTTCCTAGAGAGGTGTTCAGGCCACCAAAACTGCTGTTGCATCTGACATATAATTTAAGCTTTTAATAAATTAATAAATTCCAAAAATAGAATTAGTTGGTAGTAATATACTTTAACTCTGTCATTTTGTCGGGGTGGGAGGGGGGGCGGGGAAGAAGATAGGGAACTTGGCACTAAAGCTGCTTGTACCATGAAAAAAAGGGAAAATTAATATTTGGATTAGTTGACCTTGCATGACCTTCTAAAAAAGTTACTATGCCAGACCTTCTTAACCTCCCCACAACCACAATAAGGAGTTAGTGGCAGTTTATCTAAAAGGTAGTGACAATTTTTGCTAAGTTTAAAAATATAGTAAGGTTAGGAATGCTGAGTGTCTGTGATAGCAACACTGAAAATTGAACTGCAGGTCTATAAGTAGTTATTAGATATAATTGTATATTACATTCCTGACTCCATGCAATTTTTCAGAACCTTTGTAGGTGGCTCTCAGTGCACGACAGTGAGTCTGACTAATGTTTATTTGTTGTCTTAAAAAAAAAATCACTGTTTTTTGGAGGAGAAAATACTATTCCTTGTGATATTCTTAAAAGTGTCGTTTTCTCAACTCATTATTCATTTTCATTATTTGAGAATTACTTCCCTTAGATTACTAAAAAAAAAAATTATCCACTCTGTTTTATTTTTTGTTGGTCACATTAAAAGATCTTTGCAATATCATAAAACATGTTTTGATTTTAAAAGATTGCAGTGTGAGAAAATTGAAAATCTACAAATACTGGTTTATGTTTATATACTACTTATTTTGCAAGTATGCAATGTTTTAAATGTCATAAAATTATTGCAATTCATTTAGGTCTTGTCAGCAGCTACTGTGTAGTGAATTCGTTTTTAAAATTTTATGTCAAGGAAATGAGTGATTACTGTATTGCTGACTATGTAAAATTGTCTACAGTGGTACTATTTGATCTGACATGAGTATTTACTTATCATAGAATCATTTACATGGCAAAAGACCCTTAAGACCATCAAATCCTTCACTAAACCATGTCTCTAAGTGCCACATCTATATGTTTTTGGAACACTTCCAGGGGTGGTAATTCCATAACTTCTCTGGGCAACACCTTCCAGTGCTTGACCATTCTTTCTGTGAAGCAGTTTTCCTAGTAACCAATCTAAACTTCCCCTAGCCCAACTTCAGGCCATTTCCTCTTGTCTTTTTGACTGACTCTCACCTGGCTACTAACTCAGGTAGTTGCAGAGAGCAGTAAGGTCTCAGGTCACCTGAGCCTTCTTTTCTTCAGGGTAAACAGCTCCAGCACCTTGGGCTGCTTTTTATAAGACTTGTGCTCCAGAGCCTTAACGAGCTTCACTGCCCTACTCTGGACACATTCCAATGCCTCTGTGTCCTTCTTGGAATGAGGGATCTGAAGCTGAACACAGAATTTGACGGGTGGACTCACCAATCTGTGCTTTGTACACTGATTGCCACTCTAATTGTTTCAGAGTCAAGGCCTTCATTGTCTGTTACAGCTTCTTCCCTCCAATGTTTTTAGTTGTTTATTTGTAACTTCTTTGCTTAAACTACCCAAATATTCATATCTGTGTAGAGATTTGCACCTCTGTGTATGTTTTATTTCGTTTTGTTCCTGGTCCCTTATTTCAGCATATTGTTTATAACCTTCATAAGTAAATATAATTAATAATCTTTTAAAGTGTAATCATGAAAAATGAATTGATCTGGGAATTCAACCTTATTTCTTGAACTGCTCTTTTTCCTGAAGCCAACACTCACCACACAACCCTGTTCATGTGATTCTGGTTATTCAGCCAGGTCAGCTGTTATGCCTGTGTTGAAGTATGTACAGTGCACATCAGTTCAGCTGTATGTTATAACCACCAGTGTAGCCTATCCTTTTGGACTGTACTTACAACCCCATTTGTACTGTGTATTTTAAAAAGTTAAATATATGTACACCTATCTATAAACACACAGGTCCCTTCGCTTATATACTATGGAAAGATGCAGAATTTTATTACAATAATGGCACATGAAATTAAAATCATTATTTGGCCTTAAATATTCTATGAGATTGTTGAAAGCAGAATTAGCAAATGCTCTGACTGTATTTTTGTCTGTATTAAACTACTGTCCATGCTCTTGTCAAAAGATAGGATGCCTTCTATGGAAATAATCTTTATCAGATAAATAGTGTAGGTTGTCTCTGCAGAAAAATTCTTATTTCTTGAGCATGGTCATGTAATAATTAGGTTTTGTGTGTGTCAAGTGATGTCAATATACATTTAGCAGTTACAATGAAAAATAAAGTAGTAATTTTCTAATTAATTAATGGAAGTAAAATTCTACAACTGAGGAAGGGAGTAAGGCTAAGCCAATTAGAAAATTATATTAGAAATTAAAAAATCTAAGAAACAACATATTTATAAATATGTTACAAATATTTATATGCAACATGTAAATAAGACCTAGGTATCAACATATATTGCTTCCATCAGAATCCAAACTTGTGCTAACTCCTTCTGCAAAAAAAGATAATATGAAATTATTTATGCAGATAAACTCTGCATTGTTCGCTGAGGTGAACAGTCGTCATGACCAATAGTGCCGCTATAGTTAATGCATATGACTTGCAACATGGTTAAAACAGAAATGAGAAAAATGTAAGTCATATCATGAAAATGACAGTTTATAGTTTGTAGATTGAAGAAAGTAGAGAACTTCATCTATTGTTTAACCAAATTAAGATATGTAGGTATTTTTTGCTCTTTTCCTATTAAAAAAAATATTATTCTTAACCTTTTACCTAAGAAACTGGTTTTTTGACTGAAAATAGTAATTTACATAGGCCTAAACAATGTGTGGTGCTCAGACATACAGAAAAATATGTTGTTTCATGTTGTCTATTATTTATTGGATGAGATAGACTATTGGGTTTCCCTAAGGAGTGCTCAGTAATCACTTTTAAAATTTTTCAGAGGAGTTAACAGTTATCTGGGATTTCTTAGTCTGACTTGAATTGTTTTTTACACCTTGCACAGATTGTGACTTTAGCGTAGTTATGCTGGAATACCCTCAAATTTGTTCATCAGCACTCATACAATTTTTCCTTTCTTTTCAAACGAACCTTGGGAGGGAAGTCTCAAACTAATAGAATATTATCTGCATTTGAATAACATGATTAGTCTTCTAGGCTTTACAAGAAGCAATATTGTCATAGATTTTGGATTTTTTTAGAAGTATATATTTAAGTGTACCTTTGCCTTTAAGACTTTGCAAAATAGTCAATGCTGGTTGCTTTACATGTTTACTTCTCAGGTTTTCTAATCAGTACATTTCACTAAACCTTCTATCTGCAGCTGGTAATCTTCCCTCTTTGGTGATACTTCTATATTCTTCAGTTTTAAAGTTTTTTGTCTTAAAAACAGTGATTCAAACAGCATTGTTTCAGCACTTCTTGTCATAGAATGGTTTTAGATGGAAGGAACCTTTAAAGATCTTCTAGTCCAACCTGCCTGCCATGGGCAGGGGTATTTTTCATAAAAACAGGTTGCTCAAAGCCCCTTTCAATCTGACTTTGCAAGGATCCAGGAATGGGGCATCCACACCTTTTCAGGGTAACACTGTGGCAGTGTCTCATCACCCTCACAATAAAATATTTCTTCCTTGTATCCAGTCTAAATCGTGTTTCTTTCAATTTAAAACTCTTCCTTGTCATTATTGTTGCTCCTTGTTATTACTGATCTTAGTGAAAAATCTTTCCATCTTTCTTATAAACCCCCTTAAAGTATTGAAAGGCCACAAAAAGGTATCCCTAAAACCTTATCTTGCCCAGGCTGAGCAAAACCATCTCACTCAGCCTTTCTTCATAGGAGAGTTGTTCCAGCCCTCTGATCACTTTCATCCCCCTCCTCTGGACCTGTCCTGACAGTGGTTGGAAGGAGTATTTGGGGAACTACAGTCCTGTCAACCTGACCTCAGTGCTGGGGAAGGTAATGGAGCAGATCATCCCGAGTGTCCTCATGCATTGCGTGCAGGACAGCCAGGGGATCAGGCCCAGCCAGCAGGGCTTTGTGAAAGGCAGGTGCAGCTTGACCAACCTCATCTTCTGTGACAGGGTGACCCACCTAGTGGTTGGGCGAAAGGCTGTGAATGTTGTCTACGTGGACTTTAGTAAAGCCTTTGATACTGCTTCCCACAGCATTCTTCTGGAAAAACACTCTGCCCCTGGCTCAGACAGGCACACCATTAATGGGGTAAAAACCTGGCTTTATGGTGGGGCCCAGAGAGTGGTGTGGGTAGAGTTACATCCAGCTGGTGGCCGGTCACCAGTGGCGTTCCCCAGGGCTCAGTACTGGGGTCAGTTCTGTTTGATGTTCTTCATGGATAATCTGGATGAGGGCATTGATTGCACCCTCAGTCAGTTTGCAGATGACACCAAGTTGGGTGGGAGTGTTGATCTGATGCAGGGCAGGAAGGCTCTGCAGAGGGATCTGGACAGGCTGGATCATGGGCTGAGGCCAATGCTGTGAGGTTCAACAAGGCCCAGCGCTGGGTCCTGCCCTTGGGTCACAACAACCCCAGGCAGTGCCACAGGCTGGGGCAGAGTGGCTGGAAAGCTGCCCACAGGAAAAGGACCTGGGCGTGCTGTGACATGAGCCAGGGTGTGCCCAGGTGGCCAAGAAGGGCAATGGCATCCTGGCCTGTACCAGCACTAGTGTGGCCAGCAGGACCCTGTCCCCCTGTACTCAGCACTGGTGAGGCCACACCTGAATCCTTTGTTCAGTTCTGATCTCCTCACTCCAGGAATTCCAGGATGTTGAGATGCTGAAGTGAGTCATGGCCATGTGCCTGAGAGTATTGATTAGATATTAGGAAAAAATTCTTCATGGAAGGGGTTGTTAAGCATTAGACCAAGTTCCCCAATGGAGTAGTAACATCACCATCCCTGGTAGTGTTCTGAAGGTGAGTGGATATGGCACTTGAGGACATGGTTTAATGCTGAACATGATGGTGCTCGGTTGGTAGTTAGACTTGATGATCTTAAAGGTATTTTCAAACTTTACTGATTCTGTGATTTTGTGATAAACTGCACTGCTCAGAGGTTGCCTGGTTGTTTAGCGTGGAGAAGATTAGACTGAGGGTAGTCACCACAGTCTACAACTTCCTCATGAAGGGAAGAGGAGGGGCAGACACCAATGTTTTCTCTGAGGTGACCAGTGACAAGACCTGAGGGAATGACCTGAAGCTGTGTCAGGGGAGGTTTTGGTTGGATATCAAGAAAAAGTTCTTCACCCAGAGGGTGCTTTGGCACTTGAACAGGCTTCCCAAGGAAATGGTCAGAGCACTAAGCCTGACAGGGATTCAAGCAGCTTTTGGACAATGCTCTCACACATGGAGGGATTCTTGGGATGTCCTCTGCAGAGCCAGGAGTTGGATGTAAGCGATTCTTGTGGATCCTCACCCCCTCATAATATTCTGTAATTCTGTGATTTTATGTTCAGAATTTTGTGAGGGTCCAAATCAAAGGCCTTACAGACAGGTAAATGACATCTATAGTTCTCCTTTGACAATTGATGCATCTGTCCATGGTGGAGGGCCACTGTACCAATCAGGCACTATTTGCCCTCGGTGAAGTAATTTTGGCTGTCTTTAACCAGCCCTCTATCATCCACACGTTTTGACAGGTCTTCCAGAAGTCTCTGATCTGTGATCTTACTGAGCACTGAGATGAGGCTGACTAGTCAATAATTCCTGGGTTCCTGCTTTTTACCCTTTCTAAAAAAGGTTGAAATACTCCTTTTTCTCTAATCACTGAGAACTTATCCTGACTGCTGTGGATTTTCAGACATGGTGTGACTGCCATGACTTTTTATATATGAAGGAGAGTGGCTTAACAACTACACTAAATTCTCTCAGGACTCTGGGATGCATCTCCTTGGGCTCCATGGTCTTGTCTATGTTCAAATGATCTTGAACCTGATCTGCTCTTACACTGGAAGCTACTTCAATTCCCCATTTCCTTTCCTGAGGTTCAGGGACTTGAGATATGTGGGAAGAGGGATTTTTAATGAACACTGTGGCAAACAAAATTACTGCATCTCGATTGTCATTAGTTCATTTGCAGGGACAGAGGGGAGGATGGGTTTGTGTGTGTGCATTTTCTTTAATCTCCCATTTCTGACCAACATGCCTATCAAAGCCATTTTTATTATTATTTGTATCCTTTGGCAAATTCAGCTCCAATTATACCTTACCTTTCCTAATTTCCTAATCCTGTCCCTCCACAACCAGACAGCACTTCACTTTCCTTCCCAGGATACCTGTCCCTGATTCCACATCCTGTGCTTTTCCTTCTTGTATTTCACTTTGTCCAGGAAGTCTTCACTGAGCCATGCTGGTCTCCTGCCTTCCTTGCCTGAATTCTCACTGGTGAAAATTGAGATTTGGTCTCTAAGATCTGACATTTCTATTCTGCTCCTTTTTCCCTGAGTGTAGTTTTCTGGAGGGTCCCATCCTAACTCCTCGAAGGACTAAAAGTTCAGGCTCCTAAAATTCAGAGTACTGCCTTTAACTTTTCTTTGGCCCATAACTCTTGAGATCACAAATTCCACTAAGGCATGACCTTTTCAGCCCAGGCTGCTGCTGATCCTGACCTCTCCAGTTAGTTAATCTGTTTCAGTAGGCAACAGGTGCAGTAGAACGTCTCTGTCACCTGCGGTAAGAACTTACCCTTGATGTTCTCCATGAGTGTCCTGGACTGCTTATATCTTGCCAAGCTGCTTTTCCAGCAGACGTCAGGGACTGTCTTGACAAGTGTCTGCAGCTGGATCAGAACTTGCCAGAGTGATGGTTCCTGTAGGTGAAGTAAGAAGGTTTTGTCAACAGGGTCCCCTCAATTGAGTCATGGGTAATAAACACAAAACATGAGGTTTCTTTTATTGGCTTGGCCTCTGATTTTCAAGCTCTGGACCTGTCCATTGCTGTTTTTAAAAGACAGGTTTATGCAATCAAGTCCATAGAGAGGGCAAATTGGCTGTCCCTCCTTCCTTGCCTTCTGAACAGTTTGTAGCTGTCAGTTGGAGTGCTCCAGTCATGCGGTTTGTCCCAGCAAGTTTCAGTGTTTGTGATTAAATCATGGCTTTCCATTTGCAGTCACTTCCAATTCTTCTGATTTCACCCATGCTACATATGCTGTGTATAGACATTTCAGATGGGCTATCAACTGTGTTAGCATTTCAGATGAAAAAGCTCTAGTTCTTCTGAGGCATTTCACAGGTATTCCCCTGTCAATTTTTAATTCATCAGCAGCCCCTGATGCTTCGTTAATCAAAACTCCATCCTCTTCCCACTCTAAATCTAGTTGGTTCTGCCTTTGAAGATAAAAGGTCCTCCAGAAAGACTGCAGATATAGCACAATGCTTGGCATTGCAGTCCTCCTTTCTTATAAAACTTTCAGTCTGGAATTTCTCTCCACAGAGATTTACACTGATAACTTAAAACTGCATTAATCAATTTCTTTTTATAGTTTATTCAGTTGGGAAGGCATACTTTTCTTCAGTAGAAAGGGGCTTGGATTTCTGCGAATTCTTAGTCATTAATTTCGTTCTCGGTATACTTAAGAAAAATGTATCCAAAACTCCTCTGGATGCATCAAGGATCCGCCTCATATTTCTATTCAAGAATAAACTCCTGAAAGAAATATTTACTTTCATTGCTTATGTTATCCAAGCTAACTTAAAAGGAACTGATAAGCTGTACAGCTTTAAAAGACAGCAAAGCTCCATCTTTAGGGAGAATGTGCAGGTACATCTTGGGAGCAGGAGAAAATAAAGAGGAGCTGATCATTAGTCGTGTTTCTTATGGCTTGTTTATACAGCAGAAGAAATCTTGTTAAGTGTAGATAAATACATCATTGTAAGAAAAAAAAAGCATTTTCAAGAGAGCAGTGTTCATGTTCAGAAATAATTATTCCTTTATATACACTAATGCACTTTTCTGAGATACATGGCATTTGACCTTTCTTTGTTTTTGACAGGAAAAAGTGGCCCTGAATGCAAGCACTGTAGGGCTGATCCAGATAAGGAGTGCCGATTTTGTTCGTGTTACTTGTGTGGTGGCAAACAGGATGCTCACATGCAACTCCTGTGTGATGAATGTAATATGGCTTATCATATATACTGCCTGAACCCTCCCTTAAGCAAGATACCAGAAGATGAAGACTGGTAAATATACAAGGATGATTTACTTAACCTATACTGACATTCTGTACCTGGTACCTTTTTGATATTTGCACCTCATGAGAGAAAATAATGAAGATGTTTTTAAATTCTGGGGTGTTTTCATCCATCAACTTAATGTAAGGCTTATGTTTTCTGACAAGATAATTCTTATAAATCATTCACAACGAATTAGTAGTAAGTTTTAACAGCCTTTATGAAATTTCAAGGCTGCTGTGTTAATTTTATTCATTATGATCAGTATGATCTTCTGTGACATTACCTGATCTGATTGTGTTTATCGACAGTTGTTGTTCCTCTGCCTTTTCATTTTTTAAAAGCTTCTCTGCTTGAGCAGTTTTCTTAAGCTCACACTTCTCTGGCCCTTCATCCTGTGACCCTGCTGCTGCCCCTGTGCTCTTCATTGCCTCTACTACATCCATTTTTCATGCTATGGCAGGACCAACACATTGCTATTCTTCATTTCTTATGTAATTATTCTTATGTCTTTATTAGCTGTCTACAATTTACACTGTTCATATTTATCACCTGCCTGTGACTTACTTGAGATGCTAATTCTTTATAAATAAGTAAAAAAATAGAACTTTATTCTAATAAAGTTTTCCATAGACTTCTTAGACTTAAATGTCTAAGATGTCTATGAATACATTACATGGAATCTCTTTGAACCTTGTGATTATATTTTTTGTAAAATCTGTGTAAATCTTTTGGAAGTTTTAACAGTCTCTGTAAATTAATAACTCAATCTCCTATACCTTACTGGATTCCTTAATGTTAATTGGTTAGTGCCTGATGGTCTGCCTGTTTTTTGGGGCAATTGTCCTCACAGGAAAGAATGTCTTACTAAAATCTAAACTGGTTAGAAGGTGCTGTAAGGTCTTCCTGAAGCCTTTTCTCCAAACTGAACAGCTCCAACTCTCAGCCTGTCTTCATAGCAGAGGTGCTCCAGCCCTCTGATCAACTTGGTGGCCGTCCTCTGGGCTCTTGCCAACAGGTCCACATCTTTCTTGTGTTGGGTGCCCCAGAGCTGGATGCAACACTGCAGGTGGGATCTCACAAGACCAGAGTAGAGGGGTGGAATCACCTCCCTTGGCCTGCTGCCCACACTGCTTTGGATGCAGCCCAGGATGAGGGTTGGCTTTCTGGGCTGTGAATGCACATGGCTGGGTCATGGTGACCCTTTTGATCACAAACACCTCCTCCTCTCCAGAGCTAGTCTTGGTCCGTTCTCCAAATTATGAATTTCCAGAAGTTTAATTCATATAATTAAAATTCATTGGAAAATGGCTGTCAAGCTTTTTAGCTTGTTTTTGCTTACTGTGTAACTAAGACTAAGAGTCTTAAGATCTATATATGTAGAGAGATAGCTGCATCTGTGGATGAAGTCACAGTGGAGGTGTAAAGGTACAGTTGTGGACCTGGCTTATGTGAGCTAGTTTTGAGACGCTGAGTGTCACCAGCCCTGTACTGTCTTAGTGCTTGTCATTATGTAGAAGTGCATTTACACTGGGCAAAGCAGCATCTCCTACCAAAGAACGTTGTGCCCTCCCTTTTTGCATACTAACAAAGAGTCATGGCTGTCTGATTTTTAATTTAGGAACAGTTTGCTTTAGAATTGGAAATACTTTCATTTTGTGTTTTTAGAGTGTAAAATCTGGCAAACTCTCTTCAGGGGTTAAGCCTTCAGTTTGGGAGAGGATAAGTTTATCTTGTGGAGATTAAGTCACTGTGTATGTGAAGCAGTATTTAATATTCCCTACAAGATTCAGTAAAGGATATTAAGGTAATATTTTTACCCTATCAAGAAACATGGAATTCACTGTGTAACTTCACCTAGTTAATTCACCTTGTGAATTTGCATTATGTCATGTTTGTTCTTTTGATTGGTCTTACATGCTTTTTCTGTAAGCAGCTGTAATACCCATCAAACTCATAGTTTCACACAATTTCAGCATTTTACATTATTATTTTTTAATCTATGTGGCTTTATTGTTTTAATGGTTCAACACCTTTCTTGAGATAGTGAGATCTATTCCTCATATCCACATAAAAAACTTAATAAATCCAAAACAGTTCTAGTACTATAACATTGAGGTTATCAATGTTAATGTAGATCAGGTTTCCTCTTCTAATGGTGTATGGGCCAAATCCAGCCCATGGGAGCCAGAAACATAGGCATGCCTTTGTATTGTTGTTCCCAGACTGGGATAAGAATGTTGTTGGAAGCAGCAGAATGACCACTCCTTTTCTCTCTCTGCCGTAGTTAGTGTATACTAGTGTCTCTGCTTTCCTACCAGAATGGATTTGTGTTAGTTGGAGTGAGCCTCAGCATTATATTCCAAGTGGCTTCAGTTTTGTGGAGTGAGTGAGTGTGTTTGTGTGTTTCTATACACATTATATCATACCTTGGATCTGTTTGACATTCAGCAATCTGCAGTGAAATTTGCTGCACTACCAGCAAAAATAAGGGTGCACTGGGCAGGACACAGAAATAGACCATGAGTACTGGTTAGCAGCATACTCTAGTCTCAGCTATCTTCTCCTTTACATGATGCAAATGAAGGAAGACTAATTGAAGAGAGAATACAGGAGACATGGAAACCTCTCACATATCGTGTGAGAAAAAATAGTTATATGTTTTGTGCCTAGCACTCTACCTTTAAAGATACTGAAAAGCCCTTTTTAAAAAAAAGTTGACAGTATTTGTTCATATTGAGTTCATTTTTTTAATCATGGGCTTCAGCTGTTTAAGACTGGTATATGCTTGTTAACTTGAAACATTCCATCAAAATAAACAAATGGACACTATTTTGGCTACAAGAAATGTGTTGCCATTATTATGAAGTTAATTGAGAATTTACTAAAACCTTTTTTTAGGTATTGTCCTTCCTGCAAAAATGATTCTAATGAAGTTGTAAAGGCTGGAGAAAAGCTCAAACAGAGTAAAAAGAAAGCAAAGATGCCATCTGCCAGTACTGAAAGCCAGAGAGACTGGGGAAAGGTAGAGTGTGTTTTAGAAATAGCTGTTACTCTGTTCATGTATGTGCTACATCTATAATTTTGCTTACATATGCACTACACAAGATTCAGTACTGGGTTGCACAGAAAATGTTTAATCCTGCCCGCTGTCTACTGGCAGTTAAAGCAGTGGAGGGATTATTAAGATGATTAGAGGTAAAAACAAACAAAAAAAACCAACCCCCAACTCCCCTCCCAAACCTATAACCACATATTACTTAATTTAACATTCCTTTTAACAATTGTTAACATATTTTGAAGTACGTGTTTGTTATAATAGACAAATTTCATGATTTCTGCATTGAATTTACAAATAGTCTTAATGTTGTAATTCATTTATCCGATTACTTTTGTCTGATGTATTTTTAGGGCATGGCCTGTGTTGGTCGCACTAAGGAATGCACTATTGTTCCTTCAAATCATTATGGGCCTATACCTGGTGTTCCTGTTGGGACAACCTGGAAATTCAGAGTTCAGGTATGTTGTTTCAGTATTAGCTGTAGTTGAAAGAAGTAGGAATAATAATGAATGGTTTGGGCACTAAAGTAAATTTCAATTGACAAATTACCATTTTCACCAGGACTAAGTAACACGAGTACGTTATGAGTCCAATATTGGAAGTGATGCTGATAGTACCGTACAACTTTTTAATACAACTTTTTTTGTATACAACTTAGTAAAAAATGTTGGAATTATGATAAGCATATTTCACACATTAAAAATTTAAGTGGGATACTTAGTGAATAGAATTTAGTATTTTCTGAAGAGTTTTCTTCGTATGAACTGATTATCCCATGCATGGGGTGTAGATTGGAGATTCTGAAAACATTGTTTGTTATCAGTGTGAATTGACTCTGTAGGTGTCTTGGTGATATGTAATGGATGTCCAAATCTGCTTCTAGGCTGATGAACAGCTTAAACCAGTGTAAGCCTGTACTGCTACTGAAATTCACTGTGTATTCAGCTTTGGGTGTTTTTTTCTGTTTCAGATAATTCCTTAGGTTCTTTGGTAAAATAGGTTGGTAAAAAACTGGCAGAAAAATAATCTCGTCTGATTATTTGATTTATATAGATTGGGGGCTAATTTTCCCAGTCTGTTTTGCATTTTGGTTATATAACCACAGTGCCAATAATCAACGGGGCAGGAAAAAACAAAGCAGGGAGGATGGGACAGCTGAATTTTGTGCCGGTATGGATTTTTTTTCTGTTTTATAGTGTCCAGCAAGCTACAAACTTCCTCCCTTTTGCTCCAGCCTGATCCAATTGCGATGATTTTTTGGTTCTCTCGTTTTTTATTTTTTTTTCAGTCACAAAAATACATATGTTTTCTAAATCAGTTGTCTTTCTGTCTGTCAAAATTCTTTGTTGCTTGCATGTGTAAATGATTTGAACTGAATATTTACTGTCATATTTAGAAGAATAAAACCACGGGTTTTAAACTGTTTAAGGAGGGAGAAGCCAAAAATCAAAAGCCTCTTCTGATTTGTTTTATGAATTTTTCATCGCTTGCTTTCTTTTTGTTGTGTGCCAGATTATATAAAGTCTAACAAGTAAGAGAACTTTCTAAAAATCACTTAGGCAAACTCAAAGTATCAAAATCAATTTTTATTTTCACTGCTTCAATAGTAATTGGAATTACTAGTTTACCTTTTGTTAGGAATTCTCTTGGTAAGATAAAAGCCAATGCTTTTCAAGTATTTCAAGTGCTGATAGGAATAAGACACAGAATTAGAGTGCTGCTTTCATCAGAAAATCTATTAAAAAATCTTATATATATAGTATATATACGTGTNGTATGGACTAAATGTCAAAAGACAATTACCATTTATGTATAATTAATTTATTTTGGGTACAAAATTAACACTTTGTGATTTAAAAAAAATGAAATGCTTTCTACATAGAAAGTTGAATTACACTCTTGTTTCTCATATGAACTAGTCCTTTTTATGACAAAATGAGATTGTCTCAGCAAATCTACGAGAATTTAGAGACTGTATGAGAATTTAAAGACTTCTTTATTTCTGATTTGCACAGTTCTTTTGTGACACAAATTCTCTTTCTTAGAAGGAAATTGACTAAATATTACTTCTGGAGAGAGTATCTGAAGAGCATCTTTGGCATGAATTATTTATCAGTGCTCATCTTTGGGGTGAATCACCTACCAGAAACCTAAATTTAATTGATAAAACCTGGAAATGAAAAGAAGGGAGGGAGGAATGAATTAAAGGATGTTTGATACAACAGGAAAGAGGAACGCAATAGTGGGGACTTTTTATTCAGCATACTCTTAAATGGTCTGGGAAAAGTGGCATATAGCTGATAAGGTTAAGTGAGAGTCCTATGTTGCTGTAGATAGCAAATATGGGGCTGGGAGAGTTCTAAGTATGTAATTTGTAATTGGCTTTCAGCTACTTATTCTTGTTATTTCTTGTTATTTCAACTACTTATCTTCTAGTCTTTCATTAAAGATATTCTAGTAGCTAATTTTGAAAAATATGTCATTTAGTAGTGATCAGAAGAATAAATCAAATACCAAATTATCATAAAATGAAGGGCCAGGAAAATAAAATACATTATTATGAACAGCAACCAGAACAATTAAAGGAATGGAATGGTTTTCATTCATCTGGAAAACGTTGAAAGCTTTGTGGGGTGTAGAAGACCTACAAAATGATGTACATTATAAAAAAAGTGGGACCAATATACATACATCTGTAATGTCAAATTTACAAGTTTGTAATGTCAAGTAAAATAGTCATGAAAAAAGTCAGCTTTCCACTCTGAAGTGACTAAAAGTGGTACTAGTTCATATGACAAGTGGTACTGCTGTGAACTTTTCTGTCTCTTCAATACTGTGAATCCAAAAGTTTTCAACGGAATGGGAAGTCAGCCACAGCTGGATCCCAAGAAATTGTTCAAGGAAGTATTATTGTGTCCTTGCATACTCTTCATACCATGCACAGCTCTAGTCTGTTGTTTAAAAATGCATTTTTGACTACCTGGATCTTTGATGCATTGTGTTATGAAATTTCAAGACTACAGCAGAAGAATATGGACTTCCATGAAAGTTGTTTAGAACCCTAGGCTGGGAAGAGGAGTTCAGGAGTGCCAGAAGCAGAATGAGAGAAACAGGCAAAATAAAGGTCTGGAAGAAGATACGAAGGTAGAAAAAAGTAGTGTAATTGGTTTTGTGCTGGAAGCCTTCATTCCACCAACAGTATTTTTTGCATAACATACTCAGAAAATGCATAATTTAATATAAAGTCTCTTTTTATTTGTAAAGGTTGTTTGTGGGGCTTTTCTACTAGTCAAACTGCTAAGTAGTTTGAAATCCTTGTTTAAAAAATTTTTATGGGAGAGATGCTCCAGCAGACTTTAATGATGTTGCCAAATTATGCTACAGCTGCAGCTTTCAGGTCAGGTTACAGATTACTTGAACATTTATTACCAGAGAGTTATCCTGGTTGGAGGACTAGTCTATGATCCATATGGTGTTGCAATGGCTTCTTCTGTTTCCTTGGGCAGTCTGATAATATTCCTCTCCCCTGTTTACACTTACAGTGCATTACCTTAAAAGTCCCTGGCAAAATGATCTTTACCCTGGGAACATACTTGGTTAAAAATTGTAAAATGTTACCAAAGTGGTAGATCTCCTTCTCCTTTGAATTGTTCTAAATGACTGTGCAAGTGGAGTATAGCAGTGAGTAAGTCTTAGGTACTGCTTGTGGGAAAAATCTTGCAGATTTTCCCTGAAGAAGAAAGTGTATGTACCCTTACCACCAGTGTCACCACTGTCCTGCATTGTCCTGCTGGTTTTCTAGGTGTTCTTACTTTCAGCTTTTCTTCCTGAAGAAACAGTGGAATTCACACCTTTAGTAGCAGTCTTGCGTGAACCATTGACACAGAAACCTCTGTACAATATTTTAAGAAGAAAGTTGTTTGTTAAAAGTGGTTGTAGGTGACTGGGTATTTAAAAAAACGGCTGTAAACTGGCTTTTTTCTGTTTCCAGGTGAGCGAAGCAGGTGTCCACAGGCCCCATGTGGGTGGAATCCATGGACGCAGTAATGATGGAGCTTATTCACTCGTACTAGCTGGGGGATTTGAAGATGAAGTGGTATGTCATTCATGCAAGCAATGGTCTTGCTGTTCTAATGCATCAGATGTGTCAATGTCTGTACATGTAGAGTTATATTTGGTGTTTAATCAAAAACTAATGTTTAGACAGATATGACTGTGGAAAAAAATAGCTACTACTGATAAATTAAGTAGTTCTTAATATTTCGGAGAGAAAAAAGAAAAATCTTACCAAATCTTAAAGAATGCTTATGCTCAGATTTACATTAAAGAAAAAATGTCAGTTGTCACTGGATTTGACATTGTTTAGGGTAGTTACATTTCAGTATACTGAAGTCTGAATTGAATGTAATATAAAATCTGATAGGGTAATTATGTGCAAATAATATGTTTTATGTTCTGATTTTGTCACCATTTAATTACATTTCGAACAGTATTTCTAAAACTGTGATAAATTTATTTTAATGAAGCTAGAATATAAGATACGTTTTACTTGATACTGTGAAGTTCTGAAGTTTCTTGGCTCCTGCTAATGAGCATTTTCAGAACTTCTTAGCTAAGTCTCAGAATCTTGTACTGTGATCCCTAAAGGAGCTGGGAAAAAAATTCTACTTTGGTGTTAGCATCTATGTAGGGCCACGAAAGCAGTTACACTGGTAAACAAAAGAGTAACTGCTTTAAATTTTCATCTTGTGGTGTTGACCAACATTTATTTATTTGGAGATTACTGTTTTCTTCAATTAAATAATGTTTACACAAGGTACATCCCTTCCTGCAGTTCCAGTCCATCAGGTGGAATTTTGAATCATGGATCAGGTGAAGGATAACGCAGTAAGCAACCTGTTTTTTTTAAAATGAGCATAGCTGTCAATCACAAGGAAAAGGGCACTGAAGAAGAACAAAAAAAGCATATGAATTAAATAGCATCAGAGTGTACTATATTCTTTGCCAACAACATCTACCAGGTGCTGCTGCTGCAGCGGCAGAGTGTTGCCCCTGAAGAAGTGTGTGTCTCTATTTGTACAAGTGGCATGAAGAGGTACTTGGTGTTTAGAAATTGTGTTCTTAGTGTCAATCCCAGCCCAGACTCTCTGACCCTAACAACACTGTTTCACAGTAGTGTATCTGCTATGCTGGGATGCTGCAGACTCCTCTGTTTATTCTTTTTGGAGATACAGATGTCCCCTTACTTCTGAGGTGGTAATTATTCAATTCAAAATATTTAGTAAACTTAATTGGAACCTTTGCATGCTTTTTCAATTCACGTAAGTGATGTGACTATGGTTTTGTAGACACCTAAGTACCATAATAGTCTAAAAGACATAAATACTTTTGAAAAGGCATAGTAGGAGAGAAGTGCTGCAGAAAATAGCCTAAAAACTTATATGAATGTGAGATTTTTTTTCTGTTTTCTAAACTAATAATACAAGGGATTTTTTGTTCCCAGTTACATTATTTAAGTTAGTTTTTTTTCTCTTCTTCATCCATGTGCCAGATTTTATCTTCCAATATACTTCCATTTTCCCTGTTTTTTTGAAAATCTTTTTTGTAAAAGATTAAGCTCCTGTAAGAATCCGCACAAGAAAAAATTGAGTTCTGTACTTATAAGTATCCTAAGTACAGTATCTAATTAATTTGAGATGTGAAATTTGAGATTTATTTATTTTAAATAAAATATACATATAAAAACCTCTGCTCACATATATTCATTTTATTGTATGAGTACCAAAAAATATGTACCAAAAAAGAGAGATGACTCTTGCTTGAATTTCAGTGGTGCAACAAAGATGCTTGTGTGTAAGCTTTTATAAAATCAAGAAATAAATTCATTTTGGAGAAGTATTATACTGTTTATAAACTTTACGCACTATTTATGTACACTGATGATGTGTGCCATCTTAATGCACTTCTTAATGCTTTAAATCAACAAAACCACATTGGGGTAAAGTGATTACAAAAATACATTGCAAGAAACAGAGTTCATTGTCTAGCTTTCAGATCATGATATTTTTATGCCATGCCTTTAGAAACTTATAATCCTAAAGACCCAGAATTGTCTCCAGTTTTACTGAAGTTCGGATGTTCTGGATGTATTGGAGTGCTCATTAATAACAAGTTTTATCAGTTCTATCAGATCTGCCCTCAAGATTAAGAACAGGTACAGTCATAGCTTACAAAATGAGCATTGGGTGAAGTTGTTCTGCACATGACGTTTTATTCTCACTTCTAATTACATGCACGTAAAATATTTGCACATTAATCTCTCTCCTGAAAATGGGTCACTTTGAATTCTAGTAACAAATTACATGGCTTACCTACAGTTAGCTTTTATTTTGAATATGTAATGTTGCTGGTCTCCTGGTATTGTTTTGATAGTAACCATAATAGGAGCATTAGCTGAAGGAATTGAGAAGTCTTTCAGTAATTTTTAATCTAAGAATTATTTCAGAACAGATTAACATTTATGCACTAGATACTGGACATTAGCACTGATTGTGCAAGCACAGTGTTCATGATGAACATATTCTGATTTGTCTGTTCATCAAATCAAGCAGCTGAAGAAATCTAACTTTTGTGTTGAAAACTTGCCCTCTTATTTTGTGTCCTTGTTTTTATGTATCAAGTTGAAACTGCTGTTTATTCAAAAGTTTTGAGATTCATGTTTCTGCTGTGTGGAGGTAGCATCGTAAAGATTGTGAATTAATTGTGTGATGTGCTCTAGTTTAATGCAAACAAAAATTGTTTCTTCTGTAAATGTTGTTGCTCATAGGATCGTATAGGAAATCTCTGAACTGAGATTCACAATCTCTTGGAGAATAATACCTGGTGTGAGCAGTCACATTTTCTTGTAAAACATTCCGAGACTACAAAAGATAGTGCCTGTAATGACTCAAAAAGAACTCCAGGCAATATACTCATTGTTTAGGTTTGTTGATATTTTATACCGAACCCATTCACTGCCTGGAATGTAGCATTCACAATTCATTTCATGAAATGAATGCCCTTTAGATTTTAAAGTGCATTGCTTTAACTAGAATTATAGTAGGCTAATTAAATTAGTCATACAGATAGCAGGATTTTTCCCTCATAAAACCAATAAATTTTGGACCTCCAGCTGAAAGCCAAAGATAACTCTAATTTTGAAGTGCTGTCTCTAAAAGCTGTAGTATCTCCTAGGTAAACTACTACAGGAAAGTGTCTGTGACCTGAGAAGACTTTCTGTCTTTGGTGAGCCTGGGTTGAAGTCAGAATGGAATTTTAATGAAAAAAAGATAATTAATCCATACTGGGTAGCCTGAATTGTTTATATATTGATGTTCAGTTTAAAGGCTTGGTAATCCACTGTTTCTGGATACTGCATGGAAAGTAGTAAGAAAAACCTCAGAAAGGAATTTACACACAATAATTAACTAGGACTTCAATCTTTTAAAACGTTGCCCTCCTTCCATCACCAGTTAGCCACCTTCTGCTGTTTCCTTCTTTGAAGCTGTCTTTCTTACTGTTCAGACATGTAGATTAGTGAACACTAAAATGGTGAAATGTTTTCATTGTGGTGGATTGTGCTTGAAACTTCCAGGTTCTTGCTGTCAGGGGTGATTGTGGGGAAGACTCAGCAAGAACAATTATGATGTATTCAGGCTCTGCACTTAATGCAAGGGATTCTTATTGATTTACAAATGAAATTTGTACTTTAGCCCATCCGTTTCAGTTGGCATCTCTTAGTGCACTGTTAAACCATGAAATTGTCAAAAATAAATCACACAATGGGCAGATAGGCCAATTCTGTCAGTACTTTATGGATACAGAGTTTAATGGAGATGAATGATGACATGATTGAGTTTCAGATATCCCTACTACTGGGGAAAGAAAATGCTTTCAAATGTAATTGCTTGATAGTTAATAACTGACTTGGATTTAATAGCTTCATTTTTAAAGGCTTAGTGCTTTTTTATTTTACTTTATCATATAATCAAATTCACCTTTTATTCATTACATTTTACTTAGGTCAAACTGATAAGAGATTGATGAAGTGATGATATTTGAGAATTTCTTGTATCAAGAAAGCCAGTAAGACATTTTTTGGGTGTTCAAACTAAAGGTTGGAACTCATCTAGAAAATCTGATTGTGTTTGTAATAGCATATTAGTGATAAATACAATTTTTGCATTATCTGTCAGAACCAAACTTTGAAATCTGAGCATAATAGCAGAGGTGTTAATGGACAGAGAAAATAATTGAGAGCTATCTTGAGATAGCTGATAGTCTAGTAACTGAAGTAGCTAATATCCCTGTCAGCTGGTAGATAAAAGTAATCCATAGAAATAATGTGGTCAAATGATTTAATAGAATTCAAAATCTTACTTTCTTCATTCTACGCTATTTGTCTGTTAGACTTGTTAGGCTGGTAGATTATATAACAATGTTGGATAGTTGACTGTGATGTAATGCAACTGACTGACTGCTTGTGCTGGCTGTCTGAGGCTGACTGGCTTGTAGTACTAGAACTTCAGGCCTGTCTTGCACTCACGTGCCTCAGTATGAGATACTGGGTCAATGCTACTGTGGTTGAAGTTCATTTGCTCTATAATGTGATCAAACTTTACAAACAGGACGGTTAAGAAATAACTTTATGGACACTGCATAAGAAAAAGGGCCATACAGAAGGCATTAAGAGAAGACAGAATAACAAAGTACTTACTAGCTGTTGAAAGACAGTTTTGGTGCAAGGAAGTGGAATTAAGCTGTGGAAAGCAGAAGAGAAATGGCAGAATTATGTATTTTAAGGTAAGAAAATGGGGAGAATGTAGGAAGAAGGGAAGGGAAAAGATAAGACTGTTTGGATAGGCTTTTTGACAGCTATTTTGTTTGTTCAAGACGAACATACAGACATCAGTAATTCCTTTTGCCATATGTTTTAAGTGTTGAACCATTGTCTTCAGTTCTGCTTTCTGATCCTCTTCAGACAAAATAGCTTTAGCAATCTCATACTGGCTCTCAGTTAAGAGTTGTTGTAGGTGGTTAGAAGATCCTGTATTATCTATAGATAGAACTCAAAGCTGTTGAGAAATTGTTTTGATGAGTGATTACTCTCCAATAATCCCAGATAATAAGTTGTAAATATTCCTGTTATACTTCACTTTAAAAGTAAAACACTGTAAGCCTTTTGAAAGTAGTTACTGTAGGTCTTCCCCTACGTCTCTGGAGTAACAGTGTCCCTGTTTCACTCCTGCTTGTCACAGGCACATTCATATCCACATTTATTTCTCTCTTTAGACACTGGGTATGTGTATCACTTACTCTTGCCATTTTTGATTTTCATTCTCAACAAGCACTTACGAGTTTTCCTGAGCTTTCTTTCTCTCCTGTTTGAGAGTTGCTGTTATATCAGAGGTTCAAATGTCCTCCAATTGCTCTTCATCCAGCCCAGTGGCAAGATCCTTTTTTGGGTTTTCTTCCTGATATATCTGATATGAAAAAAAGGGAGTATAGTTCATCTGGAAAATAAAGCAGCCGTGAGTCTTCCTTATATTGGAGGATGCTGAAAGATCTTTGCAATTTGACTGTAACATTTATGCTCTATAATTTTTCCTTTTATTCTCTGTTTTCCTTCCCCTGGATTTCCAGTTGTTTATTTATGCATAGAGCACTTAGATAATTAGAGGGAAGCAAATGTAACCCACAAAGTGTGGATGTGCTCAGGAGGTGAGCATGGATGCATAGGCCTTCTATCCATAGTATCTCTTCAAGCACAATGTTTTCAGTTTGCCTGTGGTTAGACTACCACCAGAGAACCACTCAGTCATTCTTTGAGGATGCTGGAAGTTTTTTGGGTTTAGACCATTTACATTTAACCCATTTTCCATAGACGTGTGTGCAAGTAGGAATACTGTTGCATTTCCGCATTGTCTCTTGAAGTTTTTTTTGCTTAAGTCTATAGCAATTTGTCCTTGATTTGTGTTTTTCTGTTATGCCAAAAAATAAAAGTCTATACCATACTTTCTTCTCATGAAGATTTGTTAACAACCTCATAGTTGATAAACAAGTTTGTCAAGAACCTGTCCTGTCTTTTAAATAATTTTCCCCATCTTGCTTTCATATGAAGTGTTTCTGTCTTTCATATTTTTTTTCACATTCTTATATTATATCAATATCTTAAAATTATGTTCCAAGAAGAGGGAAAAAAATCACTTTCTGGTTTCAGTTTAGTTTTGCTTGTATATCAAAAACTGCCTTAACAGTCCTCCCTACCCTGCCACATCATGAACATGTGTATGTTTCTTTCTTTGTTTCAAAATCCAGGCCATTCTGGATTCATGACCTTCCAAGATATGTTTTCCCATTTTTTTGAACTTGTCACAGGCTTCTTATTCATTGTCAAAATGCAATTTGTTTGAATGACTGTGATATGTGAAGCAAATCCATCCTTGTTCATATTATTATCAGGATTATCCTTGTGTGATCTGTGCATTGTGTTTGCCTTGATAATCACAGAAAAATGACACATTCTCTGTGATTAATTCCAATCCTACGATACCTTATTTTATACAATTTATTTTACATCCTTTCTTGGTAAATGGTTTTTGTCAGGTTGGTCTTTTAAAGTTGTTTCATATACTGTCGTTAATAGAACTACATTCTCTTTCTGTTGGCTTTTAGAGATTTATTTAGTAGAGTAAGTAGGCTGTTTTAGAAAAGCACATACCAGAGTTTATATGTTACATGTTTTTGCTAGGTTTTGAGTATACTTTTTAACTTCATAGCACTTGTATTTTATTACGTACACATAACTGCAGCTGACTTTCTGCAAGGTTTTCCCTACACAAAATAAAATTAAGCTAATTTCTACAGTTTATCTATGGCCTTGTTCAACCAGTGTTTCTCTTTCTAACTTTCTCTTTTTCTGCTATTGTCAGTCATGAAATATGTGTAACAGTCTTGCACTGGATCCTAAATAATGTCAGACTTTTAATAGTGGTAAGAAATTGACTGAATTTATTACTCCATAGATGTTCAGAATTTTGCTATAAAAATTCATTTAAACATTATTTTCCTATTAAATTGCTATTTGCTTTGTACCAAATATATGTCTCCAAAGAAATAACATATTAGCTATATATGTAGTCTGTATATTTATATATTTCTGGAAATACATGAATTTCCCAGGAGTAATATGAAATTCTGTGACAGACTTTATACAGGATGTAGAAATGCAGGTTTTACTTGAATGTGTTTAGGTTTTCAATTTTCACAGTTCGTGGTAAAAGATTTTGTCAACCTTTCTTCAATTTCATGAAAATTCTACAGGTACAGAATTATTTTAGCTTACAAATTATGAGCCTAAATTATTTTAAACTCTTACTGATTCAGAAGAGCTGGGATTACTATTTCATTAAAGCACCTCTTTGTACATAAGGCAGCACTGTATGTACTTACTAGCACTGAGCTCCTTGCACAAGCTGAAGTGACTGACGTGATTCATCCAAGGTAATTATTCTGTATTTTACAAATGTAATACTCTTGTAAACTCAATGAATCTCAAGAGCAAGTAGCTATTTGCTAAAATATGTTCCCTTCTTCAGATTTTTTTTCTCAAAATAGCTTTATAAAAAATGCAAAATTAGTATTTTTTAGGGCAGGCAGTTTTATAGTCAGAATTTTTTGGTGAAGAGGTTACATCTAGACCAGTGGTTTTGTACTGGTGCAGCTGCTGTAGGACAGAAATAATGAAATTGAAAACATGTCTTTCATGCCCTGGATTACAGTTTTTCTCTGAGTAAATAGAACAAATGAAGTTGCTTTTTTTTTTCTTTTTTTTTCTTTTTTTTTTTAAATTGAGTTACTTTACTTTAGAGCGTTAAACCAAAGGATAATCTTCTTGCACAGGATCGAGGAGATGAGTTCACTTACACTGGGAGTGGAGGTAGAGATCTTTCGGGCAATAAAAGAATTGGA
Organism: Cyanoderma ruficeps; assembly: GCA_008694505.1. Classification (NCBI taxonomy): domain Eukaryota; kingdom Metazoa; phylum Chordata; class Aves; order Passeriformes; family Timaliidae; genus Cyanoderma; species Cyanoderma ruficeps. The sequence goes on from VZDJ01000513.1 coordinate 92,535, forward strand.
GAACATTCATTTGATCAGACATTAACACACATGAATAGGTAAGTTTTGAAGGTTAAATTAAAAACTATTCCAAAGCAAAGACTTGGGTTGTAGTGCTTTAATTTTTAACTAATGTTTTGCCGTACTTTTTATTTTCTGTACATGCTGTGTTCATAAATAGCAATGCCTGTTGCTTCTAAGAGGCATTTTATCATCAAGCATTATGTTTAGTTGCTTTAAAGGAGTATGCACCTCAGTGAAATACATTACTGTATTGTTGCTGCAGCTTGCAGTCATGCCTCTGGTAGAAATTGTTCTACTGTCACTCTCAGAGAATTCTGTTTTAATTAAATGAGAAGTTTGTCAAAACTCTTGAGCAGAATTCTGGGTGTTTCTTTTTTAAGTTTCTCCTCATATGGGTAAACCAGTTATAAATTTAAGGAGGAAGAAAGCATGTTCATTTTCCCATGATAAATGAAATATTTTTTATTTTGCTAGCCCTTTCTTCCATCGTATTTTTCTATGAAAAGCAAGGAATTAGGATGATGCTTTATTAAAATAGGTATTTGAAAGGGAACATATATCCAGGGGAAGAATTAGACATCTGCTTGCTAAGTATTTCCATCCTTCAAAAGCTGGCCTGAACAAAGAGTCCTTTTCTTTTTCTAAGAGCATAATCTGTTATGCAACTGACCTCTGAGAACCTGTGGAATGCTGAGAGTCACTGAGAATTTTCATTTGCCAGGTCTGCATTTAGATATGTTCTGCTGCTCTCAGACAGTCTGGAGAGAGATTCTTTCAAGCTGTCTAGAGGAGAAAGGAAAAGCCTGACTTGGCTGCTGAGAAAGGGGGGGAGGGGGCATGTGATGTGAAAATGAACAAGAAGAAGGAGGGAAGAAAGATGGAAGTAGGTTTAAGCAATAGCTTTATAAGCATATTTAGTGAATAGAACAAGGTTGTTTTGGGACACAGAATTAAAAGCTGGACCCCTTAGTGTCAGCATTTCTCTCCCCTTAGCAAATGAGAAATCCACAGGCAATACTACTTAGCTGCGATTGCATTAGTGCACATGGAGTAACAATGTGCTGCTCTCATTTACTGAGATACAAGTTCTTGATACAAGTTCTCAAGCACTTTGATTCAGAAGATTATGATAATTCTATGTAATTGAATCTGTATTGGTTTTGCTTCTCTAGATAGTTTTTATATGCGAAACATTTTTAATGTTGGCATAGTGTGCCCGTCTCTTACTGTTCTCTACAATGTGGGTTCTATACTTGTACCATGTCTGTTTATAACCCATATTATTTCTTCTGTTTTGAGATCCATCATTTGTGTTGTGGTTGATTCTGAAGGATTTTCATTCCCTTCAAGTCAGGCTGTGGTAGTAGAAATACCGTTTCTTATGGCAGCTTGGTCATACTGTCTTGCTCCAGGTTTCTATAAGAGGGTCTTTATGGGTGAGAGAGTTGTTTGTCCTTTAATTAGCTACTATGATTCTGAGTCCTTCTCTGAGGTATTTTATGTATCATGTGAGGGGGGTGTGGCACTTAGAGCTTTTTTGATTAGTTATTATGTACTTTTTTCTCTCTATGCTTTTCATCGTATTCATTACACTTAAAAAGCCTTAAGGTCTATTAATGGGGCAGAGCAGTACATAAAGTTTGCCTTTTGTTATAATTTTAATTCCCTCGATGCTTTTTAAGAGTGATTATTTATAAAAATGAAGAATATTAAGTCTAAAATGATTGGTTTGTTTTATCTAGCAAATATCTGGAACCTATACAACATATTTAGTGTTTCCATCTTTTTTTCTTACCATGGGTTTTAGTGTGAATTTCATTTTTTCCATCAATTCTTCTAAAGGACATACTGAAAAGTCTATGCTACTTGTTAAACCAAAATTAGACAAGGGAAACACATGTGACTTAATTATGTTAACTCTCAAAACTCTGTTGGGTGAAGCAATCCAGCTGATGAAGAATTTGAATGTCTTTCTAGGGCATTGGCCCTTAATTGTGATGCCCCACTGGATGACAAAAATGGAGCAGAGTCAAAGAATTGGAGAGCTGGTAAACCAGTTAGGGTAGTGCGCAGTTCAAAAGGACGGCGGATCAGCAAATATGCCCCAGAGGAGGGCAACAGATATGATGGCATTTACAAGGTATTCTAATATCTACAACATAAAATTTCTCTTAATCTGCTTCTAAAAGCCTCATATGTGTTAGTCTGCAAATTCTTCATTATTACTTGAAAGAAATAGTTTTTTACTTTCCTATACTTTTGTAGCTTTAATTTATTCTGCAAAGTGAACCAAAGTGAAATTATGCAGAGCAGTGATAATAGAACATAATCTGTAATATGATATATAAGATTGAAGATTGAATATATGTTGCTTTGTGTGTGCTTTTTGAGTTAAATTCATCCCTGAAATCAGATTATTTCATTATTTCTTTAGTCCTTCCAGCTGTATCCTAGCCTTTTGTTTGTTTAAAGACTTCTTAGTTTCTGAAACAAAGAAGTGTCCCTTTTAAGACCGATGTATTTATGAAATACAAAAATTTCACAGCTGAGGGAAGAACTTCTGTATATAATAGTAATAATGTAAAAAATCAGTCTTGTCATTTCTTCTTGAACAATTAAAGCATGGTGTTTGACTTGTGATAAAATAATGGCAGTAATTTTGTATTGTTCTTTAGGTGGTGAAGTACTGGCCAGAAATTGGAAAATGTGGATTTTTAGTTTGGCGCTATCTTCTGAGGAGAGATGATGTTGAGCCTGCACCTTGGACTTCAGAAGGAATGGAGCGGTCAAAGAAGCTGGGTCTAAGTGTACAGGTTGGCACAGGATTTGGACTTCTGTTTTTATTCTTTTTTTAGTTTTTTTTAATTAGTTCCAGTAAATAAATTCCAGAGAAACAAATCAGTTAAATTAAAGCTCCCTTTTTTCTTGTACTTCACTATGCAGCTTTTGATACTAAAAACCACTACAGAATGTATGCAAATTGACCTGTAATAGGGACACAGCAGAAGGAGCTGTGAATGGAGCTTTCTGCTGTAGCAGTAAATTGATTTGTCTATATGGATTGGAAAATCAGAATTTGTGTCCAGTTTTGTGATTCTTAGGCAGGAACAATTTTTTTCTACAGATGACTAGAATCTGTCTGAGAAACCAAAAAAAAAAAAGGGCCTTTTAAGGTATTTTTCTCCTCATGTGACTGAGTAGTTTGTATACATGGTGTATTTTAGGCACAGATATAGGCTGACCCATGAGAAGTTTGGTGTTGTAGAATCTATGAAAGATGAAAAGATGAAAAGAATTAATACTAGTTCTTGGCAATGCAATGGTATATTTTACAGCATACCATCATCTCCCTGATTTATATAGTTTATAAACACACAAGTACAGATACAGTGTTTAATACAGCTGAGTATGGATTAGGTTCTTCAGCTTGACTGTGCTTTCTTAATGATAGGCATTAATTTAAATGTTTTCTCTATCATATAGAATTTTGAAATTATTTTGTAATTATTTTACTATGTAGTCATAGGGATCTAAAGCCTTTTAGAAGTTACTCCTTTTAGTATTTGATTATTCCTGTATGCCAGTGATTTTTGTTTTAAATCTGTATTTTTTAATTTTAGTATCCAGAAGGTTATTTGGAGGCCATGGCTAGTAAAGAGAAGAAAGATAGGGTTAAAAAGCAAACTGTAAAACAGGAGCCAACCAGCCAAAGTAATGGAAACCAGAAAAGGACAATTGATGATGGTATTTCTTTTTTACTTTTTACCGTTTGTCAGTAAAGTCTGTCATCTTACTATTTCTAAGACATGAAATCTTTGTGGAAGTGTGAAGCTGTTTGGAATACTAATGTAAATTGATAAGCACACGCTCTTTATTTGAGTAGTAGTGTAGAGGTCTTAATTGTTTTTACTGCTCCTACTGTGTTTTTTGCTCTTAAGCGCTGCAAAAAATGAACATTATTCTGTGCAAATGCGTGCTGCAATCCAAAACAATGATGGAAAGTATGAGTTGGAGTAGGAATTTGCTTGCTGTGTTTCATGCATGTAATCCATATTAATCCATGTTTCCTTCTAGAAATAGTTTGTCTTTCCCTTCTGTTAATTCAGACTAATACTGTTGTTACTGTGTCTGATGGTCACCTTAAGCAGGTACAGAGGAACCTACAAATACACCCAAAGCCATGAGGATGGGAGATGGAGGGAAAGGAGAAGCTTTCCAGCTGACCCAAGAGCAGCAATGGCTGATTAGAGAAGACTGCATGAACCAGAAACTGTGGGATGAAGTACTTGCTTCTCTTAAGGAAGGACCAGTATGTTTGTTGCAGGCATAATTGTTATTGTTTGCATTTTCTTTATATAATTAGAAGAAATCTTCAGTCCCCCTTAAAACCTCATTTGTTTGTTCCATTATTGCTAAATATAGACTGTCTAGCATTGCTATTATTTGTGAGACTTTTATTTCAAGAAAATAAGTCTTGTTTGTGCAATTTACTCTTGATGGATGGGTTAATGCCTCCACAATAGAAACCTTTCTTGCTCAAAAGCCATTCTGAAGTTAGAAGTGGATTCTTATTTATTTTAATTTTTGAAGAGAGCGTGTTTTCTCTGGTATAATAAATGTATTTTTATGCTGTGCCAATGTCAGAAATCAGACATGAAGAAAGATGGTTTTAGTCACTACATTTTGTTTAGACAGAAAATAATTTTATGACAGGTTCCCCAGAGGCAAATGCCCCATCCCAAGTGTTCACTGCTGGGCTGGATGGGGTGCTGAGCAGCCTGGAAGATTCTCTTCCCATGGGACTGGGATTGAAATAGGTGTTATTTAAGGTCCCTTCCAACCCAAATCATTCTCTGCTTATATGATTCTTCAATTTGTGGAAGAGCAGGGAAATTAACCCATTAAAGACCTGCTTCCTGATTACTTCTAGAAAGCTGTGCTCAGAGATATGAAGGACATAAGAACTTCTGGAAGTACATCATCTTTATGTAGTAAGTGGCATTTATGAGAACTGTAATAGAGTTTGTCTTTTATTCTTTTGCCCAACATTAGAATTTTCTGAAGAAACTGGAACAATCCTTTATGTGTGTCTGCTGCCAGGAGTTGGTTTACCAGCCAGTGACAACAGAGTGCCTCCACAACGTGTGTAAAGTAAGAATAAACTGCCTTGTTCTGGGCTGTTTTCTTGGCTCTGAGACACCAGTCACCAAAGGCATAGGCATTTTAGAAAAATAGTAACTGCATAACATTCTGAGCAGAAACAGGCAGCAAGTTTCCATTCACTGTTTGCTGTGTAAACACCTACATTTTGTGTAATAAGAAGTAGAAGTATGTTTCATATAGTTCCGGATAGACATGATGAGTGAAGTTTACCATGACTGTCATGCCTTTGTGGTCAGTGGAGGTGTGCTAGGAATTGGTTAGGTCCAGAGGTTAGATTTTGGCATAATATCAATGATTTAATTTTACATAGTTAAGAAAGAAAAAGAGATTTTTAAATTTTACAACTCTCTATTAAGGGTTATGAAAGGGTGGAGGGTAAATACCCTAGAAAATTATTTGGGCTCATTCAGAGAAAGTTATGTTATCTTACTAGTCTTAGCATTGTTCATGTTTGGTAAGAGAGCCACAGATAACAGTACATTACTCATGGGTCTCAAAATCTTGGTCAGCTGGAGATAATGTAAGGAGCTTGGAATCAAACCTGGACTAGAGATATTTTTATAGCACTGGTGTGTACAGAATCATACACTGATTTGTGCATGTTTGAATGGTGCCTGCCATACTACTATTTCTGCCTGAGGCCCTGAAAGGACTCAAGCTATTGTCATCTCAGTACAGTATTCAGTGATGCAAGGTTGCTGTTCAAGAAGATTCCACACCAGTAAAAATCAGGGTGTTGTTACGTGTGGCCTGCACGCATGAAACAATTATATCTCTTTGAAAAACATAAGAAATAATTGTGGAATTAATATTTAGAATTGTGGAAATCAGAAGACCATGAGAAAAGAAAGAAGATAAAGCTGAATGGCAACAAACCCAGAAAGCACAATATTTGAAGATATCAGTACATATTTGAGAATACAATATAACAACCAGTTGAGATTGTAATGAATAGTTTGATAATAAGCTGCTGTTGCCGTTTGGACACAGATCTGCCCTAAAAACTTTAAGATGCTCATCAGTCTGCAGTAATGTAGTAAGGATGACAGCGTGGATGTTAATGTGTTACAGATTGTATTGTCCTATGTATGTCTGTAAGGCTAAACTCAATCAATTCAGGTGAGGTGTATGGAGATTGCTACATAAAGAGTATACATGGTTTATTCACCTTCCTCTTGCTATAAAGGTCTGGAGAAGTGTAGCAATCTGTGAAGCTATAAGGAAGCTGAAGATGGGCTGTGACTTACAGGAAGGCATTTCCACTAGGAAATGAAGAGGAAACCTCAGTAGTGGTTTAATTCCTCCCAAGCATAGTGTTTCACATCCCTTCATTTGCTAGGACATTTTAGTCATGGGCAGAGTCAGGCACCAGAGAGCTTGGCAAAGGCTTCCTTTTTTTCGGTAGTACAGCAAATTGTGCCTTTGGTTTACAGTGATTCCTTACTTTTTTGCTGGTTAAGCTGACGCTCTAAAAGGAAGTTGTCACAATTCACTTCTCTGTCTTTGTATGTCCTAGAGCTGTTTACAGCGCTCCTTCAGGGCCGAAGTGTTCACCTGCCCGGCCTGCCGCTATGACCTGGGGAAGGGCTACTCCATGGCTCCCAACAAGATCCTGCAGACACTGCTGGACCAGTTCTTTCCGGGTTACAGTAAAGGACGATGATGTGCTCAGACCTTTCCTACTTCTCACAGTGACTTTATAGACAGTAAAGGGGGATAAACATAGGAAATTCAGCAGTGGACCAGCCAGCTTGATGGGACTCAATATATTGTCACATTTTGAAGCAGCTAGCGCTCTTCCCATCATAGCCATTTCTTGGTGTTGTGAGAACTCTAATTCTCAGCTGTCTTTTAACATCAAGGGTAGTTTTGGCCAGTTAACAGATAGTTTATAAGGAAGAAAAAAAATAAAAAATGAAAAAGAAAAAAGCCTCAGCTCTTACTGGCCTAGCTGATGCTTAATTTATGATTTGTTTTTTTGTAACTACCTCAGGACAGAGGAAAGTAAATTGTGTCAAACAATGAAACAATTTTGGGGATGAAAAAAGTTAGTGATGTTTTTAGCTACACACTGCCTCCTGAATATTAGTTGTGCCTGGTCCATGTGGTTTGATTTACAAGATAAAACAAAACAGAACTCAACAATAAAACCCAAACCAAAAGAAAAACCCACAAAAAACCAGGAAAAAGAAATAGATTCAGCACTTATGCCATTTGGATTAAACAGCAAATTCTGTGGTGTGCATAATCCATTTTTTGTCTTTTTCTTCTCTTATGCTGTATTCTTTTGCAAGAACGGGCTGATTTTTAGTCTATTTTTGTGAGCTTCATTGTGCTTTTCTTGTATCTTATGCAAGTTGACTACTAATGACTAATGAGAACAATATGAATGCATTGTTGCTGCATTAGTGTAAAGTGATCTGTGTTTTTTGCACTTAAAGAGGGTATTCAAGACACTCTAGTTGTGTAAAAACTAGTTCATATTAAAAAAGCCACTTCTGTATTAGTTAAACTGTATGCTTTTAGTAGGTCTTGTATCAGTGGCAATACATCTACACAGCATTAAAGGCAGTGCCAGCTTGGAGAGGGTTCAAATCGCTTCATATTGTGATCTGAAATTTTATATACAATATATCTCCCTGCCCCCCAAATATACCTTATTAAATATTTTATGATTCAGAAGATTTGCTACTTTTGTTTTTACTATTACCCACTTAATTAAGTCATAAGATCTTTACATAATTTATTTTTCAGATTACTAAATGCTTTCCTTAGGTGGCCTTATTTTTCAAGTGTGAGGCTTTGTATTTCTTAACTCATTTCTCAATGAAAAGAAAACTTAATGTTAAAAAAGGCTTAACAACTCCAAACCAAGATCCGGTGGTGACATTGATACCCATCGATGTATCAGCCTGTAGCAGTGCTCTGTCCATGTCCCGGAGCGGGAGGGAGCCCTGCCTGTCGCACAGCTGGGATGGGAGCTGTGGATTCCTGCACGGTGGTTGGTCCGGTGGATGAGTCAGGTACCCCCTGTAGGCATGGAATTTGCAGTGACAGCCTGTGGCCGACAGTGCTACAGGTAGCTCAGTATTATCTGGAGGGAACAATGTGATTTCACTGTCACAACAGGCATTGCATCTGTGCAGTAAGCTCATATGACTTGTGGGTTTCAACCTTTTAGTTGAGTACTGTAAAGTATTTTAATTCCTTTTTTTCCATTGGAAAGATTTTACCAATTAATTCACAAGATAAATTTTGTCAGTTTGAGGTCCACAGTGGGAAGTTATCTGCTTTATACAAAATTATGTAAACCAATTTGATATTTCTTCAGTGACATAATCAAGCAACATGAAACTGCTTTTAACAAACATTAAAATATCTTTTCAAGACTGAGGAATCAGATTGGCAACAGAGAAAGACTGTCCTTTTCTCACATTGTAAATCTGCAGTGGCTTTTCATGATTTTTTACATCCGTAGTACTTTATCAATAGCCACTACTACATGAAAGACACACTTTTCAGTAATGAATTCTAGAGTAAAAAAATTTTGTTTTTCATCCCTATGTATTAAGGTGATTTAGGATGTAGGTACAGCTTTTCAGATAAAAACTGGTATCTGGCCTGACTTTTCTTTAATGAAAGCCATTCCTGTCTCCCATCATCTGCAGTCTCCTTGTGTAAAGCCCCCCCACTGAAGTCATAAGGTAGATAATGAAAAAGTTGCAGTCCCAAAACTTTCATGGTAAAACACACAAAATTTACAGTACTTAAGATACTGCTGTGAACACCAGACTCATCTGTGTCACTTCAGAGTTCCCAGGCTGAGTGTGCATCTAGATCTTCAAGAAGAGGTTGAGTAGCGGGTGGTTGTAAGGTGCAAAACTGTGTGGTCCTTTTCTGTGGTGTCGGTGTTGCTGAGTTTCCTAATTCGCCAAAACTGTCCTTTGTGTGGCTGAATGAGTTGGTCCCTTCAGGGGTGCTCATGTACATCAAACAGGCAGCTCTGCATGGACCTGGGCAGGTTCCTTCCAAATGTGCTTGTAGCACAGACTGTGTAACTAGTGGGAGGATTGGTTTTATGTAAACCTGGTTTGGAACATGCTGGAAAAGGCTTCTGTTTAAGGTCTGAGCTCTGGCTACTGGGTGATTTCATGTGGCACTGTGTGTTGTAGGAGGGCTCTGGTATCTGTGCTGTTGGTGCTCTTAGAGGGCGACAGCTTAAGCTGTGAATCAGCTTTTACACAAGCTGTAGATAAAGTAGGGCAAACTGAGTGCTCTGTATAAAAGAGCCACCAGAGAGAGTTGAAAAACTGTGGAAAGAGAACCTTTTTTTACCCAAGATTTAAGTAATACTAAGCAGTTCACAGTGGTCTTTTATGCCTTCTCCAGAATAAGAGAGGATTAGATGGAACTACTAAGAAAAAATTATGTGATATAGAACAAGATTAAGTTTGTTACAGCTTGGTAAAATGGATTATTCTGGCTCATTAAAAAAATCAGAGATTTATTTAAATATTAATCTCTGACAGTATTTCCCTTTGTGTGAGTTTACTGCTGCTGTGGCAATTGCCACAAATCAGAACTTAAGCTCCATGATTTCATACTGCTCTGTTGGACAAATTCAGCTGAAAAGTTTAAATCCAAAACATGACAACATTTAAAATTCTGACCAATTTTATTAGACTACTAACACTGATAGGTAAAAAAATCGGTATGAAATATTAACACTGGCAATGCTAGTTAGTGGTAATATGTGAAGTAAATTAAAAAATCTACTTCATCATTTTTTACAAAATATAAACAATTACTCCTGCAGTTAATATTTATTAGTATTGCCTTATATTTATTTGTATTGCCTTACGTATCTGCATCTTTTCTATTTTTTAACTGTATCTTCCATGCCACTTTGCAAATTGGGTGTTAATTGCTAGAGCTTTAGCACAAACCAGACAAAATGTTGAATCAAGGCAACTTCCAACATCAACTACTGTGGAACAATCACATTTTGATTACACCTAACATACTGATTGTATTTACATTTTAACTGAGCAGTGGTTCAATGAACAAACGTGGTGATTATTCAAAATATACACAGTATAAATATCCCCATGAAATCAGGAAAGGGCCATTCTGATGGAGTCAAAAACGCAGGCAGCTGGAAGCAGTCTTAGGAGGATGCTCTCTTTTGTTCAGAAAATGGAGATTCATAGGATTCCATTGGTGGGCAGGTACAAACCAGATGTTGATCTCCATATATGTCATCAATGCGAGCAATTGTGGGCCAAAACTTGCTTTCAGGCTTCACAAATGGCTGAGGGAGATAAAAGAACCCAACCATCTTAATTTTTCCACCAAATAAAGCTACAAAATTATAACAGACATTAGGAGCTTGAAGAATTACAAGTGCTGTAAAAGTGGAATTTTTAGGTGAAGTCATGCTTCAAATCTATTTGCAATCCCTGAAAGTTAACAAGCATGTATAATAGAAGTGACAGTTAAAAGAATGCTTAGATTTTCAAAGAAGTATAGTCATGTTCTATAACACATGCTTGCAAAGAAGCAGTTTTCATGATATGAAAGAAAACTTTATTATCCTTTGAGGGGCTGGCTTTCAGATTGGAATGAAGGAAAAGCAGAGGACACTGCTGTGCTGTTCAATATAGTTACAATACTTAAAGGAAGTGGAATGATGGCGTAGTTGAATTCTACTATTTGAAACAGTATATATCACTAAAATACTTGCCATTAGGTTTCAGAGCAGAAAAGTTGATTACATGTACATTTAGCTGCTATGACTATGAAAACAATTAAGAAGTCTGATACCAGAGTCCAGCTCCAATCTGACTTTTATTTGTAGCAAGTGTTGCTTTCTGCATGCTGACCTTGGGGTATCTGGTCACACCTTATGCAAGTTCTTTTGAGCAAAGCTCTTAATGTCAGCACGTGGGACTCTGTTTTGGGTGCTCTTGATGCAGAATGTCAGAACTGAACAGGCTATTTCCAATAGGAATGAATATTCAGTGTTGAAGTGCTAGGATTCAGAAATCTTAAGTCTGCACCTATGTGTAGGGACTACTTGTTTTTTTATTTTGAGATCTTCTTTCCTTGTATTTAAAAACTAAACTAATGAAACTGTGGTAGAACTCATACACATAAAAACTGAGCAACAATAAAATGGCTCTGAAGTTTTCATTCTTACCACATTACTTCATCTCCAACTGTCTTAGAAACTACAGAGCACAAAGAATATTTATGTGTTACCACACCATGGAGTTTCCATTATGTACTCACCAGTGGGAATGCTGCCACTTCTCTGGAGTAGGGACGATCCCACTTAGAGGAAGTGACACAGTTCAAAGTATGTGGTGACATCTACAAGAAACAAGACATATTGAGAACAAGAAATTACTGAAATCAGTTGAATGTATCAGTGTGAAGCCTTCTTCAAGTTCACATTACCACATGTAAATAATTACTGTCTAGAGAACACTGTTTATCTGCAGGGAAAAAAGGCAGATCTAAACCAGGAAGCAAGTCAGCATGTGGATTTTTTTTTTTTTCAGTTTGCCTAAAGATGCTTCCCAAGGCTTGAATATGCTTCTGGCTTTTCAGTAAACTTAAAAGTTAGTACAGCATTAAAAGAGTTGAACAGAACTTGAGCTGATACCAGTCCTGTGCTGCACTGCTAAATTAATTAATTCAATCTTTACTTTATTATTAATTTTAAGGTCGTTCCACTTTCCATCTTAAGCCAGTGAAATAAGCATCTCTCCTCCTTTACTTTGAGATGGTCTTGAAATATAAATCAAGTGCTTGTGGAATAACTTTCTCTGCTCTGTCAGCAAAGGCCTGACTTCTCACTTGAAAAAGTCAAAATTCAAATTTTGACAAAGTTGAAGGTTTCTCAAGAAAGTCTTGTGTTCACTGTTGTGGCCTGTTATTTTGGAGAGTACTGAAAGATCAGGAAGCGGGCTTCTGCAGTCTCAAGGGTTAGCCTGATGCTGGTATCTTGCTCTACAGGCCATCTTACCTTTAGTGGGTTAATTTGGGGGTCCATCCTGCCCTCCTCTATTTCAGCAATCTCCTGCCGGATACTGATCATTGCATCACAAAATCTGTCCAGCTCTGCTTTGTCTTCAGACTCTGTAGGTTCAATCATAAGTGTCCCTGCCACTGGCCAGGACATGGTTGGGGCATGAAAACCTGGTGACAATAGCAGAAATCAGTCACTGACAATAGGGTATGATATCATACATGCATTGGCTATCAGCAAATGCACAAATTCAGTCCTTTCTGTACAAAAACCTGTACAGGATTGAACTCACTAGTATTATTGGCACTATACTTTAACAGATAAGATAAACTTTTCAAGTATCTTTATTTTTAGCACTGAAGGGTAACACCACTGTATTATTTACAATAGAGCTACACACTGATTTAATGAAACAGTTAATTAAAAAGGAACTTTAATATGCTAATCTACCTCACCGCTATACCTACTGAAAAGTCTGTTTAAAGTGGTGCACAATATTTAAGGCTGACTTACAAGGAGCAGGTTTTTTAGTATCACAATTAGGCTTTGGATTATTTCACTGAAGAAGTATTACTGCTTTAGGTTTTAACAACTTTCATGCACATTCATTAGAAGCACAGTTCCATAGGATCAAGTAGTTCAATGGGTCCTCTTGTCTAGCAGCTAAAAGGCATCCACAATCAGATCTTTATAAACTACATAAACTATATCAGGATGGAACTGTTCAAATTCTATCATCCTACTTCAAAAGGTTTGGGGTTTTTTATTTCCTGTTTTGTTTTGTTTTGCTTTGTTGGAATCTTACTAAGCTTTTGGTTCCAACCTACTTGCTCCAAACAGTTTAGAGTTATGCAATCAGTAATTTGATGGGGCAGTTTACAAAACTGTGAAGCAGCAGCAGAGTCAGAAGTACCTACTACAACTCAGTATATGCAAATGGCTCTCCAAGCCCTTAAAGAACATGAGAAAGCCTGAAAAAATTGTGACAGATTCACCATCCATAAGCACAGAACTATAATGTTTGTGTCTCCCTTTAGAAGAGATATAGAAAATTTTCACTTGCACTGCTATTTTAAAGAATAGACATTTGATTTACCATAATCCTGAAGCCTTTTAGCAAGATCTACAGCTTCAATGTTCGCTGTTTTTTTGAAAGGTCTTGTATCCAAAATGAATTCATGGGCTACATAACCTGTAAATGAAAACCTGTTTACTTAGTAAGAGAACAATGCAATTTACCAAGATGTCTATTCTGATTGGTTTTTTGGAGAACATGGCAAAAAGACAAACTCCAAACTATGCACTTGGGCAAAACCTCAAATCTGAGAAATTATTAGGTAAGAGATATACAATTCAGTTTTTGGAGAATGGCCCTTTGAGTCCCACATCAGGTTAAGAAGAGGCCTCATTTACAAGATCAAAACTACGAATGAATGGTCAAAATAGCTCCTATAATTTACAAGTTCTCTGAAAAAAATTTCATTTGTCAATGGCCCGACACCATTTGGATCTTAGGCTATCTTAAATTAATCAAGACAATCAGTTTTATCTTATGCCAGAGCAAAGCTCAAATCTAGTGTAGCGAGACAAAAGTTGTCTGTATTTATATTCATGACCCTGGAGGACCTTCCATTACATTGTTAAAACTGTCAAAATTTGCAATTTTAATTCACTTCTATTAAAGTGGAACTTGCAGGTTTAACCAAGGTATACATCATTAAAGATATATATTTTAAAGATTATATATATTGTATTCAAATGCTCTTCAATGCTGTTCAGCTTAATCAAGCAAAATAAATTGTCTGATAGTTACTCTACTACCACAATATTTTTTTCATCTCTTCTCCATTACTTCTTTCCTGTTGCAAGACTGGAGAGCCAAATCAGGGAACCAGAATGTAGCTAAAATATCATGCACTGCCAGAGGAATTCTATCTCAGCTCACAAAAGTGAACAAGGAGCAGAAATGATGGAAACTTGGTGGGATTTTTTTTCAGAGGAAGCATGCAAGGGGAAGGACAGGTCCAAAAATTACTTTCAGTTCTTATATTGGATGATTAGTTATGGAGATTTAAAAGTCTCAACTTGCTTGCTTTTCCTTTTTCTAATGTTCATTAATCTGCCATTATATTTCAAGGAGAACAGTCCAACGGTTTACTCTATCTTTTGGCATAATTTTTTCTAATTACAAACAGACATCACTTTTCTTCTACTTCCAAGTATCATTGCAATTCATCCATATAAGTGTGGCAGGTTATTTCTCTCCTTGTGAACAACATCAAGAGAAGTTTGAAATCAGCAGTCACATAGCATGAAAAAAACAAACAACCATGTTGCAAGCCAACTTCTATATGAGGCAAAAAAAAAATAAATTGTACAATACTTGCCTCTTGCTCCTCTGAAAAGGATTTTGTAGTGTTTCTCTAGCCTCTTTGCCATGTAATTTGCATTTAGTATTGCAATTTCAGAAGCATGCTTCAGACCCTTTGCTCCCATTGTCTGAAAGAAAAATAACATGATGAAACAGCTCTAAAACAGGTCCAAAACAAGCAAAGCGTGGTCCTGCATGACAGAGAGCAGCACCTCAATACACCTGGCTAGTTCTAAGGCAGTCACTCCGCTGTTATACTTTTCCACACAACACTCATGGGAGAAGCACTGGATATTTACTGAGGGCAACTTTGGTGTACATAGTTTATGACAGTGTCTGCTGTCTAAAAGGTTTAGCTTGGAGTTCACAAGACCCAAACCTTTCCTCAAACTGAGAAGCTTTGAACTGAATAGAAAGAGTGAGAACACAAAAAATGTCAAAAAGCACAGGCTGCCTGTCTCCATCCCACAGCAAGACTGCCCAGATAACTTTAGGTGGGACAATGTAAATAGATGGCATTTTGCACTTTGAGGAAACAGCTCCCCTTAAAAATTTCTGATGGATTAAATATTCTGTAATAGGAACCAGCTCAGAGTCATGTGCAAGTGATTTTTACCCAAAGCTGAAAATGGAAATTGCACCAGTGCGTATTTGCTCATATTGAATTCCAGGTTTCCCCAGCAGGGGAAGTTTCCATGGTTAGAGTATCAAACTGGCAACAAAGTACTCTGAATGACACTGCCCCTAGGTTTACTCTTTCCCAACTCTGTCACTGGAAGCCTTAAACGTAGCTCAAGAGCCCCAGCACACCCTTCTATCAAATAGAATATGAATCTACAATCATCTCTGTTGGCTAAATATTTCCATACATGTACCCAAATATTTGCTGTCTTATCACTAAATTGTAAGGGATTGATAAATTACATAGATCACAATCAAGCTATCTCACTTGTAAAACCAAAACTAAGTTCAGTTCTCAAACCCTGTAAAATCCTCTGGAATTCAGAATATCAAAGTTGAATGTTATGTAGATGTCAAATATAACAATATTGAAACATGCAATTAAAAATACTCTTGGGGGAACAATAATTACCAAGCAGCTTTTAAACATCACAACTGCAATATCAGAAAGTGGAAGCCTGACTGCAGTTTTCTGCCTGGTGTCCACTTATCTCAAGACCTATTATAGACAAGATATACATATAGATACAGCAGTTATCCTAATGTCCTTTCTCATGGCAACCTTGTCCTACTATAAAACAAGTAGGCTTGATGGAAGTAAATAACCTATGACTGTACTGTAGTCACTTCATTTCACTGCATTTCACTCTGTGCAAACATCTTACAGTGAGTTGCTCTTATAATTGTTCATGTGGTTCCAATGGTCACTGGACTTGAAAGAGAAACAGAACCTCAGCTGATACCCCTTAAAAAAGTCTACACACCTTGATATACACCCAGGAAATTGGCAATATAGCGCTGGAACCCCAAGGTGCAGCACTGACAGTACCCAAAGGACATGCATCCTTATCTGGCTGTATTTTGATCACAGGGTGGGTAGGCAAGTAGGGAGCCAAATGTTTCTTCCTAAAACAAAAACATTGATTTTAGAGCTTAAATATGTGTTCCTGTATTACCATATCTGGACAGTTTCCGCAGTAGTTTCTCTTCACCTGGCTTCCAAACACAGTCCTCTAGGAAGTCTAACCTATGCCTTTTTCAAAAGAAAGTTTATTAACACAACTGGTGCCAGTGGAGGATGGCACTCAGTTTTCAACCTATCACAAGATATTAATGGAGGTATTCAAATAAAAATCACTTTTTTAAACAAGTAAGATTATCTTCCTTTAAAGAAATAGGAATGCTCCGTAGGATAGATTGACACAGCTTGTGTAGCACCTCTGTGTTCTGGACTACATGCAGTATTATCAGTCCTCAAAGTCCACCTCTTACACAGGAAACAGATTGCTGAGTGAGGTCCACCACACACACTAGAAGCCAGCATGGGAGCCAGGGTTTGGGCTTTCAGGTGAACACCACCATTCATGAGATCAGCCCATGACTGTGCTGGTGAAGAACAGGTGCTTGCAACCAACATAACACCTCTCCCATCCACAACTATTACTGAAATGAACACCCAACCAAGATTCACTGAAGTATATAGACTTTTTTTCTTTCTTAAGAAAGGTTAATGTAGAGATACCCACACTCCAATTGGTCCCATTCCAGGTCCTCCTCCTCCATGGGGAATGCAAAAGGTTTTGTGAAGATTTAAGTGAGAGACATCAGAGCCATAATCTCCAGGACGACACAGACCAACCTGTAAAGGGAATAATCTGTTTCAAAACATTCTTCATATGCCATTTAAGACCTGAATGCAAAGAGAACAGGTTGAAAAAGATGGTGTATGCTTTTATGTTTTTCTTTTATCATGATGCATCATGAGCAAGAATTTGATGGAAATAATATTTTGTTTTAGGAATTCTTAATTACATCTACAAAGAATCTCTTTCATACAGGGCAGGCAGACTAAGGCAATTTCAGTGAACAACTGATAAATCTTGTGACACATTTCAGGGCAAAATCAAATATAAGAGAATTATTTTCACCATCTAATTTTTATTACTGTTCCTGGAAATCTTACATCCTCCTCCAAACACCGTGCCGTCTTGCATGGAAGCTGTATTACCGTCTGAACTGAGTACTGAACTGAGTGCTATTTTTATTCCAAGAACTTCCAGTAGTAATCAATCTGCCTAGATTTTGTACCTGAGCATTCATATTTGCTCCATCTAAGTAAACTTGGCCTCCATGTTTGTGAATGAGGTCACACACGTCTCCAATCTCCTCTTCAAAAACACCATTGGTGGAAGGGTACGTGATCATGATGGCTGCCAAGTTCTCCTTGTGCTTGTCCACCTGGTGGCAGGGAGGGGAGAGAAAAAAGGTCACTGAGGCTCCTAAAACTTCTCAAGGTTTTATTAAAAAAAATACAATTGAAGTCATAAATATATGTATATATAATACTCACTTCTGGGACCTTCAGACAACCAAATGCAATATCTGGCCTTCAAGTTAATGTGAAATAATGATCATTTCCCTACTTTCAGCCACAGCGATCTATGACTACCATAAAAGTTTGTTCAAATGTGGAAATGTGTCCTGTGTCCCTTGCATTACAAGATTCACCAGAAACCAGAAAAAAAGTAGTTGCCTAGCAACACCTTCCCCAGCAGAGATGGACTGAACTTTGCTAAAAAGAAGGCTGAAATGCAGTTTCAAATGCTTCACATTCATGAACATGGCTTGTTCATTTCCAGTACCAGCTATGGACCAAAAGAGTCTACCATGTAAAAATACTCTTCAAGCAAATCCTGCACCAGAGATCTCAAATTAAAAAGAAATCTTACAAGTGTCACATGATTAGTGTCTGAGTGAGCAAAAAACAAGAGACAAAAAATACTTATCCTTTCAAAGCACATATTCACTATTTTTGCTTTATTTTCTCTTATAGAAAAATGTGACTCAGCTGCCAACACTATTATCTTCAGAGAAGAAGTGTTCCTTGAAAATCAAAGATAATTAAGTACTCACCATTGCTTTTAAATGAGAAATATCAATGCTCCCATTTTTATCCACCTCAATTGGCTGAATCTTCATCCCTGCCATTTGTGCACTTGCTGGATTAGTACCATGAGCAGATTTAGGAATAAGGCAAACCTTGGACAGGAAAGAAAAACAGCAAAAGGCATAACTAATAAAAAAATCTTAATGCTTTATGGTCTACACTCAGCTATAATTCATTATCAAGCTTTGAAAAGAAATCCTGATGGCACCAGCAAATTGCCTTTTTTGCTGAACAATGCAACTGAATTTTTAAAGAAAATCCATTCAGGTATCAGCATTTAAATACTCATTATCAAAGTTTCATTTGCTGCATAATCATATTTAGGGATGCAATTCCATAATATTATTTCAGATTCTCACATTTAAAAACTTTTTGCCTTACTCCACCTTTTTTTAAAACACTAACTTTTTTTTACCATTATCAATCTCCATATGTACAATGACTTGAAAGGAAAAACTGCCTAATTCTAAATTTCCACTACAACTTCTTCTGGCTTTCAAACCATTTTCTTCTGTATTTTACTCAATACAAAATTTCGACCAAAATATTTTGGCTAGAGATGAGACACTCATACTTTTATGCTCTGTACAATTAATTTTTAAAGAAAAAAAAAGAGAAGCACTTCTACTTAAATAAATGTAGGGTCTTGGTAGTCATAGGAAAACAGTGCGTGTGTCAGGATATTTCCAGACATTTTTTAGGAATTCCACCCTTTCTAAAGACAATAAATATTTCTCACAAAAAAAACCCAAAACCAAAACAACAACAAAAAAACAAACCCGCATAACTTTCTTCTACTTTATTTTCCCGAGAAACTGCATAGTGGCTGATGGAACTCTATGATCCACAATGATGCTGAGACAAATGTGAATACTTCAAGACACCAGACACACCGAGGTTCCAGGGCCAGGAAGCACTGTGCCACGTCTGCAGCCATCTTACCCTCATAGTTGACATGTCAAGTGGCTCCAGATGGCCACTAAGGCTTGCTGGGTGCAGACATCACCAATCACACAAAAAAGCAGGGATTGCCATCAGTTCATGTCCATACTTTTTTCTCTCAAGAGGGCACCAAATCCAAACACAGACAGCTACAAGGACCTTGCATTCCTGTTTAATTGCTTTCTCCAGCCCAGGAGAAAAAAGCACTCCAGTTGAAAGGCCAATATTTTGGGCTTTCTTATTTTGTTTTTCCTTTTTACTCTTTGCCAAGAGTACCATGATTTTCTTGTAACATTTGAAATCTGTAAAGTGTGAGTAAAGTGCAAGCAGCCCCCAGGCTCTCCTGTGCAGTTCAGTTCTGGGTATTTTCAGACCACAGAAGGACTCACAGACACAGAGACACCTGCGGATCTTGCACAAAATAAGAGAAACGGCAGATGATACATAGACAATCAAAAGAAAACTCTCCAAGGAATAAAATTTTAAGCTAATTTAACTTCCCACAGAGTATAACTACTCACAAAACAAAGTTTGTAACTGTAAAGAATGGTTGCTTTCTAATAAGTTTAATGTGATCTGGATGCAACAAAGAAACAAAGAGAGTCAACACATTCAGTTTAAGGTGGTTTCCTCACACAGAGGCCATAGTTCCCAGGAGGCCAGGACAGCAACGCTTCCATTTTGAGAAGGCAAAGTAGTCCCCAAGTCAAGGATAAAATGAGGTTCACAGGGTATGTATGCTATTGCACTAAGGACGTTTTTCCTTCTGTGTAAAGCCAACTCTATGGGTGAGTGAAAGAAGAAGACCTAAGTAATCTCCTAGGATTTCTAAGTTTTTGATATGGTCCCAAAAAATGTTCCTAAACTAACTTCAGTGGATTAAGTGGGAAGTTACATATGGATAAATATTTTATGAATGCATATTAAAGAAAAGAAAAATAGTCAGTTTTTGCTGTATGGAAAAGTTATACTAATAGAGTATTATAAATATCTGTGCTGGTTCTCTAACATTTAAAATTACTCATAATTGTATTTATAATGGAGACACACAGTGAAAAACCGAATATCCTGTTAATACAAAAACCCCCCAGGTCACTAAAAGAACTGATGGCAGAGTTCAGAAAAAGACCCACAGTACTGAGGGGCAGCATTCAAAGCAGTATATGTATATTGGAGGTAGACAAATCAAAAGTATGACACGAGAAAACACATCCTTACAACCCACAACTGTGATCTTTAGCCTTGAACCTACAGCTGCTAAAAGATCTTGCAGTTTGGGGGGAAAGAAGGCAACTGCATCAAAAACCAGAAAGGGAATAAGAAAAAAATTAGAAGGAACATAGAAGCTTTAAAGACAACCAAAGTTATAAAACAGCTTTTTTGAGAAGGATGGACAAATAACTGGAACCCAGCTAGGAAATTAGGATGGATAAGGATATGATAAATAATCCTGGAATTAACACATGATATGTAAACCGTGAACATGGAAGAACTGCTCATCATCTTTCAAGAGTGAGAGGGTGTTAGATGGAATTGTAAACATATCTCAGTTTTATTCCTTCCTGATTTCCCAGTTTCCCATGGCTGGCCACACGGCATGTGCAACTGTTGCTTGGGAATTAAAATGCCATAAACACGACCTTCCCTGCTTTGCCCTCCTTTCCCTGAGCTTTTGTTGTTGAGCATACCATTATATGGCATCAACATCCCCTTGGTCAGGCAGCGTCAGCTGTCCCAGCTGCGTCTCTCCCAGCACCTTGCTGACACCCAGCCTCCCTGCTGGGAAGGACAGGCTCAGGACACAGCAGTGGCCTAGAGAAAAAGCCCTGGCACTGTGAAAGCACTGTTCACCATTTGCCAAGACATCCTTGTGTTATGAACAGTGCTTCCTCCACAATTCATGTGGAGAAAGTTAAGTCCACCCTAGCCAAACTCAGCAGGATCACCCTTCCAGGGAGCGCCCTGTCTCATTCCCACTGTCTGTAAAAACGGTTAAGATGTTACCAAGGATCCATGCGGGAAGCATGGAATACGGAAAGCCTATCAGAGGTGACGATACACAGCCTAGTTTCTCTCTAGGTGACTCCCAGCGGCTGAATCAAATCTCCACTTCCCGCCCAACACTGTTCCCCACATGAGTATTGACACTTACGGTTCTGTGACGTTCTCCTTTGGCATTTAAATAAGCTTTGATTGCAGCCAGGCCTGCGTACTCTCCCTGGGCTCCACTGCAAGAAGAACACAAACACTGTTACACAGCACACAAACCAGGAGGTGCCACCTCTCTGCTAGAACTTCAAAACTGTCCAGCCCTAACCCTTACCAATGACTTCAGGCAAGTGCCAGCAAATTAAAAGGAGCACATTCCATAGATTAAATTACAAATGGACATGCTTAAATTAACAGCTGTAAACACTTAAATTAACAGATGTAAATGAAAAGAGTAGATGACAAAGGTTATGCCATTTTATGTGTTTATACTACAATGCTAAAATCTTCTGGTGACTGAGCTGATCCACATTTCTGCGCCTAGCAGAGGCGTCTGTGCTTCATTACAGAGAGACAAACTAGCATTGAAATGCATAGCAAAGTGTATATAATGAAACATAAAAGGTCTTTCAGTGACGGTCTAAGTTCTTGCTGTTCATTTTGTATCAAAGCTGCTAGTGGACATAAACAGGCTGCAGCAGGACTCGTTAAATGCTCCTTTATTAGTTTCAGTAAGCATGCAGATCTTAGGCATTCTTCAGTCAAACCTAGTGCACTAACTACCAGTTTCAGCAATTAAACACCTGGCAGCTCATACATCTTACATTCCTATTCCAAATCTTTATTTTCAGTTGATAGGAGGAAATATTAAAAGAATTAAAAAGACCAAAGCATTAAACTTTTAGAAGAGATGAGACAAAATAAGATACCATAGTTTTTTAAAAAACCAACAATTTAGTAATTTCATAATCTTGCATTCAAGACAAATTTGATTTTAGAAGACTCTTCCATTTTTGGTTTGCATATTTTCTTTGGAGATAAGTTTTTGGAATCATGTCTCAAGGGGCAAACACTCAGAAAAAAAGTTCCTACCTATTCGGCTGGAAGGAGATTTTGTCATAGCCTGTAATCTCACATAGGTCCTTCTCTAAATCCTTGAAAAGCTGCTGATATCCTTGAGCTTGATCCAGAGGAACAAAAGGGTGGATGTTGGCAAATTCTCTCCATGTAATAGGCTATAAAAACAAACCAAACAAACTATAAACAAACAAATATAAAGAGTGCTGCAACAAAACACTCTACAGACAACTCTGTTCTGTTGTTCAACTCTGTGAAGGAAAGAAGCTGCCTTGTGGTCAATTAAGTATCAAATGCCAAGTATGTTGATCTGCCGGAGGCTTGGAAGGCTCTGCAGAGGGATCTGGACAGACTGGATTGATGAGGCCAAGACCAGTCATGTGAGGTTCAATAAGGTCTAATCTTAACTGATTTAATGTTAACCTTTTAGCTTTTTATTTTAGTAATCAGATTACATATAAAGGTTTGAGGTATAACACAGAGATGACCCCCAAAGTTCAGCAGTAGCTTATAGAATGCATTTGCCCTTTTCTCTCTTGCTCTTTTTTTCCCTTCTCAACAGATCACCAAGTCCATGTTGAAGTTTAAGCCATGGGATGGTGAAAAGCCTACAAGATAAGGGGCTAATGTGCATGTCTCGAGCACTGATGGACAGATAGCTGTGGAGCCATCCAAGGATTGTTGATAAGAGCATGCTGTGTCAAAGGACAAGAAAGAACAGGATGCAAGCAGACAAGGGGGACACATGGAGGTAGAACACTTCCCTGGGACAACAGTCCTTGTACTGACCTCTGGTCTTCTGGTATCAGCACAACAGGGTACAGCACAGCACAAATGTAGCAATGAGGTTGAGAAGAGGCCATGAACTCTTCACCAAATGTTGATCCAATGGGGGGAATCAAGGCCACCAAAGACCCCCAAAGCCCTCTGACCCATTTCCAGAAAGGTCTAGAAGAACTGTGCATGGACTATGTATATAATTAATTTGCATAGAGAACAAGAAACTTAACTCCAGGGTCAGGAAAACTTATCTATGAAAAGGTAGAAGCCTCAGTGCACGTGCACCTAGGACCCTGGACACACCATCAGCTGGATCAACACTGGATCAAAGATTGGTGATCTTTCTTTTTTTGCACCTTTCTTCCACACTTTCTCTCCCCCTCTCTCATCTCTTCAATCTGCCCCCTATTCAAAACACAGCACCATGGGTTTATGCTAGAAGATAAGGAACTAATTTATACCAATTTCCATGCCAAGTGTATATTTACTAATACCACTCTGTAAGTCTCTTTTGTGGACTCTGATTTTGATCAGTCCTTTTTGACCATAAGTATCTGCAAACCTTGGGTGCTGCCTTCCCCTTAAGAGTGGGACACCACATTTTTACTGGCATTTCTGTGTCCTTGTGTCACAACAACCGCAGGCAGAGCTGCAGGCTTGAGGCAGAGTGCCTGGGAAGACCTGGGCGTGCTGGTGACAGCAGCTGAACACGAGCCAGGGTGTGCCCAGGTGGCCAAGAAGGCCAATGGAATCCTGGCCAGTACCAGCAATAGTGTGGCCAGCAGGACCAGAGCAGGAATTGTCCTGTACTCATCACTGGTGAGGCCACACCTCAAATCCTGTGTTGAGTTCTGTGCCCCTCACTCCATGCGAGAAATTGACATTCTGGAGTATGTCCAGAGAAAGGCTGGTGAAGGCTCACCAAGGTGGGCTCAAGCAGTGCTCACAGGATCACAAGTCCTGTGAGGAGAAGCTGAGGGAGTTTAGGCTGGAGAAAAGGAGGCTCAGAGAGGACACTGTCACTTCTCTGCAACTGAAGGAAAGGAAAGGAAAGGAAAGGAAAGGAAAGGAAAGGAAAGGAAAGGAAAGGAAAGGAAAGGAAAGGAAAGGAAAGGAAAGGAAAGGAAAGGAAAGGAAAGGAAAGGAAAGGAAAGGAAAGGAAAGGAAAGGAAAGGAAAGGAAAGGAAAGGAAAGGAAAGGAAAGGAAAGGAAAGGAAAGGAAAGGAAAGGAAAGGAAAGGAAAGGAAAGGAAAGGAAAGGAAAGGAAAGGAAAGGAAAGGAAAGGAAAGGAAAGGAAAGGAAAGGAAAGGAAAGGAAAGGAAAGGAAAGGAAAGGAAAGGAAAGGAAAGGAAAGGAAAGGAAAGGAAAGGAAAGGAAAGGAAAGGAAAGGAAAGGAAAGGAAAGGAAAGGAAAGGAAAGGAAAGGAAAGGAAAGGAAAGGAAAGGAAAGGAAAGGAAAGGAAAGGAAAGGAAAGGAAAGGAAAGGAAAGGAAAGGAAAGGAAAGGAAAGGAAAGGAAAGGAAAGGAAAGGAAAGGAAAGGAAAGGAAAGGAAAGGAAAGGAAAGGAAAGGAAAGGAAAGGAAAGGAAAGGAAAGGAAAGGAAAGGAAAGGAAAGGAAAGGAAAGGAAAGGAAAGGAAAGGAAAGGAAACCTCCACACAGCCAGGTGGGGATTGGTCTCTTCCCAGGTAGTAACTGGTAAGACAAGAGGTTAAGACTGGTTATAAAGAAAAATGTTTTTACAGAAGGGGTTAACAAGCATCTGAACAGCCTCCCTAAAGAATTTGTGAAGTCAACACCCCTGGAAATGTTTACAAGATATATAGATATGGTGATCAGGAACACGGTTTAGTGATGGACTTGGCAGTGCCAGGTTAACAGCTGGATCTAATCTAAAAGGTGTTTTCCAACATAAATGATTCTATGATTTTCAGTAACTGTTTTTTAACACTAAGAATATGCTTTAAAATCCTTAAATTCTCCTACTACTTGGTTTCACTACTCTTACATAGAGCTGTGGGATCACAGGGCAAACAGAGAGGAGTTGTCTGGAATAGTATTAGTTTTACTTAGAGGAAAGATACGAGACATAAAACAGTGAAGGGAGAGAGAAAAAGCAGTGAGAGAAAGGGGTCAAAGGAAAGCAGTGAAAGATGTAAGTGAGAAGACAACAGGAAGAGAGCAAAGGAAGCTCATTCCAAGTCAAAAAGTCATTTGCTAATCAAACAGCCTGGCTAAAGCTCTGTTTCATTTGCTATCAGCTAGAAAAATGAAGATATCTGGGGACTCTTCAGCTGGGAAAAAGGAATTATTCTAAGAAATTGCAAACTGAAAAAGAAGCATGAATTGTCAGTCACACCGGACTCTTTCCATATTTCTGAGGATTTGATTTTAAGATCTGTAAAGCAGACAGAACTTAGGTAATGCAACATTGCTTGAGGGAACAGGACTGTGATACTTCATTCCAAAAATTATTTTTGTAATTTTTTTCAAAATGGAGCCTTCAAGACCACACACTCTCCTACTGTTGTTACAGTCCTACTTGTGCTTTTCAGAACATTTTCTTAGTGGAAAAGGGAGAGGGTGACTTTAGCTACCCCTGAAACTGTCTCCTCAGCTGGAGTACTAGTCCAAGAGCAGCCTTTACTTCTCTAGAATGACACTGGCTAGATAGTTTATTCATGAGGATATCAAGTGAGTCAGTATTATTGCAACTTACTGTGAGTTCAGCTGAACTATTCAGTTTCATTGTGCAGGACCCCTAAAAATAAAAACACACATCAGTATTTATTGAAATACATAAACACATAGGTAAGTACATAATTTTTTGTCTTTTCTTTTTGGTAAATACCTACCAAGGGAATCATGCTGTGAACAAGGGAAATATCTTTGTTTTCTAATCTTTTCATGTACCGCACAATATTTGTCTCAGAGTGATAGCTAGAGAACACAAAACACAGCGTTAGGGCAAGCAAATTAGCTATACCAGCTGCTACATAGGAAAAGAACACAAAAAAAGAAGTAACACTGAGGATAGTTATTAATATACACTAAGTAGTTCATTCCAAACTGGCACTTTAAGCTTGCTAACAGCAACACAGATTAAAAATGCATATTATTATCTCAGTAACACTTTAAGTAAATATGGAATACAAGGATACCATGTCCTCAAATAGTAGCTTGTACAATGTAACAGATTAATGGAAAAACACATTCCCTCAGCGGTCATGAGTACTGCTCTGCTCATTTAAAATGAGGCAGACAACTAAAAATGCTACTAAATACCTTATTTTAGAGTAACAACTCACTATGTGAGTCTAGGCACAAAACTGTCCTCAACTGACTCCCATGCTGGTTTTGAAAGGAGATATTTCAGATTCCCTAAAATAGCAAACATACATTCACTAACCTGTTGAAAACCTGATGTGTCAAGAATTTGGAAGTTCTCTTAAATGGGGTGCTTAGGATGCCTTTGGTTTCCTCACCCATGCCCTCAGCAATTAGCTCCTTCAACAAAAAGAAACAGAGTCAAATATTTTCATGGAAATTTCTTTTTTTGTAGTCAACTTCCATTAGAACTAGCTTTTGCTACCCGTTTACCTCAGGATTTAGTCAGCTTTTAAGGTAAAACCCCCACCTTTAACATCATATGTACCCATATATACCTAGCATGACAACAGCGTTATATTGACACTGGGTAGTTTTAATGTCTCAGTAGTCCTTATCTTGTAGGTATTGCTGCTAAATGCTAATGACATGCAGCAAAAAATTCCAGTGAGAAAGAAATAACTGACTCCATGTCCTAAACATCACAGAAGAATTAATACCTTAAATGCAAGGTGTTCATGCTGATGGAACTAAGTGTTGCAACCAGAAAACAGCAACATGTAAATCCTTTACTTAACACTGCTTCATTATTTAAGAGAGGATTTGAAATTCTTAACATTTAACAAACGATCATCATATAGAAACTCACTACGCAAGACTAGTTTTGATTTTCATTACTCTGGAAACATTCAGATAATTTAGTCCACATGACCTATTATATACTTACAGAAGAAGACTCACAACCAAAAATCCATAATATGTCATCTAGGTCTTTCTCATTTACAGTTTCATCAAGTGATACTCCAAGCTATGGAAAAAAAAAAACCACTGGTAATTACTCAAAGCTGTTTATTCTAGTGACACAGTACACTTATTTTGGTCAAGAAAAATTTTCCAGAAACACAAGAGGGGAAAAAAAAATCAACCTACCCAACAATATGTAAGCACACATATTTATAGGTATTTATGATATATAAATTTATTTTATTTACATAACATTTTCCAGTTCCTTCTTTTACCCTCCTAAACCATCCAAGACAGATGGCTCAGAAACTTTGAGACTCATGATCTCCTTTCTAGCGTTTCTAAGTGTTTTCTACTTAATAGGAAAACTGTCCATTTTCCTGTGACAGCCCTTCCCCCCATTCCAATTTACAGAACATACTACACTTCATGAAGACTCCTTAGTGCTAACCAAAATGTGGTTTTGATTTCAGTCTGCCTTCAAACACTGCCATAGGATCTGAATTCTGGATGTCACCCTGTATTTCATCATTAAATTTTAATCTCTCCACTCTATCTCTTACTGTCATATTTAACATGAAAAAAATAGATAATCCTTTTAATTGCCATAAAATGGAAACATAATCATTATTTCTGGAAGTTCAGTGTATAACTTAACAAGTTCATTCTTTATACTATCTTTATAATTGATGGATATATCTGAAAAAAATTACAAGATCTTAAATAATTTTGTTCTGTTTAGCACATGCAATGATTAGAAACTTAATGAAGAAAATTTCATACTATAAAATTTCTGAATTTATCAAAGGTTTAGAAAGTTGCTTACTCTGCCATCATTATAAATCCGAAAATTTATCTTTCTAAGAGCTGCCCTGTCCAAAACCTCCTTGACTGAGCATCCACACGTAATCGTCAAGGTATCAAAGAACAGATCATGATGTAGTTTATGACCAGCTCTCCTGAGACCTATAAAAAACAGTAAGTTAATTCTATTATATGCACACTGTATTGTTTGCTCAGGCAGTAGTTGCAGGACAATACTATGTATCTCATAAGTAAATGCTTTTACATAATAATGCAAAATAAACCCCTTGTTTAAAGAGCAGCAAAATCACCATCTATTTAGTGAAACGTCACTGTGTATGAAATGCAACTAAATCAGATTCAAACCTAAGTAATAATGCAGATTGAGTCTAGGGAAGGTCATTCTGATACATCAAATCTGACATACATACAGCAGCAGAGTTGGTATATGAACGCAGTAAGGACAAAAAAAATAAGATTGGAAAGGTATTAATGGATATGAATTGTCACAGAA
Organism: Cyanoderma ruficeps; assembly: GCA_008694505.1. Lineage (NCBI taxonomy): Eukaryota > Metazoa > Chordata > Aves > Passeriformes > Timaliidae > Cyanoderma > Cyanoderma ruficeps. The sequence continues at coordinate 120,907 of VZDJ01000513.1, forward strand.
ATTGCCATAACGAAGTTTAGAGTCTTAGGGTTTTTTGCAGTAGCAAGAGGTCTCCGGGCTAAACAGGCAAATAAAGTATGGATATTTCTTACAGAAATCCCTCAGTTCCAAACATTCCAGTTTCGTATAGCTTCTTCTGACAGCAGCGGTAGTCTTGTCAATGAAAAAGAAATGTACCAGACCACATAGTCTGAATGCAATATTTGTTTTCTTCAGTTGTTAAGTTTTGAGATTTCAATGTTTGTAGAAAGTATGATACTCCACCCAATCTAACTAAAATGTTTCTATTGCTTTAATATAATTTATTACCTTCCTTTGCTATGTTATTAATACTCTGTGAAGATTTCCATGTGTAAACTAGGATGGTCCATCAAAAGAAGCAGATGCTGGCAAACAGCAGTTCAACAGTATCATCTAGAGATTCACCCTGTAGACTTCTGTTAGTTTCCCACGGAAACAAAAGCCTGCAAGGTTTTATCACACAGACATCTCATTCTTGGATGTCATTACCAGAACTGCACAAAAAACATCAGCTGTGAATTTTGTATCAAAATGGCCTCTGTCAAGTTGAGAGAACACACATCAGATGGACACCCCTGCCCCTGCCCTGTAAATTTATTTAAGATATATTATTTATGAGGCAAGGATTTTAGAACATTAAGTACATTAAGTACTTAAACATTAAGTACACACCTTCAGCCAAGATCAGAGCAGCGTTGTGTACTCGTCTTGCAATGTGCCTTAGTCCATCAGACCCATGGTATATACCAAACATGGCTGACATATTAGCCAGAAGAGCCTAGGATCCAAATACAGTTTGGGACATTGTTATTGTTAGCAAAGACTACTTCACGTATGTTCAGTGGAATGTTTCTTTAGCACCTAGAGACAACTCCATATCCTCAGCTGATGTTATAGCTGCTTATGTATTGCCTACAAAGTAAAATGAGGAAAACATAAGACATTTTTATGAAACTGTAAGAACTGATTACGAATTCAGTGCTGTTTGAAATGTAACTGTTTTAGCAATTAAGATGTAAAAAGATATTTGAAGACTTTAAAGTCAAGCTAGTCTCAAAGGAACACGTTGTTTAGGATCACTACAAAAAAAAATAGAGTAACTGCTGAATAGTAAGTAATTAAACTTGTGTCAATAGTAATAATCTCTCCTCAAAATCTGTCATAACATTAAGAGCAGGAGGAAGGCAATGATTGGAGCAAAAAAAGTTATGACCCTGTCTGGCTGGAGGTCTGTGGAAGTACACTGAAGATAACTATTTTGGAAACTTACTTAATCAGGGTATTTTCCTGTAAAGATACCCCTTTAGTGATGTAACATTCGTGCATCAAATCACATAGACAAAAATATAAGTTGTGGCAATTTGGATAATTAGTTTTACAATTCAGAAGTTTATTTCTTTTGCCTTCAGTTGGAAGTTTCTGACCATTGGAATTCCCTTCCCTTATGATGAGTTCTGCCTTGCTTATAACAAATAGCACTACTCAGTAGTGTTCATGCTACAAGACAGACAGATTCATGACACTGCAAGAATTCAGGACTACAGAAAGCAAACCGACCCCATTATTCAAAAGACTCAAAACAAATTAACAAAGACCAGAATATTTCTATGTCCTTCATTTTTCTACTAAAATGTCTCCAAAGTAAAGCTGACCCAATGCGCAACTTGTTCCTTTCTAGCACTGAAAATAAAATGTAAGTTACCTGTGCTGTGCAGATGTTGCTGGTAGCTTTATCCCTCCTGATGTGCTGCTCTCGTGTTTGCAAAGCAAGCCGGTACACTTCCTTCCCACTTGCATCTCTAAGTCACAAGTGAAAATGTTGCTTCTGTTACTTTAAAATTACAGTTATTTATGACACAGGGCTTTATGCATGCTAACCTGAAACTAGGTATCTATCCTCAGAGACAGAAGGGTGCAGGAGAAAACAAAGCATAAGTCAGGACAGTTGCAATACCAAACAGAGCAAGACTAAGGCACCTCTAGATTTCTATTTAAATCATGGCTGGTCAGGCAGAGCACACAGTGAAATTCTAAGCAAACTACAGGAGAATTTGGTATTTCCCTTAAAATGACACAGTTTATTGCAGGTATTTTAACTGAAAAATAATATAAATTAAATATTCCTAAACCTATTGAAATTAAATGTTCCTAAACTTATTGATTACTGTGAATCTTTTAGTTATTTTTGTTACTGAAGTACTTCTGGGCAGCCTCTGTGCCAAAGATATGCAGTCTTCCTAGTGATAACTGCTTTGCATTTCAATTATTACTAGTTAGATGTCTTGCCAAAATACACAGTACATCACCATCAGCAACTATTAGAAGCAGAGTTTGCACAGGATTTCTCTGCTGTGTTTAAGCATAACTAAAATTTGAACTAGATGAAGTTCCTTCTGGATTATTTTGGAGGTTCACTGAATTTTCCACTTCTTTCCATTTATGTTTTGTAAGACTGGATGACAGAGAAAAGGGTCTTACAGTACAGAATATGTGAAGTAAGTTAGCTTGCAAAACCTCCTGCCATTATAATGAAACCACTCTGCTTTTGGTTATCTCTTCATCCCACAATGCCACAAGAACTATAGACAATTCCACACAAATGGAATTATTGAAGCTCGCTTCCTCAAAAATGAAGGCAACTTTTAGTCTCATCATTTTCAATAAAAAAGGGTGATTGATACAACACCATGGTCACCTGTTGCTCACAAAGGCTGCACAAGATGGTCATAGTGTGGTTTTTTACGGTTTCTTATGTATTACTAGGATTTCTTAGGGGAGACTTTAGATTGGATATCAGGTAAAAAATTTGTAAAGAAAGGGTTCTAAAGGATTGGAACAGGCTGCCCAGGAAGTGACAGCATCACCATCCCTGGAAGTGTTAAATAAAAAGTGGATATGGCACTAGAATACATGGCTGAGTGGTGAACATTGTGCTAGGTTGATAGTTGGACTTGACGATCTTCCAACCTTAAGGATTCTAAGACTCTATGACTTCAATCTTAACTTAATGGCAGAGGGTGCCCTTACCTCGTGACTCCCACCATTCTGCCCGGCATCATTCTTACTAGATTTTCCTTGACAGCAAAGAATGCTGCGTGGGGTCCCCCATAGCACAGCGGGACACCAAACCTCTGGGAGTTACCCAGGACAACATCTACCCCAAACTCTCCGGGAGGCTTCAGGATACAGAGGGCCAGAAGGTCAGTGGCACAGCAGGCGAGAGCCTGGGAACAGAAATGCATAAAGCAGTCAGCTTCTCTTCTGAACAAATGGTGTTTAGGGAGCTAGGTTGTTAAATTTAGTTTCAAACAGTTCCACATCACTTGCATGGAGCTCAAGTGCAATGGTTGTAATGGTTATCAATTGCATGTAGCCAAGATGGTATCCCATTGACACTTAGTTTCCATGAATATGGTTGTTTGCAGTGCTAGATTGATATCTGTGTGACCAACAGAATTTACTTTACCCCATTCTGATGAGCTCTTTCAACAAGTTCAGAGAAGTCTTCAATCTTCCCTTCAGTGTCTGGGTACTGAAATAACACTCCGCTGACATCCTTTCCACTGAAGTCCATCTCATGGGGTAATTTGAGCTCAGTAATAACACCTGTATAACTGGAAACAAAAACATGCAGAAGGCTAAATATTCAAACCGCTTCCAACCTTGGAGAGATACCTAATAAGATGTTTTCATGGACTCAAATATGACTCTTTTCTTTAACATTCAGAGAGTTGAACATCTTTGCAGCACTAAACATTGAGAAAGTTTCACATCATGATATATAGTACTGAAGAAGAATTGTATTCGATATCACCATCAGATATACAGAGCAAACCAAACAGAGAATGCTTAAGATACTTGTTTTCTAATAAGAGAAAAAAAAGACCAGACTGAATTCAACAGTCACATGTATATAGTTGTGCAACAATTTAAAGGAAAAATTAAGTATTTTCTTTTTATCACATGTTTAGTCTCTTTTCAAACAGCTTTAATCTCTTTGCAGTTGTATTTGAACTAGAAGTAATGCCAAATGTTAACAGACTTCTGCTTTTGGTTTGCAAAGAAAGCACAGGCCAGAAATGTTAGGCATATGACAAAAAGGCACAGATGGAAAATGTATAATGGAAAAGATACAGTAGAAAATGGAGGAAAACATTACTTTGCTCTAGTTTGGACCACTGCTATAGTTTGAGGGTGGCATCGGGCATCTACATAGAACTTTCTCCTTTTGTTGTGTCTGTTAAAAAAAGAAAAAGAAGGTTTACACATCAATAATACATTGTTTTCCATGGAAATAAATCAGCTGATTTTCTAGAAGTGAGTTTTCCTCTGTAAAAAGGCAGTTGAAAATATCGGTTATTATAACCAGATCAAGTGTAAGATTGAATGACATTTCTGACACATTTACATTAAGAAAGTTCATTTCAGACATTCAGACAACAATCATACATGACAAAAATTAAAACAGATCATGAAACAGAACAGGGATCTAATTTCAAAAGCCATGGGAATGGCTACACACACACATACTCCTTTAAAGGAATACAGGCGTGGTCTTTAATGCAGATCTTTCAATGTTGTCCTGGATAAAAACCCATGAGCCATTCAAGTAGGTAAAGGGAGATGGAGAAGATGGGTCCCTGCCCAGAGCAGTGGGGATAGAACTAGGTGATTTTTAAGGTCCCTTCCAACCCAAACCATTTTATGATTCTGGTAATATAGTTCCCTAGATTTCTCTTTTAAGCAGAATTTTATATCACACTGAGACTTTGAACTAGAGAATAGTTAGAAAACTATTTTTACCCATACAAAACTATGATTACACAGTCTTACACAGTCTCTGCTGTGTAATCACCTTCTTGATACACAGTTCTGCAGTGACCTTCAACCATTTCTCATAGTTCATTTGATTGCAAATCCTTTTCACATGGCCCTACCACAGGCATCCATGAAAGTAGATTTGGATATACCAGTAACAGTTTCACTTTTAGTAACTTAGAATGATGTACTCCACCATTTTTAAAGCTTCTTTTAATCACTGTTGGAAAAAGATAACACACATCTTCAACTTCCATGGACACAAGAGACTCAGGCCACAGTCTGTAAGATTATGTGATAAAAGGTCCTGTGCATCCTCCACAGAGAGGCAATGGCAGGTGAGGGAGCCCAAATAACAATCTGCCCCTGCTGCTCCCAGATGCCTCTCAAGGAAAATCAGTCCAACCGAGACACATAGCCCAAAAATCAGCCCAACAGAGACAAGCATAGAGAGCAAGAAGGCCATCAAGAAGGCAGGAAATCTAATTAATTAATTAGTTCAAACAGGCACACTGTCTGGGTGCCACTGCCCACTTGGCAAGCAGACATTATGGGATGCATGAGAAGATCATATGGCGATTGCAAACATGTCTTATTATGAGATATTTAGGGGGAAAATATTACAGTGATTCTGTGAGCAACAAGTGTAGCAAAATAGAGTAAGGGGATAAACTGGGACAGTCACATATAAATGGCTGCTGAAACTCTTGCCCCTAACTAGTGAAGTCGGTCCTTTCTGCTTGTTAAATGTCTTTCTGATTCCTTTCATGGGTAAGGGGATTCTGTATTCTCTATGTGTGTGTGTGTGCGAGTGCCATTGGAGTCAGACCACAAAGGATCCACATTTCCACAGTACAGCAACTGAAATGACTGGAGTGAGCGGAATGGAGTGACTGCCAGCAATTGGAGCAGTTGTGTTCGTGGTGGTATTAGTGGGAGTAAGCAGGTGTGTGTCTGGGTGCCTGTGGCTGGGCTGGTACCCTAGGCGGGCAACTAGACCCTTTCCAGTATGTCCATGTCTCTGTTATACTGAGGAGGTGGGCACAGCACTGTGGGATGTGGACTCCTCAGGGTGAGAGGGAGGGATCCCTCCCAGGCCTTCTGGCAGAACCCCTCCTTCCAGTGCAGCCGAGGAGATTATTGGCCTCCTGGCCACAGGTACACACTGCTGGACTGCTCAACTGTGTCCAAACTGGTGTCACCCAAACCCCGCAAAGACCTTTCCAGCAAAGCTGCTTTCCTGTCCGCCAGACACCATCATGTATCCTATATGCCTGGGGTTGCTTCTCCCCCAGCTGCAAGACTTTGCATTTCCCGTTGTTGACCATCATAAGGTTCCTGTCATTCCTTTTTCTCTAGCCTGTCCAAGTTCCTCTGGAAGGCACCATGACTCACTGGTGTATCTGCTGATCCTCCAAGTTTTGCATCACCAGCAAGTTTGCTGAGGATACAGTCTGCCCCACCATGCAGATCATTAATTGGACCCAGTGTTGCCCCTGGCTTAAAATAACTGTCCTTCACCTAGAGTTCATGTCACCGACAGGCACACCCAGGCCAACATTCAGACAGTTTTCCATCTATCTCTCTCCCACTTCATTCAGCCCATAATTTTTGGTTTCTCTGTGGAGATTTAAGGGAGATCCACTGCTCTCACCCCCCAATCCAGTCACTCAACTGTAGAAAGTCATCAGGTTGGTCAAACATGACCTCCCCATGTGTTAATTCATGCTCATGACTCCTTATCCCCTTCTTGTCCTTCACATGTCTAGAAATGGTTTCCCTGACTGGCAGTTGTTCCATCATCACTGAGGGATGGAGGTGAAGTGACTGGCTGATAGTTTCCTGCATCTTCATTCCTCCTCTCCTGGCGACATGAGTGTCATCTGCTTTTCTCCACTGCTGAGGCACCTCTCCCAGTTCATTGTGGCTGTTCAGAGACAATCAAGGGTGGCCTCGTATTGGTATCAAGAGGCTCCCCCAGCTGCCTCTGCAGCACATCAGGACCTGTGTAACTCCAGTTTGCTTAAGTGTCCTCTAGCCCGACCTTCCTCCAACAGGGGTGAGTCTCCCCGCCTCTAGAATTTTTCCGATGGTTCTTAGTTTTCTGAAGGCCTTACATGTCTGTGTCAAACATTTACATCAACGCTGGGAACTTCTCTGGGGGCATGGCAACATAGATTCTAATTGCTCAGTGAACTGCTTACAGTGAGAAGGCCACACTCAACTTCAACCCATTGCCTACACAGGGATAGATGCCTTCAAATTCCAAAATTACTTCCTGCTGTGATTCAACCATACATCTAAACACAGTACCTGTGACATAATTGCATGGCTTCAGCAGCAGCTGTCCCTTCATCCAGCAAAGATGCGTTAGCCACATCCATTCCTGTGATATCACACACCATAGTCTGGTAATTTAGGAGGCTCTCCAGCCTGCCCTGGGACACCTCAGGCTGGTAAGGAGTATACTGGGTAACCCTGTAAGAAAAAAGTTTTGGGTTTGGGTCTAGGAAAATAAATGTGTAACAAAGTTATGGCAATATAAAACTGAACTGTATCCCAGAAAGAATAAATAGTAAAGTACAATTCATTAATATGGAAACTTGCTAGAATACAGTTATTCTTAGATGTTGTAATTTTTATCTTCTGGTGTTGACTTTTTACAGAACAAGAATTCTGTTTCTCCAATTTGAAAAGAGAAATTATTTTTAAAACAGAGGTGTAAGGGCATTATGGAGAAGGGACAGAGTAAGTAGATGCTGAGCATGGAAGAATTAAATCAAGTCACAATATTGAAAGAAGAATGTTTTGTTCAATCATATCTAGATATTGCCATGATTTTTCAATACTGTTTCTGAAGACCTTTACTTGTCAAGTCTTCTTCAACCTTTTAAGAGGAAAGGCTCAGAAGTATGCAACTTCTTGTGAAATGACAGTTTCCATATATGTTAGTGGAGAGAAGTCAGAATGACATGAGTTTCATCTGTTGTCATTTGGTGAACCAAACAATAGGGGCAATATAAGCAACTCTTTCAAAAACACAAGAATCGAAAGGAAACTCGCTATTATAATAGCCCAGAAAACAAAGCAGCATGGGTCCAGGGATGAAAGGCAAAAACAGAGGTCAGACTCTCCTCTCACTGCTGGAAATTTGTGCACTGGATTACAGAGTAGGTCAGAACAGACTTCATGCCAGATTGAATTTAGAGTAGCAGCCAGGGACAAGTGGTAAGTGTGAACACCCGTGGTCTCTGTTTTCCAGTGATGGAAGAAAACAGCATTTTGTTTCCCTAAAAGGGCAGTAGTCAGTGTTGAAAAATGATGTGAAGGTACAAGTTTTCCAGAAAGACTCCAGTATTTGGACGCTCAAGTAATGTAAATAGAAGGTAAAGACCAAAGATTTTTAAAAAACAAACTAGACAACTTGGTAATGAGCAAGATGAGAGAAGCAACAAAATAGTAAGGTGAGAGAGAAAGTAGGAAAATAGTCCTGAAGAGAACGCAAGAGTTAGAAGGACATATTCAATATGTGAACTCAAACTGTAATATATTATGCTAATGTATTTACCGTCTAATTAAATGAAACATCTGCTTGAATTATTCACACACACTATTCAATGCAGTAACAGAAAGCAATAGCTCTGTATAGAGTGTATAAATATTGATGGCCTTCCAAAACCCGTAGTTTTTTTCTCATTTTTGGCCAGTTCTAGCACTAAACTAATTATCATCATATGACTGCATAGGTCACAATTGAGACCATGTCCCAGGCTGCATGCAACCTTGCTAATCCCAACAGCAGGGCTTTTTTTTTCTCCACAGCAGCTAAACCCAGTGTTCAGTTTGCCAGATAAACTTTCAGTCTGGGAGTATTAAGATTTCTTTTCTGCTCTGCCCACTCAGTTCCCACCAATAAAAAGAATTGTTCCAAACACCTTTGCATGAGCAATGACTTCTATTGATTAGTAGAAGAAACTCCTCTGTTCCTAAAGTTTTACAATTGTGTTTCCTCCTTTTATTTCACCTAAGGGCTGTTGTATTTTAACTTGCAGAAGTAACTAGAATTGAACTAGAATTAACAAGAATTAGAATATCATGATTAATTGGAATTCATTAGAGAACTCCTGCCCCACATAGCTGGGAAAGTACACTATATTACAAAACAAAATTAATGAAGCCTTATGATTTTGACATTATGGTTTTGAATGATCAACACAGCTGAACTAAAACAAATCAATTCCAGAGAGATGGAAAAAAAAAAATCAACCAAGAAATCTTGAATTCCAGTACTGCCACAAACTACTATGAAGCCTTAACGGTTCTACAAATAAAGACACCTCATATAACACAAGCACACTTAGTTAAACACTCTTTTTAAAAGGGTTATTTCTAAGCATCTACATATTTTAATTGATTCTACTTCTCCACAATTTCTTCAAATAAAATATCTGGCCTTAGTCTTCACCCCGTGTTCTGCCTGAATCTATACTATAGGGTAAGTGACTTTTCAAATTAATTTAAAAGCAAATCCTCTAAAAGTAATTATAGCATAGTATGTAGTTATTTTCAGAATGCAATGCTTTCATTACATTCTGACTGTTACTAACTAACAAGTTTAATAATTTACACTAGAGATGCGAAGACTGCAGGCATCTTTGACACAGATTTCTATTCTTACACATTTAATGTCTGGGGGTAAAGGAATCAAGCAAGTTGACCTTTGGGAGACTTTTAGTTGCTCTAACTAGTGCCAAGCAAAGCAAACATATGTTATGTGAGGGAGACAGCATAGATCAGAACCAATAAGCCTGAGCTTGTAGTATTTCCTGGAGAGCTGCAAGGTAAAGTGTGTCAGCATGGAAAGTGTTACACACTCAGCAGAAGTACGAAGTCTAATTTCTTAAACAGCTTCCATAAAGCCTGCACAGCTGCTTTAGCATACATGCACACACACATATATACTTTCTCTCCAGCAAACATTTTAGCCTCCACTTTAGCCATCTAATAGTTTAGTTTTTAGCCATCAGTTTGACTTCACTGGATAGGGCAAGATCAGATTTCTGGACAGACTCTCTCAGTTGTTTCCTTAACACTAAATAACTTTTTAGGATTGAAAAGTATGTATTTCCTTTTGTTCCACCTACTTTCTAACTGTTCTTGTTTTTGCTTCTGTCAACTAGATAATTTGTTTCCTGGTTCTGTACTGAAATATTTAGATTGCATATGTCACAAAACATGAACAAGGATAAGGCCAAATAAAACTTTGCATAGAGGTACTTCATAGATTCTTTGTCTTCAAACACTGCAAATTTTCCACCAGTGATGCAAATAGAGCCAACAAATCTAAAAATAAATAAGACTTAGCAGTCTACAGATATATAGACCCATTTCTGGCAACCCAAAGTATAAAAAATACATAACACCTAAGTAACAATGACTTTTTGCACTCAGTAATATGATCCTTTGCTTGGTTGTGGGTTTTTTGTTGTTTGGGTGTTTTAAAATACATAAATATAAAACCTTTAAATACTGATTTTACTAAAATAAACATTACTCAGTAATAAAGATAACAGTTATCATTTTAATACAGTATAAAAGAAGGATAATACTGACTAGTGATTGGGGAACTTGTAAACCAAATGAAAAAATGTAAGGTGACATTCAGTCTGTTGGAAAGTGAGATTCCACATGAAATTCAGCTTTTCCTGTTGTGTTATTTTTGAGTTCGTTTTTTTCTTTAGAAACCAAAATGTCAACTGAATGATCAGAACCAATTACAATACTAAGTACATAACCAAGCGCATTATTCTCAGCCTTTTCATAAATGAATAATCATATTATGATAGTTCAATGTCACTGCTGTTCACCAGAGAACTATTTGAAACAAGGACTCACTTTATGGGTAAACGAAAACGAAAAAGAAAAAGAAAAAGAAAAAGAAAAAGAAAAAGAAAAAGAAAAAGAAAAAGAAAAAGAAAAAGAAAAAGAAAAAGAAAAAGAAAAAGAAAAAGAAAAAGAAAAAGAGTGATCAGCCTGTTAGAAANGACTTCAGAATTTTCTACTTCCCTAGAAATTTTTTACTTCCTCATCAAAAAATCATTGTCATAGTATTGCATAGTATTTAACTACCTCCACCCAAATTGCGTACAACAGTGGAGCTGATTTTAATTTAGGCAAAAGTTAGGAAAGAATTACTTTCATTTAGGAGGTAAGTCTGTATACTTCCTTAAAGCAAACATGTAGTCTTGTATTAGTTCATAATATATAGGAGCTGTAAATAGAAGACAAAAACCAGTAGCATATTTTACAGAAAAAGCACCTCCTAAAGTAAATTTCTAGATTTAGCATGAATCCACAGTTCCTACACAGTAGGATACACATCACTGCCAAATATATGAAAGTCTTGGTAAAAAAAGAAAATAGGTTTGTGGGACAAATGTGTACTTATATATATTTAACAATAAAATGTGGTACATTACCATCCTGCATTCTCCAACAAGTTGCGTGCAATGGGCTGAGGCACTGAGCAGTTGTAATAACCCATGCCTATATAGGAACGCCATATCTTGTTCTTGCTTGCAATATTGTATAGAGTTTCAAGGATTTCATTTTCACCTAATTGGAAAGAAATTATGTCAGAATGCTCCAGCTACACGTAACAGCAACAGTTTTTAACTGAAATATCTTCTACCCCAGTGTGGAAAAAAAACAAAACAACTGGTGGTGCAAGTATAAACAGTAGCAAAATAAAGTGCAAGTCAAGAATAGCAAAGATAGAGTAATGACCTAGTAAAATATTCTAGGAAAGTTGAAATTCTGCCAGAATTCTGGAAAACGCAACACCTGGATAATAACAGGGTTCCAAAGCGCATGGAAAGAATAGTGAAAGAAACAGCTGTAGGCAGAAGAGGCTCTTTTTGTGCTAATACAACGTACATTCAACCCAGAAGAAACCCATCTTGCACATGCATTAAAAAGTACCTCAGGAGACCTTTTTTATTAGCTGAATCTTGCAGAATCTACACTGGTTGAAGCCAGTGGCATCCACAGCTGTCATTTAGTGTTTCTATTGGAGTCCTATTTGCACAAACTGGGCTTACACCAAGCACCCAGGAATAATTTCTTGGTATCATAGAACTTTATTTTCTCACATTTTCCCTAAAACACAACAGTTCTTTTAATTCAATTTTAGCATGCTTCCCCAGTTTATTAAAAAAAAAAAAAAAAGCTAATAAGAGTATTTATATGAGAATTACTTTCAAATGAGTCTGCCAATCTAGTTTGAAGACATTATGAAAGAATTATTTTGAAGTATACAGAATGAAAGCATTTGCACTCTTTCTCTTTCCCAGCCATAGTTTACTCTTTGGTCTCTTTGGTCTTGCTTCTCAGTGTCCTGAAAGCTGCGCAAAAATCACACTAAGTCAACCTGTTCCTAGAGGTCAATGAATAATGCTACAAACACCTGCCAAAGAGTAACATTTTAAAAACATAATTGTAGCTGAGGAGGCAGAAAGATTCTCAGTAGACTGCCTTAAGACCACACAGACAGATAGGTCAGCCCAACCTAACAGACCTGGGTGGAACAGGACACCAATCCTCCTGGGTGAGGGGAGCAGGTGTTTTTTTTTAATTTTTCCTCCAAATCTGACCTCAGAGTTTGCTGTAATGGGACAGTTGTACGATGTTCTGTTCCCTCTGCGCCACAACTTGAAGATGATACTTTGTAATATAATGCTACAAAATCACAGAATTAGAATACCTTGAGCCCTGGATGCCTCAAAAATCTATTTTTTCTCTGTAAGTTTCTCCAGCAAGAGAGATCAAGTCGGAAGAGTTAATTTTCTAGAATGTGGTGGCAAATAATTATCTAGGTTTTGAATTAATTTCTAGTGCAATCACAAAGAAGGATATTAGAACTTCAGCTCTGATCTCAAAACTTGTTTTTTCCTTTTACTCAAGTTGCTACTATTGCATTTAATGCATAAAGATTTTTTTTTCCCAAAAAATCTCCAGGTTTTCAATTAATTTCTTCCACAGTCACATTACACCTTTCACAGAGTTTTTTGCTGATGTTCAGTTCTCTTCAAAGTTCATTACTTCTCTACCTTTTACTCAGTGTAGCCATTAAATCTAATGTATTAAGACTGATTTCTTGATATCACTAAACTGCATTTTTTTTTCCTGGAGACTTGTTATATGCTTATGAGGCTTATGTCCAGGGCAAAGTTTCTAAACTGTAGTGAAAAATTCCACTCCCCAGAACTCTTCCCACAGAGTTTATAATAAGACAGATGCAGTTGTTTGTTTAAGTGAGCTTTAACACTAAAAAGAGGCCTATTGTAGAGGCCTTCTTCTACCACTTGCAAAAAGTATGATGAAAGACAGTTTGGTTGCGATTTCAGACAGAGGCTTGCACTCTTGCATAATTCAAACATCAATGATTTCTTGGAAGTGGTGATGAATTTCCTTGTTTAATTCCAAATTGCAGCTGAAGGCAGAAGCTGGCTATCATTTAACTTGCTTCCTAACTCAGTGCCACACACAAAAATGCACTGAGTGCAGTTTCTGCAGTAAACACATGCCAAAAATAATACCACAAATACCGCCCAATGTGATAGATAACATCTCCTTTGTTTGCCCAACTGGGCTTTTCTTCTAGAGTTATTTCTCTGCAACTTTAGCTAACAACAACTACATGCAGCCACTTAGCTTGTGCTGGAGACCGCTGAAATAAACCATCTTCCAAACTGATTGAAGGGAAAAGCCAAAAGCCTAGTGAGGCTGCAAGCACCTTAGGCAGAGATTGTGCTTAAGAGCAGAACCACACTCCATCTAGAATACCTACACTCAGAGGTTCCAAGACTGAATATACTTTTAATTATCACATTTTAATAAGCTACCTGTGAAGATAGTTACACGGTTAATTTTAACCAGGGTGGCAAAATACTGGAGGGCATACTCCTTCCACTCCTGCTTCACCTTTCTCACCCGGTTCCTTTGGTCACAGTAAGGGCAATGGCAGCAGTAAAGCCTCAAATATGTATCTCCCACATTTGATAAGCTTCTTTGAAGAGACCAGAAATAAAGGCTCCTTACCCTTTGTCTTCAAGTGCCTTGAAGTACTTAATCACAGTACATCTTTAGGAAGACAGCTCATAAATATAACTGCAGTCCTGAATAAGGGAAGCCGATAGCCCCTGATTTATCTATTAGGCTGTCTTACCTATGGCCAAACATAAATCCATGAAGATTTCATTAATTCAGTGTTTACTTTACACTGATAGGGTTCTGAATTCAAGTCAGACTGATGTAGGTAATGGTGACAGAAACTAAAACAGATGCTGGAGTCCAAAGACCAGAGAGTAAGGCAATGAAACAAACCATTCTTACCAGTACCCCCAGCATCAACAGGAGGGGATGGACGAGATGCAGCCAGGCTCTTACCAGCAGCGCATTCATAGCAGGAGGGCCACAGGCTCAGGCTGGAGACAAGGAGGGCTGGGCCCATGAGGACAGTCCAGCAGTGGAGCAGGGTCTCCGCCACTTGAGGTCTCATGTCCTGACTGGGCGAAGCTCTGAGCAATCTGCTCTGACTCCACAGCAGAGCTTTGGGTAGGGGCTGGAGATTGACCTAGGTCTCCATCACTCTTGTGTCTCTGCCAGTAGCCTTATTTTCCACTCTCTCAAGCCTAGGTTGCAACAGTGTATTTCTATAATGTTATTGGTGAAAGGGGTGTAACTCTTTATGGATCATTTTGTAAATAACTAATGCTAATACAAAGGCAGATGAATGTGAAACACGAGAGTGATCTTATGTATGTTTAAAAATTAATTTTCAAATTCATAATGAAGTTGCTATGTTTCCATTTTGGTCCCCAGGACTGTCACCAAACTCTGAAAATAGCAGACTTTTTTGGCTACATAAAGTATATAACTTGAAGCATATGTAGTGGAAATGTTGTATTATTCTAAATATTTATTAATTTCTTTAAAACTAAAACACATAGGATTCCTAAAAATCTTAATTACATGGTTCAGAAAACACAGCTTGAGACATTTTTTGGCTGTGTTACTAATTCCTTTTTAACTCTTCCGGCAATGAGATTAAGAAGCAATATGCAAAATGGGGAAATAAAACAGAAAGAAAAATTTACTATAGTTAAGTAATGGTTGGACTCCAGCCACCTTCATACTCAGCTGTTTGTTTCCACTCTTCTAAGAAAAAGTGACTGAAATGCCTTTATCATGAACTCTTTTTATTGGGTGTACAATAAAAATTCTTTAAGAACTTTGTTCAGAAAAAAAAAATGCCAGCTAAGTCATTGAAGTTGATCTTTATTCCCCTCATCAACTCATTAGAAATTATGACCAAAGATAGTACTCAGAATAAGGTCCACTGCTTTTGCTGTGCTCCTGTCTTATAACTGGAGAAAACTTTCTGAGGGTCTGAGACATTCTGCAAAGACACTTGTAGCAAACGCAGAATGTATCACAAAAATAGTAAGAAGGACTGAATTTCCATATCACAAAATAATGCACTATCATTTTTGCTAATGTTTTTGCAGTTAGCACAGTAGAGTTGCCTTGAACTTATTAGATACCTGCAAAATATGGTATCAGAGAAGTAGAGTGGAGAAAATACAAAAGGAGCAGTTCAAGTTATACCACTTGAACAATGCAATACAAAAAGAAAGTTACTATTAGTATGATATATTTTTATTCACCTTATATCAGATCCTAAAAACAAATCTAGCCTCTGAGATCAAGGAAGAAAGATCTTTAGAACAGCTGATAAAAGGGGGATTTATTTATCTCTCTTACTTAAGTAATTAATTCAATCTCTTAAAAAAAAAAAACCCAAACCAGATTATATTGAAGAAAACTAGTTCCAAAGCACTGTCAAGCACATAGTAATAATGCTGTAAGACAGCACAACTGCATGTTCCAGGTGCTGTGTCCATAACTTCAAGATATGGGCAGAAAGCCATGGTGCCCTGCTTCTTTCCCCTCCTTTCACTCAGGCTACCTGTGCTCACCCAGCCAGCGTGGGCAGTACACGCAACCTGACGTGGCCAGGAGCCAAAACCAAGCAAAACAAGATGCCTTTCCCTGTTCTACCCACAAGAGATGCTGCCTGTGAAGAATGGTGCAGCAGCCTGAAAGTACGTGAGGAACCAAGTGCCCTGGGTGGCAATGCAGATTCTGTACTATGCGTGGCAACACTCTGGAGGTAGCAATTACCCCTTGCCACAAACATCTGAATCATACTGCGTGGACACCAGCAGCAGGGAACCTGAAATTACTAAATTATATCAAATTTAACCTGAAACGACTCTAAAAATCTGACTGACATTAGGAGATGATTATAAATTCACCCAGAATTAATTTTTAACTGACATTTAAAATACAAAATCCTATTGAAGAAGATTCAATGCAAAAGGAGACGGTAATTTGGAGACACAAATAGTCTTTTTTACAATGTAACTGCTTCTGAACTGTATTGCTTCTAATAGCATTTAGACTGGAGATCCAATTGCATTCTTAAGATTTTAGGAACTAATGTTGATAAATCCTAAAACTTGATAATGTACCTGGTAATGTTTGAGAAAAAAAATTGTGGTGGAGTTCACAGAAGTATTTTTTAATTCAACCTTTTAAAAAATTCAAATCTGAACTAAAAGCAGAAAATACAAACATATGCACAAGACCTATCCATTACATATAAAGATGGACACACCATGGCAGCATTGCAGGGACTGACATAGACAGTAGGTTTGTAGGGATAAAATAAAGAGGATTATTCTTATATAAGACAATATGTTCCTTTATCTTCAAATGGGTCAATCACAACATATATGCTCAAGCACCTTCAATACCTAATAAAAAGCTGATTGTTCAAGTTTACTTACTGTAACCCTGGGAACAAAGCTCTGTAATACCAGCTGATCCCAACTAAGCATCAAACAGATGTCTAGCCTTGTTGTAAATATTGACTGAACAGAAGTTACATGCCAAAATTATGTTTTTCCTTAACTGTACCTGCAGAAAAATCTGACCGTAAAAAAAGCCCCTCTTCCACAATTAGTCGAGGTACACGACTGAAATTTACTGTTAGCTGAAATCAGACATTTTGCTCTTTCACCTCTACTGGAATTCAGTGGCACGTTCAGATGGTTTTACAACACAGTCTGCAGGCTCAGAACAGCAGACACTTTTAAAATGTTGTTTTTTTTCTCGCTGTCACAAAATGGACATAGATAGTCCTATCATCTTTCATACCAAAGAAGGATTTTTATTTCAGAAACCTCTTAGCACAAGCTACAGTCCTTCTCTCCTCCATCACTGACAATGGCAGTACAAAAAAAAAAACCAAACCTGCTAATACAGATAACACTTATAATTACTGAACAAGCATTTAGAGTACAGATGTACTTGTACCAGAAAAACTTGGCATTTACAAGAATGGCTAGTCATCCAGACTTAATAAAAACAGATCATGGAATCATTTAGGTTGAAAAACACCTCCAGGTTCATCAACTCCAACCTCTGACTGATTACCACCTTGTCATGTAAACCATGGCACTAAGTGCCATGTCCAGTAGTTCCTTGAACACCTCCAGGAATGGTGTTCCTCCCTGCACAGTCCGTTCCAATGCCTGACCACCCTTTCAGTGAAAAAATTCTTACTGATGTCCAAACTGGACCTCCCCTGGCACAGCTGGAGCCCATTTCCTCTTGTCCTGTCACTTCTAGCTGGGAGAAGAGGCCAAACCCCATCTGGCTACACCCTCCTTTCGGGCAATTGTAGAGAGTGATAATGTGCCACTGAGCCTCCTCTTCTCCAGGCTAAACACCTTCAGCTCCCTCAGCTGCTCCTCACATGACTTGTGCTTCAGACCCTTCCCCAGCTTTGTAGACTTTCTTTGGACACCCTCCAGCACCTCAGTGTCTTTCTTGCAGTGAAGGGACCAAAACAACACACGATTCAAGCTGTGGCCTCACAGTTTGACTGCCAAGTACAGGGGGACAGTCCTGCTGGCCACACTATTGCTGGTCCAGGAGGCCATTGGCCTTCTTGGCCACCTGGGCACACCCTGGCTCATGTTCAGTCGCTGTCACAGCACGCCCAGGTCCTTTTCCTGTGGGCAGCTTTCCAGCCACTCTGCCCCAGCCTGTGGCACTGCCTGGGGTTGTTGTGACCCAAGGGCAGGACCCAGCACTGGGCCTTGTTGAACCTCACAGCATTGCCCTCAGCCCATGATCCAACCTGTCCAGATCCCTCTGCAGAGCCTGCCTAAACTCAGGAAATGTTCAGTTAAGTAAGGTTAAAGACTTTATCTCAAGATATACATTATGTCCTTCAGAGGACTAAGGAAGCTTCATTCTTCCACTGAAGAGTAGTCTGTGCTGAAATGTGTAGGAGAGACAACACAGGTAAAAAGAGGGTGCTTCTACTGTAATCAGAGGTCCTACTTATCATCAGTGGAATATGCGATGCCATACAAACAAGCTCTTTAACAGAAGCTCCATCTACAGGGGCCTCTTTTTTCTTTTTTTTAATTGCTATTGCATACACACATTTGACTAATTTTCCTTTTAGACAACTTGTGAGATTATCAATGGAAGGATCTGTAACGTAATCTTTTCTAGTGACACACACCAAATTAACACTTGAAGATTATATATCAAATATACACATCAAATATGCACACCTGAGATGAGGTCTACAGCTATATGAAAGTTTTCCAAGACACCAAAATGTAATTGCAGAGACCTGTGATACACAGACATGCTTTTTATAGTGGGTACGTGGTCTTCTTGAACTGCGTGTCTAATTCTGTCTAATTCTATCTGTAAGGATTGACTTCAATGAGACTTTGGTGTAAGTTCAGCTGTATTTGTTACCGTAAAGGAGTAGCCCTAGCACAGCTCATTCTTTCACTGCACTCCAATTTGTGGAGTCAATACAATTACATTTTTGAGTTATAAAGACAATTGGAAATTGCTGCATTTGTATTATAAATTTTATAAAGGCTAAAGTTCATTGAATTACATGTTTTTAATTGCCTTGTTCTGTTCTCTCTTTCCATGTGTGAGTTAGACAGTGAGAGCATTCATCCAAATAAAAACAAATGTTTAAATTAAAATAGAATACAGTTTTCATGACACTACCCAATTTTGCTATTTCCCTTTAGTAAATGGTATATGCCCCATCCTCACATAAGAAATACCACCCCGGTGATTGGAAAGTGTTGTCTCTAATGGTACATTAAAGAGGAAGCAAGCTTCACTCAGATTACAATGTCCTGGGTACAAGATGTTCAATATGACGTTGCACAATTTTAAGCTGAGGCTTCTAACTTTTCTTTTAAAAGCTGTGGATTTTCTGCTACTCGTACAGGGGAAAACTAGTGACAAACAGCTACATATTAAATTGTAAAGTCAGTCCAGCACACTGGCTGCAGAAGAAAAATGCAGTCGTGTACAGAAAAAAAAGTTTTCTGTACTCATGCAAGCATCTCTTTAGAAAACTCACTGTTGCATGCTGTGCAATGTGAGTCTCTGCATCACAGTCACATTCTTTCAAAGTTTACTCTAAGGGAACAAGAACAGCATAGCAAGTGGAGCAAAATGCCAGTGAACTAAATACACTGTTAGCTAATGAGCTAACAGCGCACACTTGCCTACAACAGAATATCAATAATGCACCACTGTACAGGAGACATCAACTCAAAATTACTATGAAAATCAGCATTTGAGTACTGCATCAAGGTTGTGACTTAGGCTGACATCACCAGGTTAGTTTTCAATAAAATATGTATTTTAATACCCACTATCCTGTATCACTTTTATGTGTTTTGATGAAGCAAAATTTTGTAGGAGTATCATATAAATTAATAATAAAAATTAATGATTAAAAAAATTAGAAAGGCTTCTAAGACATAATTGTTAGTGACAGACTGCATTTCACTCCTTCTACTGACATAGAAATATAAAAACCTAGAAAGTTCCTTTCTTTGAGGTCCATGAAAATCACTTCTTAGTCAGGGAGTACCTTGGTTACTCCCACAGTAACCATAGGGAAATATGACAAGCAGTACTTCCAGCAGTTATACAGACACAAGAAGGTTGTTAAATTTTGCCTCTCTATCCAGCCTCTCCCCATTTTAATACAATAAAAAGTTACCAAAGACTGAAATACTTTGTATTGTACTAATAAAACATTTTAGAGGTGGAAACTATCGGTCCCTGTTGTACCCCTCCTGGCTAGAATCTCTCCTTTCAGGGTCTAGTTTTCCTGGCTGTTCATTGTGGTGCTGCCTCTCATGCGTGATGTCATCTCAGAGTAACCAGATTGAACTGGCCAGGAACCTCACCGGAGCTGCAGGCCTGAAGTTTACACTCAAATCACAGCACATGGATGAGCAATGAGAAAATACCAGCAAGAGAAACCAAGTTTTCCACAAATCAGGCAAAGGATTGTGACACAAAAATGAAGTTAATACTGATCTAACTGGATTCTGTATCTGAATGGCCATTGAGCTTTGTTAGTTTTAGTGCAATTGTTTAGTGCTGGGGATTTTTAAGCGTTTCTTTCACTTACAGGACTTCCAGCATCTTGTTCACAGATATCGCTCGAAAATGCAGTTATGCAGGTAGAAATTTTGAACTGTGCTTCTAACTCTTAAAAATGTTATTATCTAAAATGTCATGAAATCACATCCAGTTTTCTACAGCAATTTGCTGAATTACTGTAGTGCCACAATAGCTAACTCAGCTGTTTAGTATTCCTGCAGTTTTACCCATAACTCTCAATTAAACAGATTTAAAATTCTGGCCACTAGTCTATTGTGCATCCATAACACGGAGACACAGATTTTTCGAGTTATTAAAATATGCAGGTTAGGCGGGGGTGGGGGTGTGTGGGGGGGTGTGGAGTTGGTGTCGGAAAAACAAAGAAATCCTGGAGATACATAAGAACTACCAAAAGACAGTGACCCATTTGAAGCTACAGTCCACACTAAGGGGACGATTTTTATTCATACTTTTCCCTTCACATCAGGCTTTTGGGACAAAGTGAAGACAATAGAACACTTGAGCTCCAAATCGGATTTTCGAGCAGCCCCCCTGTGCTACATGTATTTTCCTACCGATTTCCAAGAGGAGACAAACAAACGCAGCAGCCAAATTACTCTACGGAGTTGGTCGGAGAAGAATGAAGTGTCGGTGATAAGTCTTACCCTGCACTTCTACTTGGGCGGTAAGAACAGACCGCTACACGCATCGGCGGGGACATCGGGGGCAAGGGGTATGCACCCCAAGTCCCCCCGGCTTCCCCGGACACCGGCGGCCGGAAGGGGCCGCGGGAGGGCGCGGAGAGTCCGGGAGCACCCGGGACCATGCGGTCACTTACAGACGTGGTCATCCATCCTCAGCGGCCTCCGGAGGCGGATGCTGGCCGGGATGGTTTTGTCCATCAGCTCCTCGACGCTCTGCAAGAAGCGCCCGCACGCCGTGGTTAGCTCCCGCGGGGCGGCACAGCCCGTACCGGGAGGGTTCGGCCGCGCCGCCCCAGTCCCGCACGGCGCCTACCTGCACCCCGACAGTTCGCAGCATCTCCCGCTTCTCCCGCTCCCGGGGCCCGATGTGCCGCCGAGAGAAGTCATCGTGCCGCGGCAGGAGCTGCTCGATGCACCGCGCTGCCTCCCCGCCGCCCCAGCGCCGCTGCCCCGTCACCGCCCGCAGGTGCGGAGCCCCGCGGGCCGCCAGCCGCCCCCACCAGCGCCCGCAGCTCTGCATGCCCACAGCACAACACAACCCGGCTCGGCACAGCCCCACGGCCACCGCCGGGCGCTCGCACTTGTGTGCGGGGGCGGCGCGGCTCGGCCCCCACCGCCCGCGCCAATGGGGCCCGGGGGCGGTGCCGCGCTCGCCCCGCCCGCCGCCACCTGCCCGCCCGCCCCCCGGCCCTGACCCCCGCCGGGCCACGCCGAGCATCCCCACGCCGGGCTGACCCGGCTCTGCCCCCGCCTCACGGGCACACCCCGGAGGACATTTTCCCGGGAGGAGAGGGTTTTCGTTCACAAAAGGCTTGCTCGGATAGGACAAAACGGTTTCTGTGTTTCTTTAGCTGAGCGCGGACTTTCTTTCGCACTTGCTTTCGAGTGGCGCGCTTTAGGATGAGCAACACAGCTGCCACCGGGGCGTGTATCTGTCTGTGTGTCTGTCCGTGTGAACTTCGTTACTGCTTTAACTTTGGCTGATGTTAGCCTTGGGGAGCGGAGAGGAACCTACTTTTCCCCAGCTTTCAGTTCTGTGTCTCTCTGGGGATGATACTAGTATAGTTACAAACTTGTATCTTTATTTATAAACAGATGCCCACATTTCTTCATCTTCCAGAACTAACCCCAGAGTTGCCTCATTGATACGTACTTGAATCAACATTCAAATAAAATAACAATGAAAGAAAAAAAAATTTCCAAGATGTTCATTAATTTCATCTTAATTGTATCACAGATCTACTGCCTTCTGAATTTAGTAACATAACTGATCACTACTTCAGAACCTAAAAGTAAATTTTCTTTGCACCAAAGATCACTGATTGATGCAAGCTCTCTATTCCTGTAGTAAACATGAAATTACTTCCCTGATATAATCTGAGTTATCATAAATACTCTATTATGAAGGGAGAGGCCCTCACAAATTTATGCCAGTATGTATTTGGAGAAATAATTTGAGTCCTTAGTTTCAGAATCAGAGATTCCCAAATTAAGTGAGATGAAGCTTGCTTCAAACAGCAAAGCTGTTTGCTGCAAGGGTTTGTAATATAAATCCAATACTGACTTGAACTGATTGCTATTAAAATATAAATGTATTATTATTGTTATTAAATATATTGTTATTAAAATATAAATATGTGTTGCTTTTCTCCCCTAGATGTATATATTGCTTCTTTGCAAATATGATAGTAGCATGAAGGAAATTAAAACTTTGCTATGGGCTTTATCTTGAAATCCTGAGTGAAATAGAAATACTAGAAAAATACATTTAAACCATGATAGTAACAAATTAATTCCCGTTATGATTTTGTACCTGCATATTTCCTTTTTAAAGCAATTCTAAAGCTTTTGGGAAAAAAAAAGCAGATTATGTTCAAATACTCTTTCATACTTTGTTCAAGTTAAAAGTATTCTTAAAAATTCATCCCTTTTCTCTGGCAGGTAGCATCAGGATCATATTTCACACAAAGTATGACATTACAGTCAGCTCACTCAAAATGTTGACTTTGACAGAATTGTTTCTTCAGTGTGAGGTTGGAGTTTTATAGCTGTCTGTAATGCTTTAGGAAGTGAAGTCTGAGGAAATAGAGAAGTATCCCAAACATCCCAAACAATACATTTGCTATCCATATTTCTTCATTTTCCTCAACTATCCCCAGTTTTAGTTCAACTTGAAAACTCTACATTGGAGAAGGAAGACTGGACAGATGTGCCAGTGAACCACACAGTAATGTCAAGGCATGCCCACTTCACCTGGGAAAGCACCATCTCTGAAGTGGTTTGTTAAGCCACTCTGTGGATAATACTTTTTTATTCAGAACCTCAGCACAGACTTGGTCTTCTGTGTAATCACTGTGGTAGAGATACAAGCCTAGTTTACATGTTTGATCAGCTAGACAGTTCTTTAGCAGCCTCTTGAAAATTATTATTTATTGCCTTAACTAGCAAAATAGGAATCTTGAACAAGAGATGCAATAAAAAGTGAAGCTTGGAAATCAAAGGTGACTAGTGCTTTGATATCAACTCAAGAAAAGCTAGCTGGTCTTGTAGCTTCAAATAAATGTATCACTTCAAAATCTATAGCCAACAAAAACAGCTGTTTTGTTCATGTATATCAGCAGAAGGAAGGAAGTTTTTTGGAAGAGAGGAAAGGTTTGGGAAATCACATCTCGCTATTATTACAGCTATTTGCACAAAGCTCAGAGATGCATACATCTCATCATACTGATGAGCTGACCACGTGAGTTGCTATGTAGCTTTTTGGGACATCAGTTTTGCTAGATAAAGCACAAGACTTTAAAAGGAATGTCCTACATCATTTAAATTAAAGTGATATATTATATGTACTCTTTTTAACACTGATACTTTTAAGCTTTCTTTGAATATCTTGACTCCAGTTGTGATTTAGCCAAAAGATCTATTGCAGTTCTAATAGTGCAAGGTTCACGGGTGGTGGAACTATGCTTCTGTGCTCTTTTAAAGCAATGAATTATCAAAACAAGAAAATTGTGTTGTATTCTTTTAAGATTCACTCCAGTTCCCTCGTATAACCCACAGAAAAAAACTATGCCAGCTGATGTCTCTCTGCACCACTATACCACAGAACACAGAGATTGGGTCAGATTACAGTGTTATCTGTAATTATCACCAATTTCTGATACTGGCCAATGACAGCTATCTAAGGAGAAACACAAGACTATGCAAAAAGATGTACTGATACCAATCTGCAGTATTTCAGTTACCATCCTGGGATTTTTAGATTTAGTAGTCCTCAATGTACTTTTCTCCCAAATTCGTTCAGCTGATCACTGAACCCATGTAAACTCTTAATGGAATAAATATAATGGCTTACTCTTCCAAAACAGTCATATTATAATCCTTTCTTCCTTTATCTACAATTCCTTAAAGTAGTGAAAATACTCATAATGTTAAGGACATTTCAATAAGTAAAGCAAAGGAAAAAAAAATGTGAGTATCAATACAGACTTAGTCCAACATGTGCTGTCTTCTGTCCTGATGCAAGATTTGTTCTGTAGAAATTCCTCAACAGAAAGATTTTAGCTGTTTAAATTACCATCTCCATGGTTGTTCCTGCTATGGGTTTGTACGGTAATCTGTAAATGGGTTTGTACTGTATTGCTGACTTTTAATTGGAGACATCTTTAAAACAGATGTTTTTCTCTTCTGGAAATATTTAATCTGTAACATGATTCTTTGTTTAAAATAAGATTTGAAAAGTACTATGGCTGTCATTACATAAAGAACAATGCAGCTTCTTGTCCACCAATACCCTCAAATCATTCTCTTCAGGGCAACTCTCAATCTATCTCTGCCCAGACAGTATTTGTGCTTGAGATTTCCCTGATCCAGGTGCAGGACCTCACACTTGGCCTTGTTGAACTTCCAGAGCTGAACAGAGTTGAACTTCCAGAGTACACAGGCACACCTCTCAAGCCTGTCCAGGTTGCTGTGGATGGCATCCCTGCCTTCCAGTGTGTTGACTGAACCACACAGATTGATGTTGTCACCACTGGTCTCTGCTTGGACACTGAGCAACTGACCACAATTCTTTGAGTGCAAGCATCCAGCCAATTCCTTACCCACTGAGTGATTCATCCATCAAATCCATGTCTCTCCAGTTCAGAGACAAGGATGTTGTGTGGGACAGTGTCAAATGCTTTGCACAAGTCCAGGTGAATGATGTCAGTTGTTCCTCCGTCATCCACCAATGCTATAATCCTGTCACAGAAGGCCTCCAAACTTGTCAGGCACCCTTTGCCCTTGTCAGGCACCCTTTGCCATTTGTGAAATCATGTTGGCTGTCACCAATCACCTCCCTGTTCTCCACGTACCCTAGCATGGTTTCAATGAGCTCCATGATCTTGCTGGGCACTGAGATGACACTGACTGGCCTGTGGCTCCCTGGGTCTTCCTTATTTTCATTTTTTTCCAAAATGGTTATACTTCCTCTTTTCCAGTCACCAAGGACTCCACCAGACTGGGGATACTCACTGAATACACACGTAAGTACATTTATATCCATGAATATTAAACTTGGAGTAAAGCCCTTCCAACTCCATTTAATATGTGGACAAATGCTGAAGAAAGCAAGTGTCAGAAAGTTTTTAAGGTACTAGGTATTAGCTTGTTTTCTGCATTTCCTCTGTCAGAGAGCACCACAGTCCTGCTTTTCTCTCCAACTAGGTGTTTCAGGAGTAAAGAGTGACTCCAGGGTATGGTGCCACAGGTATAGTCATAGCAGAGTGAGTCAGGTGTTGGTAGTAGGATGCACTGACAATCCCAGGCAAGACATGAACCAGGTCCGGGCAAGAGCAAAAGAAGATGATACTACAGGTAGGACAGTAGACCATGTTTCATCTTGAATCTGAAGTCCATGCAGCAGAGAGGACAGTGGGCAATGGAAATCTGGGGGCTACATTCAGGGGGAAAACCAGCTACTGTGTAGGTTTGAGGTCTGCCCAGATAACAGGGCCAGACTAGGCTGGAGACCAGTATATGGCAAGAGAGCTGAGGGTCTAGGGCTGTAGTGAAATGGAGGCCTTAGGCTCTGCAGTGTGTGCATGCCCTGCGTGAGCCTGGTCAGGGTCAGTAGATTCTAGAGGTGCTCTTGGTGTCTGGACTTTCTCCTGCAACAATCACATGGTCAGGTAGGGACTCTCTGTAGGCTGGCTTCGCCCACAGGCTTTTAAATTATTTTAAATACCCCTTAATAATCCAGTCCTCTGGCAAAACCTACTTAATCCTTCAGCCCTTTGAAACCTCTTTTAAACCTTTTTCTTACTTCACCTTCTTTTATACTTGTAGTTCGGGATATCCACAGAAGAGATAAAGAGCTTTAACTCCAACCATCACTGTTTTGATCTCCATCTGCCACCTTGCTCTATCATGCTGCGACTAACTGAACTTCAGACACCTTCTTGACACATAGCCAATCAGGACAGCTGCTGCTCAGTCTATGGCAATCACCTCTCCTTCCTAAAAACTCGGATTACAATTAAATATGTGGGTTTTTTCTCTTGTTATCACTGTCAATCCTTACAAATGCCCACTAATGTCCTCTGTAAACCTTCCAAAGAAGACCAGGAGGACCTGCATTGGATTTCTTACAAAGGTAGAATTATTTGCTGCTGTGTAGGTGATTTTCTAGTCTTTCTTTTTGTCATTTGCTCTTTTTTAAGTTGGTTCAAAGGTAAGCTTGATAGACCTTGAATGCAAATTCAGTTACTTAATACTGGGTAAGTTAACCCTTTTATCACGTTACTTGTGTCCATTGGCTTTTAAATACTGAATATGGCTGTATGATAAGAGTAATGCCTATGTAAATATACCAGGAGGTGTTATCTATTATGAATACCTATGTAATAGAAATTGCATTACAAGAATTTCTCTTGCCTAATCTAGTTTTATTAGGCAATAAAAAAGTTCTCCCTGGCACAGAGAGATCTGTATACTGCTGACCCTAATATGTGTATCATGATGACAAGGTACTGAGATACTCTTTGGGGAATAAACATCTGACCTCTCTTATTCTTATCTAGGAGTTAAAGGTATTATGCAACAAGATACACAGCTTTTGCAAATTCAGGAAGTATAAAAGTGGAGACTTGTTTTTCTCAGAAGACTAGATTTTGTATATACATAGAGTTTATTTTTGTAATTTTTAGAGTAGAAATGGAACTATTATTATCTGTTTTTCTTCAGCAGGCACACCTATACAAACTGCTGAGATGACAGTTTCAATAAAAACTTTTCCTTCAAAAAAATCTCTAATCTTAGATGTCTATCTAGATTATCAGTCCAACAGATATTAGTGAAACCAGCACTCACCTTGAAAATCACTGATTATAAATCCTCCTCCTGTTGCAAGACTGGGTCACTGCTGCTCATTTTTCAGGGTTTGAACAAGATCCCTTAATAATAGGAAATCAATTACATTTTCCTTGTCTCTGAGGTAAAAGTTTATGAATTCCTCTCTATAAATCACAGAAGCTCCTATAGGGCAAATCTCTTTCATCTTTGTATCTCAAAGCAAAAGATTCAAGAAGAAATCCTGCAGTTTTTTAGGGGAACCTCCCTTTTTGGGGAGTTTCTGAGTCCTAATCTGCTTAAAGAAAGCCGTTGCTTTCAGAACTGTAATGGTTTATAATTTCAAGGGATTATTTAAACCAGTTCTGCAAATGCAGCAAGTTGATTCCATCAAAACATACAGAAAAATCAGGCTCTAGGTGGCCTACCCCTATGTTTCATCATAGTCTTACTATGCCTACATATACACAGATTTGTCCACATAAATGCAGATGAAGTTTCTGAATGATTCAACATAAGATTTCATTTTATTGTGTCCATCCTAAAAACTGGGGTGATTTTCTTGTGTGAATAAGTTTTGCTGGCCTACCAAAGGATCACAGGAGATGAATATCACAGACAGCACAAGGTAGGAGGTGGCACTGCATGGTAAAGATAGGGGAGTGAAAGAAACAGGACTGATTCTTCTGATAACAAACTAGAAGCTGCAAAGATTGGTTCAGCTATCTTCTTGACCATTTGCAGTTAAATAGAGTATCTGATATTTTTCAAACTGCTAATGAACGTATCTACATGAACTCTTAAATATAGATCAAGACTGAACCAGTACTGAAGAATGTCTCTGAAATCAAAACTGAATAAATGCTTTAATGTTACATAATATCTTAGTTAACATATAACTTAGAAAAAGAGTAAGATGTTGCAATGTCCTGGTTGTGGTATTAGATATCTTTTTGGTGTTCCAGTTAAGAAAAAATAAAAAAAAAAGAAAAAGAAAAAAAACACCTATCCAACATGACTACAATGTAAGCTCTTTAAAAGGACTAGCTCACACATACTGAGGACTTTTTAGGATGCAGTCACACTTACATCCCAAGTACAGTAAGCATTCTTTACCTGACCATGACTTGCCTTTCACTTAATGGTCCCCCAGGGATTGCACATGATTTGTACAGCTGTGATTATGCAGCTCTGGCCACAGAGCAGGCATTAATGTTGATTCAGTGCAGTGCTGCATTAACATACTTTGGCTCTCTCCAGGACTTAAACATGATAATGAGCTTCAACTAATCCAGAATTTTGGGTTTTAGTTCAGCATTGTGTGGCAATATCCTGACTCAGGTGGAGAAGGAAAAATGCTCAGATTTTGGGAGCAATTGGAAAGGCAAACTGCAACAAGAAAATGAAAAATGAAGCTTGGGGTATCTACTTGACAGATTGATTTGAAATGCTGGTCATTGTCAATATGGTTTATGTGGACGAAGGGTGATGGAATAAGCAGTTGGTCAGAATAGAAACTGCAACAGGACTGACCAGTGGTGAAGAATAAGAGAAAAAACTGAGAGTGAGTTAGGAGTAACATGAAGTGTAATGCTGAAAAAGTAGTCAAATATCTACCTATTTACTAGATCAGGTGTGTGTCGTAGGGAGAAAACAGCCGTATTAAACAATCAAAAAATATATTCTAATGCCTATGTCTAGAGACTGGATAAAACCTGCAGAGGAAATTCTAATTCTTAATTTCATTATTTTCAGTGTTTCAGTTGATTTGGATGTAAAGATAGCTGACAAGTCATTATCTGTAATTAAACTAGCATGGCCGTATACAATGATGAGGGAAGCTGAGAAATCTCAGATGCTACTAACAATTTGTTTGCTGTTTTTCAACATAATTATGATAAAGAAAGAACACACTGTCTCATATAATTTTCTCATTACAGCCACTCTCCCAAAGGATGACATGGCATAATGTTAAGTAATAGATGAACAAAAGTAAGAAGTTGGAATTTCCATAGCACTAGCTTCTGGAAATGGTATAGTTTCATATTACATGTGTTTTTATAGCACTCTGTATGTGTTACTCATCGATTCATCTCTCTATCTTCATTTTCATATGTACACCAAATTAATTAAGGATGGCCTGTTAATTTACTACAGTCGTATGAGAACATTAGAGATCACTATCTTCTAACAGTGCCAATATATTAGCCTGCCTAAGTGCAAATATTTAAAATGTGTCTTCTCTCTGCTTACGTTTACCAGTTGCAAAATGGCATTATGCAACTCTGTCTTTGGTAATCTTTTAAAAAAGTTGAAATAAATAATAGGATCAAATCACCTTTGTTTTTCACATGATTGAGGTTTCCATGAACTAGAAATACAGCCTCTGAGAATTTTGCAGAAGGTAAGAGGAGAATCATGCTTCCTTGTCTGAATGACAGTTGCTTTTTAAAACATAACCTCTGCTATGTAATTATAATGAGTTTCCAGAAATAAAACCACATAACTCTCCTTACTGTTTCAACAGAAGTTTTGTATTCTGTCGATCAACATAAACTCTAGAACAAAATTAAAAGACAGAAATATGTCTTTCCAAAGAAACAGTCTAGACTTGTTGGTAGGGAAAACGCTGGAGGAGTCCTAACTAATACAGTCTGTGCCTCCTTCTCTAAGCAATTCTTAATCAAGGTAAGCAATGTGCACTCGTAAATGAGACTTAGTACCCGGAAATACCTGAAGTAATAAAAAGCAGCAGTAGTGGCATTGCAGTCAAAATAATAGAATCATTTTGCTCTCCTGGTCATATCTCATTAACCCCTTCATTCATAGATGAAAAAACCATAATTAAACTCAGGTCACCCATTGCTCAAAAGTAGATAATAAAACCTGAAAAATTATTACCTTACATTTTAAATTTATGACCAATACCAAAGAGTATGTGTCATGTTCCTCTAAGAGATTTGTTTATAAATTAGCCTGAAAATTTCAGCAATTACTTAGCAGGAAATAAAAGAAGAAATGGACAATGGACAAAGAGATGCAAAATAACTGCATGGTAGTAAGAGAATATAAAGAAGTATAAGGCTCTTGCAATTTTTATGTATATGAAAATGTATATGACTAGTAATATTTGTGAACAAAACAATTAAATGGTCAATGACATAATCTGTCGAAAAATTGGAGAATTTTCAACAGCCTGTTAAACTAAAACAATCTAAGAATCACAGCTTTAAGGGTTCTATTTCCTGCTAAAATAATTTTGCTCATCTGAAGTTTTAGTCTTGTTCAGAAGACCATGCAGATAAAAAAGATTCACAACTTTCCATTTGCCAAATGGTTTTCTTGGCTGCCCAGTAAAATATGAAGTAAAATTCTTGGTGGCAAGTAATGTAAAAAGGGTATTTTTTTCCTGTTCTTATTAACAAGATTCTTCATAATCCTTTTCTTAAGGAGTACCCTATAGAGACCAACACCGTCAGTCATACGATTGTACTTAAAAAGGAATTTATCACAAACTCTTATCAAATAAAAAGTTAATGTAAAATCTAATCTCTTTTGTGTCCCCCCCATCCCTGTCCCCCAGTGTCTATGTCTGTTCCTACTCCCACCCCCCAACCACCCAGTCATATTTCACTACATGGTCCTCTGCCCTGCGCTACCTGGTGAACCTGTTCTGACAGAGGATTTAGAAGCAGGATGTGTTGGGTCATGAACTACTTCCTGTACGCTTGCTATGGGTTGAGTAAATCCTCACCCTCTTCAAAATCCTTGCCTTCTAATAAATGACAGTGTTCCCCTTTGGCAGTTTTAGAGAGCTTGGGGAGATAAAGGACCATGGAAAACACATTTGGATGGAGCAAGGGAGGCATTAGGTGAGAGGGGATCCGCCAGCTTCCCTCCTAAGTAAATATTATCAGTGTATGCTTGGGCTTGTGAAAGTACAAAATGTTAAATCTGTCACTTTGCATTGATTCAGAGAAAGATACAAATAATCCACAAAGATATAGCAGATAACATGTCAGTTTTAAAGAGACCAATGAATAGTGCGACAAACATTTTTTTCATAGCTGTTCTTAGAAATAACCACAATGAAACGCACTATTTTAATGCTGACCATCTTCCAAACTTGGTCATTTTTGTTCTGAAATGTGGCCAATATTTTGTGCTTTTGGATTATCCAGGACTATCACATTTTTAGTTAAATAAATACAGAATAGTTATTTGGTAGAGAGTACAAATATTTCTATTTATTAGAAAAGTGCCTTTATTTTATCTCTCTACCTCATAAAAATTTCTGAAACTGAAATAGTTACCATCCTTTCTTCCATAGCTCAGATGCTTTTCCAGTAATTCATGTTTTAATAGTCATTTCCCTCTCATATTAACTAGAGTTTGCACTATGGCTGCTTTTTATTTTATATGGATTATAATATTTTACTCTTTGTAGACAGCTACCACCATTTTTTTCCCACAGATCAAAAATAAGAAGTTGAGTCTCTGCCTTCCCATGATGGTCTAATGTGCCAAGTGCAACTTGTTTCTGATGTTTTTCTATGTTTATATTCTTCTGTGATAGTCAAGGTTATATTGTTCCATGTCTCTTTAGCTTGAGAAATCAGTTAAGCAGTCCAAGGGTTGGTGCTAGAGCCCAATTTAAAAAAAAATTGGTTCCAGCTTCTCACAGCTCAGGAGAGGTTGCTAAGAGGGTATACAGTTGTCTAACTATGCAAGGTCAAACCTTTATAATTTTTTTCTTAAGTGTGGATTTTTCTATCAGTGATCATACTTTTAAAGGCCAGACAAAAATTAAAAATTTCTATGAGTTACAAATTGAAGAGCTAAAAAATTAAACCAGGCAAGAATGGAATTTATCTGTACATTTCTTCTCAGGACAACAGGAAGAATACTGCAAAAATTTTTTGAATGCTTTTTCTTTTTGGCATCTACTCTGCCCAAAAGGGGATAAAGCTGCTTGCTGCAATGGCAACCTCTTCCTACAATTAATGTTTTTGTAAAGGAATAGCAGATTGGTGTTCCATCTTCCAAACTCAATTCAGGCTTGCAATAAGCAGATAGACTGTGTGTCAGAAGGCAGGACCCTAGAAATCCAATTCTTTCAAAAACTTGCCATCCATACTTAATCTGGGAAAATTAATATATCAGTGAGTTTCAGGGAACCTCACTTTGGCCAGTTATAATTATCCTTATCTCAGTTAGGTCATTTTTTGTCCTTATACACCTACTCTTTTCCTGCCTTTTTTTTTTTGGTGGGTTTTTTGTTTGTTTGTTTTGTTTTGTTTTTTGGAGTTTTTTTGTTCTGCTCTGCTGGTCCTATTTGTTTTTTGTTTTTCTTCAATTTTTTTTTCAGAGTAGTGTCTTAGTTTAGGAATAGTATTCTCCAATTTAGTGCTACTACTCAAACCGTGTACTACTCGCTCACTCCCCTGCTTTCCTTTTCCCCTTCCTTGCCTTGTGCTGGAGAGAAGAACTGGAGGTACAAAAAGCTGAGATAAGAATAATTTATTGGAAGCAGCAATGAGACAAGAAAACAAATACTAACAGCAACAGTACTGATGGCACAGGGTACGAGAACAGAGGCAACAATTCACGCAGAAACAGCTCCACCACACTTACATGATCCAGAAGGAGCTCCTTCTCCCCAAAGAGACTCCCTTTCCCCCACCCTAGCAATGGTGTGAGGTGGCATAGAATAAACACCTGGTCCTAGCCATGCCCCGTCCTGCTGCTGTATAAATTAACCCCATCCTGGCTGGAACCAGGACAAACAGCCTTCCCCTTGCTCTGTTATTTTCTGTGATTAATAACTATTATCTATTTGCTTCCCTCTCGAAGGTAGAAACACCAGCCTGAGACCTCACTAAGCACAACCATGCACTCTTAATTTACATTTCATCTTCTCTTTTTCCAAATCATAGCATGAATTTTAATGGACACAAGTCTCTGTAGAAATAACTATATTTGCTTTTAAAAAGTGTTCCTTACATAATAAGGAAGAGTAGTTATAGTTACTATTTTCCTCTTCTGCTATTTGTACTATTAGATTTCACTAGTACTTTATTGTTCTGGAAAAATACTGCTGCCTTTTTTTTTAAACAGCATTCTACTGCATGATAATATTAAATTGTTACATTATTTACCATTATAATTCTTTGAATTTAACTGCATTTTGTTGATAGGACATGAATAGTCTTATCTCTAACACTGCAGTATTTCACTCACTTGTCAAGAAATAAGTAATGTTACCTTTCCTGCTCTTTTTTTCTCTCTCCTCTTCCCATTTTTGAGTATCCTCTGCATTCCTTGGATGATGCATCATTCCATCTTGCTAGTCATGCAGGAAACCATTTTTCTTTTTCTTGATTAGATTTCTACTTTGTTAATGAGTTAAACAAGCTAACAAGAAGGTGTAGTATGTGGTTGGAATGTCTCAAAGTGAGAGAGAGAGAAGCAGCACCAACAAGCTGTTAAAACCCTACCTAATACTTACTGAAATTGCAGTCTTGTCTTAGTTTTGGATTTCCATTTGCTGAAAAGCTTATAAAAAGTAGTAACCTGAACTGCCTAAAGTGTCTTTTAGTGTAGTTTTGCCTGCAGTGGAAATATGAACTTCATCATATGGGAGTTTTTATTTTTCCAGATCCTCAGGACCTCAATCACTTGGATATCATTTCTTGTAAAACCGTCTGTAAATTAACCTGGAAATTTTTCATATAAGTGTATGAAAATAAGCAGGGGTCATTCAAAGAAGAATTTTTGAAACATTTCTCCTACCAAAAAAGTAAGAGAAATGTATCAGGTAGATTCAGGCTACCACACTGAAGCAGATTCTTTCACAAGTTCATAAACTGTAAACTACACATCTCTCCATTTGCTCTTCCACTGCCAATTACTGTAGTGTGATGACTACTGTAAATCTGATGAAAGTCCCATAGTGACATTCATGAGAGCTAGTTGTCGTAGCTGTAAGACCTAACCTGTATTTCATTTCACTTTGGAGTAGGGGAAATACTAGGGCAAGGTCCTGGAACCATTTGTTTAAATCTTACAAAGTCTCACACAGTATACTCAGTATTATTCATGCCTTGTCAGAATGCCATCTGTTTGCCTTCCTTTTTTTTTCTTTCTCTTTTTTCCTCTGGCTTACCAAGATCTTTGCATGAATGCTATTATTGCATAGGAGTGTTTACAGCAATTTGATAGGGAGACTAAAAATTCTGAGNTACAGCTGGATACTATTAGCAGTACTCCTAAAGAATGTCTGAATTCCCAAAATGCCTTTTAAACTGGAAAGCAGAGGCACAGCCTACTTACCTTCCTTTTACTCAGTTGTGGTTGTAGGGTGTGAGACACTTAACCATATTTCTTAACAGTATCTCCCATATTGCCCAGGCAGTTAAACTCCCCAACTGGAATAGAAATTGTACAAAAAGGTGCCCTTTTAAAATTAATTTTTAAACTTTGTAGGAAGAGTTTATGAGACAAACAAGAAGTTGTCTTGTTAATAAGAGGATGCAGATGACAACCAGTGGACAATGAGAACCATGTAACCACTGAGAGCTTGAACTGATCACTATAGAAAATGACAGATGTCACATAGTCTTCAGTTAGCACCAGTTGCCAAGTGCTTTTGTAGCATCTGTGCACTGAAAGGTCCCTTCTGTGTACTGATACAGTATCCCACTTTATCAGAAAGTTATAGCTATATATTTAATCACACGATTAATAAGCTAAGACTGCTCAGATAAGGGGTCTAGCAACTTTCAGAGCTGATGCAGAGTAAATGATAGAAGCAAGTGCGTGTGGTTGTGTGTTGTGGGTGTGAGTGGAAAAAGCACAATCTTTTGTCAGGAGGAAGTTGTTGGATTGACCTAGTGGAGAAATACCCTAATTCAACATGAATACCACCCACTGCCCACAACATTTGGCTGCAGACAGCAGAAAATGACACAATGACACTGTACACTGTGAAAAACCTCAACTTTTATATGGCAATGCCTTTGAAATGCATCATGTTTCATTATCAACATCTGTCTTGGAAAGCAAAGTATCTAGGTGCAGCCCAATATTGGGACATGCGTGTCTGTGTCAGTAATCTTGTTGTTTTATTCTCATTGGGTTACTTTACCATTGCTACAGTTAAGTGACGTGTACAGTTTCCTCCTCATCTTCTTCCCTCAGATTAATACTGTTCATATAGTTAGTCTTGGGCTGAAAGGGTATGTTAGAAAGTGTATTGCAATACTGAGTACTTATGTTCCCTAAATCTGTCCCCCCCAGTAATATTGTAGCTCACTGTTTCCTTCCATATTTTCTTTATACTATAATATCCCATCAAGTGAATTCAAGCATCTGTCTTGGGTATGCACTCTTCTGTTCATTCTGTGGCTTTGCAATACATGGAAGAACACACTGAAGTGGATAAAAGACACACAAAAAGAATAAAATGCATGTTAGCTGTGTTTCAGCTGGTTAAGAATATTTCTTGTAGCAAAAGGCTTTGAGATCAAATAATGGATTTGTTTATTTTAAAAATCAAATAAAAAGCATGAACACAGTAACACTAATTTGGCAGTATCTGCTTTGAAAAACCTGCCTAGTCAGCTGTTTTATTTTAACTGAGGCTCTAATTTAAGATTTACGTCTACTAAGTATTTCTATAATATCCTAAGTTTTATATCTGGTTAAAAAAATTAGAAGCTATGCCAGCTATGCAAGGCCCAATAAAATACCATTCCTTCCCCCTCCAGTCTCCATGCTGTGTTGTGTTTCAGTATTCATCTTCTTCCTGTCATTATCCTGGGATTATCTTTTTGTCCTAGGGTGACTATGGTGCCTGTATCCCCAGTCATCTGTTCTGTGTGCTGTGTGTTCTGTACCTTTTAGACTGGTTCTGAGAGGGAGCAGGGAAAGAAGAAGCGCACAGTTTGTTTTGAAAAAACAGTGTTCACTCCTCCGCAGCTCTTCTTCTTCGTCCTTGGGTGTTCGTTGGATGCATGGACAGCGGCGAGAGAGGTTTTTTTTTTCCTTTTTTAGTTAGTCTAGCTAGCTGAGGCAAAAAAGCTTCCTGGACTGTTCCCCCCCCTCTTTTTTCTTGGGACTGTTTAAATCTGCTCTGGACTGAAAAAACCCACAGGAGCATCAGGAGCTGCACCTGTGGCCCACCGGGCCTGGACCTCGGCAGTTTCCAGCGCCGAAAGGGACTGAGACTAATAAGAGACTGAGAGAGCTGAGCTGACTCAAGGCAAGGACTTCTCTCAGTTTTGCCATTTGCCATCTCTCTTTGGACCAGCGAGAGGTTTCATTGTTTCATATTATTCATTCCTGATGCTTGTGGGCAGTTTGTTTGTTAAATAAATAGTTTTTTCCACTTTTCTCCGAAAAAGTTCTTTTCCTGGACCGATTGGGGGGAGGGGCTATTTAGGTTTTGCTCTCCAGAAGAACCCCATTCGGAGGTTTCCTCCCAAATTTGCCCTAAACCAGGACAATTTTATGAACACAAAAC
Organism: Cyanoderma ruficeps; assembly: GCA_008694505.1. Lineage (NCBI taxonomy): Eukaryota > Metazoa > Chordata > Aves > Passeriformes > Timaliidae > Cyanoderma > Cyanoderma ruficeps. The sequence continues at coordinate 157,879 of VZDJ01000513.1, forward strand.
TTCCTAAGATCAGTGAAGTCACATGGGTATTGTACAGAAAATGGTCAGATATTTTGCGTTTAAGTTCCTCTTCTCAAAATCTCTTCTCAGAAAGTGATTCCAAAAGAAATCCAACATTTTTCCGGTATCTTTATTTATATCTGTGACAGAGGGGCTATCTTCTGTTTTGAATATATCTCACTGAGTAGCAAATAGGAATTTAGGTTTAAGCTCTAAAATAGAAACATAATAGAGTTGAGCTGATGAAAGACTTCAATTTTTGCAGAACTTCTGACTGTTTCTTATCTTTTCTTGGATGACCCCTGGATTGGTGCCATCACTGATATAATTTAAGCTGAAAACCATGGACTATTGTTTCTTAAATTGTTGTTATTACACTAGACAGATGTTGAAAAGTCCCTTTATGCCTTAAAAAACAGAGTAGGGAAAAACCCCAAGAATTTGCTCTTTGATGATGTTACATGCTGATATACATCAGCTCAATATCCAGCAGATTAATTCCACCATTGCATAGTAGGAAGAAAACTAAGTAACAAATGCACACCACAACAACACCCCAAAGCTATGTCCCACATTTCAGTTTACTCTTTTTACCAAAATCCTACTAACTTCGCATATGAGAGTTCATAATCTCTTATGAGGATTGGGAGTCCACACAGGAATGAAGGGTAATGTGATTGAAAATAATATATGGAATAGATATTTGCATATACTGAAATAGAATAAGCAAAAGCAATCCACATGAGAGAAGAGAAACATCAGAAAAAAGTTTTTCTGGAGTGTTGATACACCTTTAAAAGAAAATTATTTACAATATGCTTTTCTACTGGATGCATTTCTCTTCATAAATTTAAGTAATATTTATCATCCTACAGTTAGGATCACTAATTTTATATTTTCCATTTACCAAAGTCTCTTTGGGCATTTTTAAGAGTCAAGATCATCATCATCCAAGATGAGGATACTACTCTGCACATGTCAGAAATTTTGCTGTTTCAATCTTTGTCTGATTCCAGTACAGCAAATGCTACTCTTCATTGTTTTACAGCTAGGAAAAAAACATTAAAAAAATCAGTTAAGTGTAAGGTGACTTAAGAATATTTTTGAACTTCCTCTGGTGCTCTGATATTGTAGGTTTTATTACGACACTGTTAATGGGATCGATAGCTGTATCTAATGACAACAATGGCTACATCAAATCAAATCACGTGTGAGATCAAAAATGTACTAATCTTGTTTCTTGGTTGATACATTCCAAGATCTTTAAAGGTTCTGAATTCATGCTGCTTCTCAGAACCATGACAGCATTAGCGCTTTGAATTTAATCAAAATTTAAAAAAAAAATCCTTTTAAAGAAGTATGTAGACTTCCATACTAAAAATAAAGCAAACAAATTACGGACTATCAAATAAAAATCAAGTCAAAATTTATTTCAATATTTAGTTATATTAACTCTCAAAATGATGAATTGTTAAAACTTCAAATGCAAGATGATTCATACCTTTCATGTTCATTATGACTACTGACAAATCACAACTCATTTACTAGAAGATTCTACCTATGTAACCTGCAGCTGGCTAAAATTTTTACTCAACATTTATATTAGCTTTGTACTCTTTTCCTCTACAAATCCTAACCTTTTATATCTCCCTGCAATGTAGAATTTAGGTGAAAATAAAAGTGTGGAAACTTCCAGTAAGTAAAATTTGCATTAAATTTCCTGTTTCTGAAGAAGTTTAACCATAGTGCAAGTTCTAGAGAATAGTATTCTGATGCAATACTTTGGATTGCATACACTTGGTTACTTTTTCCTTTATACTTGTTTTATGCAGATAGAGTTATGCCAAATGCTTTCTGTATTAGCACATAAAGGGGTTTTAAAAGGCAGAAAAGACAAAGAATGAACACTGCAGGTGATGAAAGTAATTAATTTTAAAAAAAATTTTAAAGAAGCTTTCCTAATTTCCACCTATGAACATGGGTGCAGCAGACTTCCCTTGTGGTTGACTTTTCTTGTTAGTCAACTTGCAGCAGAGTCCACATCCATCTTCTTTCAATTGGAAAAAGTTGCCAAAATAGTTCATACAAAGCAATTTATTTTCATGGTTTCAAATTACTTTGAGGAGTCTTGCAGACTAAACTGGACTTTCAGCTCTTTCTGTGGTATCTTTGAGCCACTACTTGCTGAGTTGCTGTCTACTGTTTCCTCTCTGCATTGCCTTTCTTGGGCAGAGACACACACTCTTCAAGACAACAGGGAAAAAAACCTCTCATATTTACCTGTTCAGTAAGAAAGGACAGAATATATTTCTGGATGAGGGCTTTACAAAGGGATGTAATCAATTTTTCTCAGTTCAGCCCTCAAATTTCACAAATGCAGAAAAAGGACAGTAATGGATAAATGCCACTTGTTTGCAGGCTTATATTTATCAAGTTCTGTGTGGATTCCATGCACAGTTTACAGAAATTTGATTTATAGTTTAAATGCAAGCAGTTTGATTACTGACACAGCCAAGCCATATTTTCTGCTATTGCAGTGTAAGCATATAAAGTTTTTTTGAGTGTGGAAGAAAGATACCTTAAGTGCTTGTGGATGAGACAAGCAGAAGATAAAGACTGCCACCTATTGTTCTGAAATAAAGCACATTTTCTGCATACAGCAAGAGAACATGAACATCCCGAGTTCAGTGCTCCAGCCATCTCTATCACTTTCCCAATACAAAGATTTTGGTTCCCCTAACATATAACCTTTTATCTAAGTGGAATGCATTTTGGGTCTATGCCTAACTTATAAATTGAAAGACTTTTCCACATTTCAGTGAATGGCATCAACAAACCAAATTCACAGGAAGTATAAAGTACTTGGGTGAGGTATTCAGTTACAAGATGTATTTGTACATGAATTTGTACATGTACACGAATTCTGTTATTTTTTTACAGTGGAGGCAAGAAAAAATTCTGCTTTCTTTTTCCTTGTCTGAATATTCATCTTCACCATGCCATTATCACGGAATTGTCTTTTATTCATGTAAAACTACAGAAGCCCACTATGTGATTAAGTCACATAGCTACTGTAGACTAAATAGACAGATACTGTGAAAATTTTCATCTAGAACACTCTTAAATATAGGTCAGAAAAAAGTGTACTTAAAAGAAGACAAGTTCATTGGCACAGAGAAGAGGCAAGGTGACCCGATTATGTATTTTTTATCCCTTTCACACTATAGTACAATTAAGACTCTTGACCATCTGTCCACTACTACTGCAAATCAGAACTACATTTTTCCTATGAACATGACCAAAGAAACATCTAGTATCACCAAATAATGAACCTTTGACTGCTCAGCTGACCTGGCTGGGAGGCCAGAATCTAGGCCTCAGAGACTTGGTGCCTATGTAGACTTGAAATGCACTGTTATAGCACTATTGCCCCACAGAGACAATATGGAATATCCTCTCTATTTTATCCTGACATTTTTTGAGGAAAAAAGCTGTCAGCTGAAAGAAGCATTGTTTCTAATGAAAGCCATTAATGTTAAATACAATAAGGTTCTGTCTATGTTTAAAATAAAATGTCAAGACTTAAAGTAATAAAAATAGATATTTAATGTGAATTCTCAACTTGGAAGTTCTATTTATGATTATCTAGTTTGGCCTTTGTAAGAGGTGCAGAGATATTATGGGAATTTCTACATAAAGCCAGAATGTTCTGAGACAGAGCGCTCAAGATACTTTTCATCTGGATAGAATGACATCATTGGAAGAAGGATATCTACCAACTATATCTGTGGGTAAACTTACTCCCTATTTGTCCTGCTAGTGTTTTTACAGTTCATCATTCCCAGTTAAAATGTGCCTAACTTCATGTCACAGAAATGTTTAACTGCTACAGAGTTCTTTGAATGAACTGAGTGAATGAATTTCCAGAACATTACGAGTTAGAAGCTTGCATACTGCTGTCAATATTTAAAAATATGATGAAAAAGATGCAGAACTGACAGAAGTTATATTGTTAAAGAAAAAAAATTAGTTGTTTCTTCTGTTATATAACACTACCAAACTGCATACTCTTAATGAAACATCCAGGCTACAGAATTTTTCAGTCACTACTGAGAAGAAAGATTGTGCTAATGTCTTTATAAATAATTTGATGAGTGAAGATATGGGTGTTAATGTCTTTGAAATGGGCCTTAATGTCTCTACTAACTTTGGGCAACAGGTTGTTGCAGAGCCCAGACAAGGGTCTGCACTTCCGAACTTTGGGGTAAAATAGGTTGAAGGGGAGAATATGTGGCAGGTAGTCTGGGGGGAAATATCTGGTAGGGGGTTTGGGAAGGCTGTGCCTTCCTAGTACCTCAGCAGTGGGGAAGAGGGCAACATGTGGCCAGCTTAGGATAAAAGGCAGCTGTGCTCTCTGAAACCCTGGGAGAGAAAACCCCACTGACTTGTGCCACAGAGGACTCTCTCCCTTTATTCAAATAAAGTGGAAGGACTGTGTCTCCTTTTTAGACATAAAACTTTGGCATTTGTGGATTTTCCTGACACTTTTACATTTAAACAGCCAGCACTCATACCGTGATTTATAACTCATTCCAGCTTATCAGAAGCTGTAGCAATCTACAGTCTAGACAGTTGTATCAGGAGCAGGACAAAATCTGTCTCTCAGCCATCAGCTTCCCTGCTTTGGGCCAGCAGGGCTGGTATTTGCTGCCATCTCATGTGTTTCAAGAGGTACTGCAGTGGAATTCTAGAAGCGAGCATTTCATGCATCTAAAATAACTTGAGATAGCTGTATGACTGCAATGTTAAGGAAATACATTACTTAAAATTCTGAAACAATTTTTTAGGGCTACTGCCACGTGGTACGGAAATGACCCTCATTTAAAACCATAATGAAATATTCTGCTCCACTTTAGGTGAAATAGCATGCTGTGACCAGTTTTCAACTCTCAGCGTATGAAAGACATTGACATGATTCCAGACTTCCAGCAGAAGGCCACAAAATTGTCAGGGTCTGGAGGATATCAGTAGCAACTGAGGGAGCTAGGTTTGTTCAGCTGTAAGAAGATGAGGCTTCAGAGTAACCTTATTGCTGTCCATCATTACACAGTGGTAAGGCGTAGAAAAAAGATGGAGCCTCGTTGGAAAAACACAGTGATCAGACAAGACAAACACATTTATTGCAATACAGGAAATTCAGGATATATTAAGGAAAAAAAGTCACCATGAGTGGTACCACACTGAAACCTAGAGTGTCAAGGAAGGGACCCGAAGTGTCAAGGAAGACAAATTTGTAACTCAAACAGATGTCAACTCCTCAAAGCAGGAATGGTCCCTGACCACGGGGAAAGAGAGAAAATACACTGTCACACAGCAGAAAGGCGCTTTTTTTTGTTCAGAGGTTTGTGCTGCCTAGATATTGCATCAGCAACTTAAAACACAGGTAAGGGAACTTACTGGTTACCCTTTTCTCTTAAGGGTTGTTGAACCAGGGTTTTTGTTGCTAGCCAACACTAACCTGAAGAGACCAAAATATGAAAGGCAGGAAAAAAGTACAGAAAAGCTTACTTAAACCTCAGTAATTAAAAGGTTTTTCTCGCAGGTAGAACATGCCAGCAAATTCACAGGCGCTCTGAGATGCACCCATGAACTGGAAGCACTGCGCCAGAGCAGCTTAATAAAGCCAAAATGTTGATTTACTGACCACACATTGCTACACAACCATTGTGAAAAAGGCCCCGTTCTGTTCTTATTTCCATCTATGAAAACAGGAGTTCTTAGCTACTGGCTTTGAAAAATGATGTCAAGACATAGTTTTCCACAGCCGCAGAACTATGAGGATTAATGGTCTCAGACTACCCATGTGTACCCTTAGTCCATAGCTTGGGACTGCTTGAGCCAGTGGCTGCAGGAGGTGCACGATTTGGCAATACTGTAACACACTCCACCGCACTTCTTGGCCTCACAGAGAGTTGTAACCTGAAAGAAGGACAGATGAGGAGAGCCTTGACCGATTACTTCCAAGAGTTATTGTTGTACTTTCTCTCCAACAAGTACTCTGCATAAGGCTGAGATCATATTTGAAAACAATGTAATCAATCTTTTCTGCTTCATAGAGAATTAGCAAGCAGAGAACAATGAGAAAGTGCATTCAGCTGCACTGTTTTCCTGCATGCATTACACAAATATTTTATTAACCCCATCAAAGGTTTGAGGATGAAGGCAAACAACTCCCTCTGTTTCTTCTACTCATATTCAGTGCAACAAAATTTGTTTCCCCAGGCAGAAGAGGATGATTCGTTTTAGACACTGCTAGACATAGTAGTGCCATAGAGAGCTATTCAGAGATACAGCTGCACAGATTTTCTTAGCCTACAATATTGTGTCCAGATGATAAAACAACATAAATCTCTCTGAGCCCAACAAACTTACAGCATTAGGTATGCTCACCCCCCATCCCCCCCCCAAAAAAAAACAGCCCAAAAATTCCTGTATTTTAAGGCTTCTTTAGGACTGAAAAAAGTCTTTATAACTATCAGGTATAACTTCTTTTAATGTAATAGGTATACTTAAAGGACTAAAGAGGTCTTGTCCTTCAGTCATATTCTGGTTGTTTTTCACTACTTTCTAGAACACAGCAACCAGAAGCAAAACAAAAGGTTAACACAGATTACTGATGAACAAGCAAAGCCAAAGTGTATCACAACCACAGACTGATTCATTTTAGCAGCAATCTGAACAGCCAAAATTATACTCCACCATGGCACTTCAGAAAGGAAAGACACCGCATTGAGCTCTGTGGGCTCTGTCACCAAAAGCAACATAAAACTTCGGCAAACAAAATCACATTTGTACAGCAGTACTGACTGATATGGGACATTGCAGCATACAGATTAACTGGGATAACCATGTCGACCTCGCAGCTTGCTCTGACAGATCCACTACCTATGGACCTGAAAGGTCCTGCCCATTCTGAGGTCGCAGCAGAAGTAATTGTAGAGGGATTTCCTCACAGAAAGGGTTATTATTGGAGCCAGCTGCCGAAGACGGTGATGGAGCCACCGTCCTGGCGGTGCTCAGAGAAAACACGCAGTGCCATGCTCTAGCTGACTTGGTGGTGTTCGGTCATACGTTGGACTCGATGCCCTCCAAGGTTTTTCCAACCGAGGTGATTCTGTAACTGACCAACTTTGCTCTAAGCTTCGCGCCGGCGTTTTCCCCAGCCGCGTCCCGGCGGGCGCACATGTCGCTCACGGGCCCGGCTCAGAGAAGGGGGCACGCCCTTTCCGGGCCGCGGGAGCGGCGGATCCGCCTGAGCGGACTGCGAGGTCAGCTCGACCCGCGCTGCCTCCTCCGCTTTCTCACAGTCCCGCGGCCCCGCCCGGAAGCGCCCTCGGCACCGCCCCCGCTCCCGGCACGTGACGCACCAGGCGCTGCTCCCCGGGTCACGTGTGCTGCCCCCAGCGAGCGCGCGTGCGCATCCCGCAGCTGTCATCCGAAATCTGGGAACGAGGAGTCTGCGGTGCGGGCAGGGCAGGGGCAGCCACAGCCTCGACGGGACGGGGACCTGGCGGCGGCAGCGGCAGGGAGCGGCCCTGCCCTGACTCGCCCCGCCCCCGTCCCGCGCCGCCCCCGCGCCGCCCCGCCCCGTCCCGTCCTGTCCCGCGGCGCTCTGCCTCTCATCCCTTCCTCCGGCCGCGCCTGGCCGCTGCAGCCTCTGCCGGGCAGGTGCGGAGGGAGCGCTGAGCTGGCCCTGGTGGCGGCCGCGGCTCTGCGGGGAGGAGGTATGCGGCTGCGAGCGGGCCGGGGGCGAGCGGGGGAGGCGGCGGGGCGGCCGAAGCGGTCGGAGCGGGGGTGCTCGGCGGGTCCCGGCGGCGGAGCATCGCCGGGGCGGCCCGGGGCGGAGCGGCCGAAGGGCCGCCGGGCAGCTCCCGCAGGCGTGAGGGAGGACGCGGCAGCCCCCATGCCCTCGGGGGGTGGGTGCGGGGGCACCGTGCCGCGGACGAGAGAGTGGTGGCTGGGACCGAGCTGAGGAAGCGAAATTGGCAGGAGCGGGAAAAGTGGGTCCCGCGCTCCTGCTCGCGGCCGGCGGTTGTGGGTCGGGGCTGCCGGTGGGCGATCTCCGGGAGGTCGGGCGGGTTCTCCGCGTGGTCGGAGTGCGTGGACGGAGTGAAAAGGAGCTTTACCTTTCTCCGTGTCTGCCAGGGGTTTGATGAAATTGTTGTAGGCTTTCCAGACATTCTCTTGTTGGTGCAGCTCGTTCGTTCCTGCATGTAGGTAGCTAAGACTTCAGAGTTGTGTGCTGGGCGAAGTACTGAGTTAAGCGCCTGTTCCACATCTCTCCGTGGTTATAACACGCTTTCGAAGCTGGTTTTGGGATCAGGTCTCTATGCCATGGTAGTAGTCTTCTTTTAATGAGCTTTCTTTCCTCTGCATTTGATTTTAGCTGGGAAAGTGGAGCAGAAAGTGTGTGCAAAATATTATATCTCGTAGGTTAACTACTTTAGGAAAAATGCTCGTGTGTCCGTGTGTTTTTTAAAACAATTATACCAGCTCAGAGAATAAACAGCATTGATTTCTTCCTTTTTAAAGTGCAGATTTATGATTCTTTGCTGAAAATTACCAACTATAGGAACTGAACTTACCATTTAGTGGCTACCAAACCAGCACCTTTTAAGTGGAATCACTTTTTCTGCAAGAAGGGAACTTAGTGGCACCTAATGCAGTGGGATTTTTTATGTCTATGGTATAAAATTTGATTTGGGCTTTACCTTTATTTTTCCTTATGCTGTTATAAATAGCTGATGGCCTTGCTTCAGAGAAATATCTTCCAAACACAAGAAAATGGAAAATGCAAGCATGATTTCTGTTTCAGTAGTTGAAATGAGAGTAAACTGAACTACTGACCCTCATGCTAGTTTTTTTTCTCAGCTTAGGTTTGGGGACTACTGTTGATGCTAGCAGTTTCCTATCTAGGGAATAACCCAGGAAACAATATGTATCATCCAGATATGTGAACGTGGTTAAACAGCTGTTGGATCAGAGTTGGAATAATGTGTATGAGAGAAAAGTCTTCGTTTATTTTTTAAAAAAGAATATGATTTGGTCTCTGATGTCCTAATTCATTTATTTTTTAATGGTAAATACGATAAAATAGGAAAAAAAAATCAAATCCTGTAAGTTTTACTCTTTAGTTATTGCTGAGTATTGCCTGCAGTATTTTGTATCTCTTGAGCTAATTTCTAAACAAATCAAATGAATAGTTCTGCACTAAATCTGAGTGCACAATCAGTATTGCATTCAAATAATAAACTTATGTTGTCAACTGGTCATTATTAGAATATTCCTAAGGTCATATTAGCAAACAGTAATGATTAAAAATACAATTTTATACTTAAGTATTACAAAATATTGAGTCGAGTAGATTATTGATTAAGGACTTTGAGTTTAAGCAGCTCTTAGTTGGTCTGATTCTTAGTTCTGCGAGTAATTCACTTTGATACTGATTTTTTTTTTCTTAGTTTTTTTTTTTTTTGTGAGNATATTTCATCAACATTATTCCAAACAGAATGTGAATTGGGTTGTGGTGCTGTTAAAGGTGGTGTTTTCATTCTACTACCTCCAATGTAAATTAAAAAAGCCTCACCCTAACAACTACTGAAACATGAATTCAGTATATATGGAGCTTCAAAAGGAAGATGTATTACTATAGTTCTGTCAATATAAGGTATTTGCAAGATACCTGAATCGTCACAGGAATGGTTCAAAAAGTGACGTTCTGAAATGTTAAGATTTTACTACTTCTCTAGTAAAAAATCTCCACTGTCACTTGATAGTTTCATAATTCATATCTCAAAATCATCAAGTGATGTGGTGAGTTCTTCTTTTGGTTTTTGTTTAGAATCATGGAAGATAGGATATTTTGAACAGAAGGAATATTTTGTATTTGGAGGATAGTAATTGTTGTGTAATCAGATCACATAATGAAGGTGTTAATAAGAATTTGCTGGTCCAAAGTCCCAGTATCTGTTATAAATAAACTCAAATTGTAGTTTTGTTATATGAAGACTTACAGTTTACTCCAGGTTTCATAGGTGGCATTGTATGTCATAATTAATTCTGCTGTAGGCTTGCCCTTTCCTCCAACTTCATTTCACCTGTTTAAAATTGTGGAATTACAGGTAGTGGTTGAGTTGTTGTCTTTGTCTGTGTGAGAATTGCACTGCTGAGTTATGCAAGTACTCATTTTTGTCTGTAATTCTGTTTATGCCCAACATCTGTGGGATAGGATATTTGGGACAGTATACTTGGGACAGTATACCCTGGAAACTGAGGACAGTCTATATAATCATGATAATCTGTATAAACAAAGATTAGACAACATGTCAGGATTTTAAATTTAAGACATTAAAGTTGCCAGAGTTAAAGTTCAAAGCACATCTCTTAGTGTAAACTGAGTACTGAAAAAAATTCAGTGTCTAATCAGTTTCATTGACAGATGCAGATATTACAGGAAACTTTCACAAACAAAATACCCTCCAGTTCCTTTGTGAAGTTTCTGCCAGTAAAATGAAGAGTCACTCAGTTGGATTGTTGGGATTTAACTCATTACACCTGTAATATCCTGCTGGATTTTGTGTAATAAAAGACTAGTTATTAGCAGGTAGCTTGTCTTTAAGAAGACCTAGATAAACACTTACGTTCATGGTACGTTACTGTGCTGAGTCAGGTTTTGTTTCACTTTCACAGTTTATTTCTTTGATGAAAGAAGTATGTAAGTTGCCAAAATAGTAAATGAGCCTATGGCTTTGGAGTTGCATAAATTCTTTATAATCATAAACTGTTTTGAAAAATGCTAATTTCCATTTAAAATTAAATTGGTGAAAAGTGTAGAAATCTGTAAGCTACAAATAAAGACATGGAAGCAGAAAAGTGGGAGAAACTTGAAGTTTTAGAAATCAAACTCTTTGTGTCTTGGTTTGACTTGATGGAAGTATTTGGAGTATTTGATTTAAATAAATCATGATAAATATTTCAAGACTGAGATAAATAAAATATTTTAAACTTGGAAAAAACACTTTCTCAACTGATTTGTTGCCTTCAAAGTTGTAGTATGGCTTATACTTACAAGGAAAGTTGCTGAAACTTCTAACCTCACAGTGCTTTTCTGCTGCCCCTATGAAAATGTCCTTTGGATTTATTGTGATGCAGATCTGTGCAGAGTCATAAAATGTCCAGAGTTGGAAAGGACACACAAGGACCCCTGAGTTCATCTCCTGTTTCTGCAGAGGACCACCCCAAAAATCACACCATTTATCTGACAGCACTGTCGAAACGCTTCTCAAACTGCCAGGCTTGGTGCTGTGACCGCTGGGGAACCCATTGCAGTGCCCAGCCACCCTCTGGTTGAAGAACCTTTTCCTGATATCAAACCTAAACTGCCCCTGACACAACTTCAGGCCATTTCCTCTGGTCCTGTCACTGTCACCAGAGGGAAGAGATCAGTGCCTGCCCCTGCTCCTCCCCTCATGAGGAAGTTGTAACTGCAGTGAAGTCTCCCCTCAGTCTCCTCCAGACTGAACAGACCAAGTGGCCTTAGCTGCTCTTCATATGGCTTCCCCTCAGGGCCCTTTAGGATTGAGCTTGCTCCTTTTTCTGTTATAATGTTGTGGGTTAGAGCCATGTAGTTCCCAGATACCGTTCCATGAGTTCAATAGGTGGTCTGCCACTGATATTAAATGATATGTCATTTCAGGAGCCTGGGATCAGTTTGGAGTGAGAGGCTTTTGGTCGTGCAAACTGCTCACATGTGTGGTTTGCTTTAGTGTGCATGCTTTTAGTCATAACAACACAAAGGCATGACATTCCTGGCTATGGCCTGGTCACTGGGTATTGGGTCCATGGTAAATTAGACTAAAATGTGAGGGCAGAGGAATTGCATGAAGTCGTTGAATTACATAAAGTCTTATGAAATCCTTTATGAGAGTGGCAGTGCTCAAAGTGAAGGTGAGCTTTTTTACTGGTGCAGAAATACAGTTTCTGGTGTTCCATGAATGAGTAGCTTTAAGAGAGACAAGTACATCTTTCTGTTTCTCAGGTTTTAGAGCCTCATTTTTGTGTTTGATCTTTTTTATTTGTTCTTTTTCTTCCCCCTCATGCTGTCCTTGTTCAGCTTCTAATAAAGGATTTACCATATAGTGGTTCCTTGGGAAAATTATTATCACGGTTACTGTAGTAGCTCCCTGAAAAAAAGGTTTATGTTTGGATGTTAAGGACTTGTGAAGTCCAAGCTATAAGGATGTCTTTTGGGAGGGGACCTGTTAAAGGAGTTAATTAAATGCCATATAGGCAGAAATGACAGGCCTACTAAAACTGTGCTTTAAAAAGTGCTTAACTAGGAAGGAGTTCACATCTACTACCTGTGATTTCTATCTCCAGCAATATTATAGGCTGCATTAGCAATGAGTATTTTCCTGAAATTTTAGGTACTTGTAAATGAGGCTTTTGAAAACTGAGGACTAGGCCAAACCACTGTCTGGGCTCTGTGAGCAGTACACCCAAGTTTGAAAATGTTACACCATCGTGTGCATTGACAGTTTACTTGCATCTTAAATAGTACTTTCAGCTTGGATATTCTTTTCCCTTTATTTCAGTAATTTACTGTAACTGGTAGAGATACAGAAGTAGGATGATCAGAAATATGGAATGGGTTTTTCTGTGGTGAGACTAGAAGTTTTCAGCTTAAGAGAGAGATAGACTGCATGAGACCATGGTAATGATCTGTAAGTCCTGTGTGGTCTGAAGGTAAATATGAGCAGTTAGATAATTGTTCTCAGTATGCACATGAGCTATGAGGTGACATTAAAATGTGACCTATTCAACATACACAGAGGAAGATTTATCACTTAACATATTGTTGACTGTAGAGGAGTTCATCATGAAATGTTTTGGATATTAGAGAGGTCCAAAATCGTGGGGAAAAAAATCATCAAACTCTACAAAATGCAGTAATATCCTCTGTGTTTAAGGATTCCTTGGTATGTGCATTGCTGAAGAATGGGATGGTATTCTGAAAATGTATATTATAAGCTACCCCAACACTTACTTATATCTAGATACCTGCTGTTAGCAATTGTGGACATGTGGAGACTAGTTAGGTTCTTGGTAACTTACTTTTGCCATTGCTGGAGGCTGCTACATGCTGCGTCCAGTTAGGATGATGAATTTCATATCTGTGTTTTCATTAAAAAAAAAATGTAGAAACTCTTGAATCGTGGGTTGCAGAAAAAAATGCGAAAAATAATTTTTCTGTGTTTTTTTTTTTCCTTGCCCTTTGTCCCAGATCACTTATTTCAAGATGTTTTTCGTGCTGTGAGCATGGTGTGGGAGAAGAATGTCTAGGGAATTAATTCAGGTCATTTTTCAGTTCAAAATTTAGAGGCTTATATTAAGCCAATTTATAGTTTTGAAACATTGTTGCTGTAAGGTAGTACCAGACACAGAAATGTAAACTTGAAATGAATAAAGCAGAGCTTTATGGTAAAATAGAGGTGGTTGCAGGATCTTCAGAACATGGTTATCTGCCCAGATTCCTAGTTTCTTAAGTTTATATAATGTATTAAAATCTTCAATACTCCTAAGATTTATAAACATGAGTCTTTTTGATGATAGTGTGTACTTGAGGAATACATACCTAGCCATAAGATTTGGCCTCATATCACAAATACAAATCATTATGTTCCATATATTTATTTCCGCTGTTAATACAGTCAAATAACCTGAGTAACAGATTTGGAATTCCTGGTGGGTTCTCTTTTGAAGCCAGGTACATAAAGTAGGTAGACATAATTGCCTGCACATTTACTGTTATTAAAGGAACAATTCAAACATAAGTTTGCAAACCCAAATTACACAGAGAATTTAACTATTTACATGCTTAGTAACAGTTGAACATGCAAACTGCTTTTATGTTTTGAGTTACCTGAAAGTGCATTAATGTAGTATTTTGGGTTTTTGAATTTGCTTTGCTGAACAGTACAAGGGAGTTGGATGGTACCTACCTACAGAATGTGGTAACAACTTTTTAAAAATGATGAATCTACCCATAGAGTTTTTACTTATTAGGAAAAAACTGCTGCTGAAACTATTACAGGTTAAGGCACGGTTTTCTACTACTTGTTTCCTTTCCAGCTTGTGCAGACCTGGTAGTACAAACATGGTTCTTTTACAAAACAGCCTCAAGAAAAAAACCAAAAAAAAACCAAAACCCCCCCCCAAAAAAACAAACAAAAAGCTGGGGCTTCCTGTGCATGCCTTTCTCTGGACAAGTTTATTTTCTCGTTGTTATCTACTGAAAGAAACTTCTCAGGATGAATTATTTGTCAAATGTTCGTTGTCCCATAGTTAGTGTGGGTGAAAATTTGCAAGAAAAGGAAAAAAAGTGTGTTTTAATTAAAATTTATCTGTAAGAAGTGATGACCTTCAGAGATTTGATTTTTTCCCATCTTCCTTCCTATGTTTTTCTTTTGCTAGAGCTTTTTTTATGTAATTTGTTTAATTTGGATAGTGGAGTAGATCTTGTGGACATTGCAATTTTATGTATTACAACACACAGAATAAAATAATCTTATCTTTCAAAATATGAACACATTTATTTTATGATGCAGTGGCCTGTAGTTATTTATTGCTTTTCTGTGTTAGCTAATAATTTTGTGTATAGTAGAGTAGATGTATGAGTCTGTGCTTTTTCTTTTTTTCAACTGTGCTTTCCGTAGAGGGGGCTGCCCAAAGTGGGCAGTCAAGAGATGCCTCCCAGAAAGCATCTTTGGAAGAGCTATTTTGTCAAGTCTTGTGTAGTCTGGAGCCAGAAAGTTTGGATTCCTCACTCATGGTGGGGGGATTTCACAGTACTGGTTAGTTTATTTCAGACTATGAACAAAAAGAGGTGTATAGTCTTCAGAGCATAGTATTAAGGTAGAGACAGAATATTCTAATATTGAAAGTTGGTTTAATGTAGTGAAGGCCACAGGTTTTTGTGCCTTTTAACGAAATGCAAATTAACACGTGCTATTTTTCTAGTGTGTTTCATTTTGGTTTAACATGGTCTAGTTGTGTGAGTTGGTGTCTTGCTTGTAATTTGATTAAACACAATTGCTAGTTTAGATTTCTGTAATTGGTGTCAACTAAATAGAACTTGGAAGATTGTTTCCAGTTCTGGAAGTAATATATTCTGTGTTCTTTTGAGGGCATTGAAGATTCTGTATGGAGGAACAGTGTTTAACTGATAACACTTCAACCAATAAATTTTATTTCATATTCTGACAGCTGTAACAGTATGGCAAGTTGTGGACATTACAAAGAAACAGTTCAATATTTTGGCAGTGGAGGCTGGAAATTTTAGCTGCCTGGTTTGTAAAGGCAGGCTTTAGTTGATTGTAGTGGGGTATACAGGTCCTTCCCTTTTCTTAGGATGTAGAGGAAAGAATTATGTAGATTTTGCAATTACCAAAAAACATGTGGAATAAAATGTGTTATCAGGCATGTAATATGCTCTTCTGTTATTTAGTATCAGGTTTTTTATGTCTGTACAAGCCATACACTTCAGATTTTGCAGGATTTGTTTAAAAAAAGCACTTTTGCTGTCATCATAAGTAGTGAAATGTGTTTGCATCTTGGATTATGTAAATAATTGTAGCATTTATGAGACTTCATCTTGCTGTGTGTGAGATTTTCTAGTGTTGACCTCTCATGTTTTTAGTTCATCACTTTTCTTAGGCTACATACTGGCATGGGTGTGGATGATTGAACTTTGCTGATCTTGTGTTTTCAGTTCTGCAATATTAAGACTAATGTAGCATTAATATTCTCCTGGCTCATGATTTGGGGGTTTTAACAAGGCCTTCCATCGTCTATTAACTCTTCAAAAGAAGGATCAGGTTCTTTAACCTAGTTATTCGGTAGATAACAGCTCTTCAGCTGGCAACTTTGGACAAACTACATGCTTGTATTTATTTAAACTCTGAGTTGTTTAATCAGACACACTTAGGCAGACTACTTGGTCACCAGGAAATTGAAGGTTTATGAACAGGCTATGGAGTTTATTGGATCAGGTTCATAGCTTGGGCTTGTTTGGCTAAAGCTTTCACATGATTAGCTAAAAACCTTCTTTCAATGTTCTGTAAAGTACTAATGCATAATCATTTAGGTGAGGTTTGTTCACATTTATTCTCTACTACCCTTTGTTTTTCTAGATAATTATGGGCATCTTTTTCATCATGCAGTACTGTCTTGCAAGGGGCCAGAAAATGTCTGATTACAATGATGATATGAGGGACTTAAAATAACTAAAAATTCCCTATGTACATACTACTTGTCTTTCTATTTCATAAAGTGCACCCTGGGCACGTTGGCCTTCTTTTTATAACTGCATTTACTAATATTTTGTACATTTTCGTTGTGTAGTAGTAAATAAAGGTCTGGAAGTTTTATTTGTTAGTTTGTGAAACTCTGTAATATCACAAAACAGGTAGTTATATATACACCTAAATGCAATAATTAAGTCAGCAATCATATGATTGCTGGGTGGATTTTGCATTAGGGTGGTCTCTTAGTAGTTGTGATTATGTCTGCAAAAGAACTTCTGAAGCCTCTTAGCTATTACACTGGAAGATATATTATGCACTCTTATCTTAATGATTTGGCTAGGTTATAACTGAGTTTTTGCGTGTGAGAAAATACCCAAAAGTATGCATTGTTTAGAGAAAGAATGTAGGACTCTGGAGTTCCACAAAGTCCTTGAAAGAGTTTCATATTGCATTAGATGGTAATAGAATTGAATTGGAAGGAATTCAACATTTTGTGATTTGTAGCATAGCGTTATTTTTTTGTGTTAAATTTAGACCCTGTACCTCAGTACTTTTGCTTACTGTTTCAGGTTGGTGTTTGTAATGAAGAAATGCAATTATGAAATTGTAAAGGAGATTTAAGAAGTTACAACTGATATGCCATAGTTGTAAAAAAGGTGTTGAATTAGTAAGAAATCATAAAATGAAAAGAAACATCTGATGGACTCCCATCATAGCAAATTCTGCATAGCCTTTATGATCTTTCTGCCACGTAATCTAAAGATGTTGTATAGTTGAATCTTCTTAAGGAGTTCTTGCAAACATTATCCTTATCAAGGAGCAGCTTTACCCATTAAGTTAATGAGAAGATGTTTTTAACTGAGGAAGGGTTACACAAGAGCATGGATTGAACAGTTTATTTCTGCCAAAAGTAACACAACTGGCTGGTTTGTTTGCTCATTGCTTCGGGGTCTGGACCCTAAAATAGATGGAAGAAGCTGGTAGAAAAAAAGATCTGTGAAAGGCAGGATTTGTAATTTTTACACTGCAATGAAGCTGGGCAAAAATTCAGCCTTTCCAGTACTCTACACGTCTTCATAATTAGTTGAAGGTCATTAATTCTGCTTATGATACAGATTGAGGTTCATCACAGTACAATATGTTGCATGCTTGAGCCTGGTCTTAGTTATGGAGAAATAAAGGAATAATCTTGTTAGTATCTTCACAAACAGGATTTTAAGAGTCTGGTAGCCAAGCAAGAGTGCTGATGTGTGATTCTGAAAGTTAGCATGAGTTAATCGTAGTTTATTAGTTCAATTAACAATAGTTAAATTAACTGAATTTCTTAATTGTGTCAAAGTGCCAGGGTATTCGGTCAATTTGGTACATGGCTGTTTTTAAAGCAGCTCATCTATTAAAACTGGTGTGTTTTGCTGAGATGTTTTGCTTAAGTGGAATTTTTATCATGCTGATTTATGCAATAATAACTTTGTTGTGCCTGGTGCTTGAAAACGGCCATTGGCCGAAATGATCCTGCAGCTTTTCTCATAGCTGAACCTCTTGGATTTGGCTTTTTCTTGGCTCCTTACCCTTTTGCATGAGCAATATAGGAAATCAGGTGTATTTCAAACTTCTACTCCTTCACATTAAAAGAAATTAATTCCAAAGAAGAGAGAGCCTCAGGTTTATAGGAAATGCATAGAGGCACTGTGGTTTCTTGTGCTCTTCACCCATAGAGAAAGTAAGGATTAAAAGGTTAATAAGAGGTTTCCTTTGACACTGACTTCCTATATGCATAATTTAATTTCATATGTTTACATAGCAGCTCAAAGTTACTTGGTAAGTTAATGGTTTAAAAAGTTAATGGTTTCGGAAGTGGGCTTCATCTGTGGTATAGTGAAAGGTGCTGCAGGTAAGATGTGACACAGTGGGCTTGTATGAGTTGGCAGAATTAATGCTATTTTGTGTGTTTAACTGTGTTTGGGATTCATTATAAGAAGGCTGATAACACACTGATGGTTTGGTTGTTGCTAAACAGTGCTTAATCTTAATCAGGGCCTTCTCAGTATTTTACACTCTTCGAGTAAGGAGATGCACAAAAACCTGGGAGGAAGCTGATCAGGAGAGAAGCCCCAACCTGGCTGAAGGGCTGTTCAATACCACAGAATTCCATGCCCAGTATAGAACATGGTTGAGATACCCAGAAGGGTGGCTGATCACAGTTGGTATTGTGTATCACCTGGGCTTTTTTGGGTTTTATCTCTCTTTCTCTATGATAATGATAAAAAAAAAATAATTTTACTTTGTTTAAATTATTAAGCTTATCTTATCTCAACTCCTTCTGTTATGAATGGATGTGCTGCCTAATTATCCAATCCAAAAAAAACCCCAAACAAGATTAGATATAGCAGCAGTTTTAATTTGAGCAGCCTAAAAGTTACAATAATTTGCAAATAGTAAATAATATATTGGTTCTAAAAATAATACAAGAGCAGATGAACCGTGTGGTACCTACCATGGGGTACGGTGCAGGACTTGATCTCCTGTGCCCTGTACAAAGCCAAAAATAACCCGTTTGGACTCCTTTACCATGTCCGTCAACACGCCTTCCCACCTATTTTCGATTCGCAAGATTTACATCACTGCCCTTATCTCCACCCATCACCACCTCTACTGCGCATGCTCCACCATCCCCTTTCCAGGGGTCTCCTCACCTTCGGGGGTCGTTTGAGGAAGGCTCAGGAGTCTTCCTCACTTCGTTTGAGGAAGGCTCAGGAGTCTTCCTCACTGTTCTCGTAATGACCCCTTGAGTTACATGCGTATTAAGCCTACATTACATATGGGAATACCCTGTTGGAACACTAGGGCCATAATTCTCACATAATTAACACTTGCCAGGTGATTCCCCAATTCTCCAGTCTTCTAGATAAATTTAGTTCCCCTTATCTTAGTTCTTTCCTGTCTTCCTGCTCTTCACTTGAACATCTGGAAACGAGGGGGTTCCCCCTCCCTCTCCCCAAAGTTACATTTTAATTATTATTTTACTATTGAAAAAATACTGATTACTGTTTCAATTTCATCAGCATGAATCATACCCATTTATCACACTTCCAATCTTACTATGGATAGTGGAAGTGAGTGATCAGGTGTGTGGTACTTACTGATGGCACCCAGTGTTTGGCATGAGGGGTTGAGGTAACCACAGGTCTGATCAGAGCATATTGGAAGAAATTTGTTACAAGCTTTTTTTTTTTTGGTAAGGTTAGTGAAGAATTTTGTGAAGGGCAGATGGTGCATGGTGATTTATACTTGGAAATGGCAACACCACCTGATCTGAAGATAATGTGTATCTGTCACTTGCCTAAAGATCAGTCCTTTCATGAGTACTGTATCCTGTTAAGAAACAGAAATGACTTCTTTTAGTCAGCCTCAGTGTAGAAATGGAAATCAGAGGAAATGCTGACTTTATGTGTAGCTTAATTGCTTTTTTCTGTTAAAGTTTTCAGAGAATGAGCGGAATGTAGTCCTGTTGTTAAACTGCTGATGGTGGGAACTAAAAAATCTGAGTGCTCTTCCTTTGTATTTGCAGTGTGCGTGGGAAGTGATTAATTGGCTTTCTCCATTTACTGAATGGAAGTAGTGATATTTTATCAAACATGTAGCTTTGTTACCTGTGTAATGTAACTCTCAAGACAGAGAATGTGCAGATGGATCTACACAGGAAGATGCTAGGTTAACTGGAGAAAATGTCCTGTAAAAGCAGAGGTATGGACTGGACTGTGTGGATGTCATTTATAGTAGTGTTTGTGCTGGGTGAAGGCTGAGTATTCTCAAAGGAGTGAGGATAAAAAATAAACATTTGTTTTGTGCTTTTATACTAGCCTGGGCAGATAATGGTAGATACATTTTTCCTGTTTGAAACCATATATGTTGAATGTCAGAATTGATTTTACAGATTATTCTGTACAGTGTATGTTTTTTTTTTTAACAGCTGGATTGAAATTGAACCAGAATGGCTGCAGTCATTGCAGACAGTCCTCCAAACCCAAGCTGCAAAATCATGACTTTTAGGCCTTCGATGGATGAATTCAGGGAATTCAACAAATACGTAGCACACATGGAATCCCAAGGTGCTCACAGGGCTGGAGTTGCAAAGGTAAACATCTATAACATAGAAGAAAAATGCTCCTAATACCTGATTTCCTGTTATTTGTGTTTTGCTGATCGACTTTTTTATTATTTTTTTCCCCCAAATGATTTCAGGGAGTAGGTAATGATTTGTTACTGTTTCAAGAAAGCCTTTCAGTGTCTCTGATATTTCATGCAGACTATTCAAGATGTTTTGTAGTGTTTTCTCTCTAACTGTAAATTGTTTACAAGTTTACAATAGCAAAATAAGATCTCTTTCTAAGTAGATTTAAAATACTTTTTGTCAAATGAGAACAAAGCAGAGAGTCAATAGTATAAATTAAAGTAGTCCTGATATGCCAGGTGCTGAACTTGGTGTTTTAGGGTTGTGTAAAGCTTTTCTGGAGCAAATAATCCCACTTCATTATGGCAAATGTATAGGTGGTAAGGCAGTGTTTGAATGGAAATAGTTTTCTTTTTAATAGTAATCACGTTATGTTCTTGTTAATGAGAACTGCAGGCACACTAATTGTGGCTGTACTGCTCTTTGAACAATGGCACATCCAGGACCTTACAGCAGGAGTTCCTCCCCTAGCAGGGAGTGATTGTTAGAGGTTCTGTGTGTCATAATTTAGCCATACATCATATAATTGTTTAAGCTGTGTCTGTTTTGCCACTTTTCAAACCGGCAGAAACCATTGCAGGTCTAGAAATAACAGCTTAGTTATTTTAAGTACTCTGTGGGAATGGCTGCCTCCATCACTTGTGAGGGGGATGGGATTTGAAGCTCATGTTGCATGGTCAAGACATTTAGAATCTGGGTGAGGAGGAACAAAACTTGAAAGTCTTGGTTTCCCCCCTGCCCACTCCTGCCTCCTGCTTCCGAACTCCTCACTCTTTGAAAATCTCGTGGGTTTGGGGTTTTCTTACTATTTCAGCTGATAGAGTGCATAGATCATATTCTCTGACTTTTCTCTGCCAACAGAAGTAGAAATGTGATAAATAGGCACCAGTGGAAAGCCTGGGCTGAATTTTTCCTATGCTTAGCTGTGTTCTGAAACCTGTTTGTCTGTATGGGAATGATGTATTGCAGTCCTTTAATCTTGAACAGTAAACTTCATTGCAGTGCTATCTTCTTGCTTGGTTGAACAGCAATTAAAGCATCTCTTGGTGTTTTCAGTCTGCCAGGTACTTGCAACACTTTACTAGGTTGTCCAGAATTTTATATTCTGTTTTTCACTATATTTTGATAATCTCTCAAAAATTTATAAATAAAAATAAACCAACTAAGTATTTTTTAAAACAAATCTTATCAAGTGAATAATTCATACTGCAAAAGTTCAAGGGGCATTTTCTGAGTTTTGTATATTGGATTTAAAATAACAGAAAAAAATTCAGTTTTGATAGTAATAGAAAATTAGCTTACAGGGAACCTATTTTTTTTTTAAGTCCAGGATGTACAGCCTCAGGTATGAATTCAAGAAGAGTAATGACTACCAGAACTATATGCATTTGCAGAAACAGTAGTTTAAGCTCTAAACAGAGAACACAATCAGAGTTGGCATACCCAACACTTTGGGTTAAATGTGAATATGTAAGGGGAGAAGATCTGTAACTGGTTAGAAGAATATGTGTGTGTAAATGGAGATGAAATGACTATAAGCTTGCACATATTGGAGGAAGGAAGGAGTATGGGAAATAAAATGTTAAAAAATTTGCAACCACCACTGAAATTCCTAATACTATGAAACAAACAATTAAGGTACTACACAAACAATATCAAACCATTTTCAAAGCAGGTAATGTACTGTGGCCTCCCTTGAGCAAATTGGCAAAAAATTTGCCATTAGGCTTTTGAAAGTCTGAAATGAGCTTTAGGCATAGAAAATCTATTTAGTCTTACTGTTACAGAGGATTCTATACTTGAAAAGGGAGACAGGCAGAGAACAATAGGACAAATCAAACAAGGGACACTGATAGATTAATTGTCTTTACTGGAGAATGAGGTGTTTTAAAAAACTCAGATTGCATTAATACAGAGAAAAAGAGTTAAAATAATTTGCAGTCACACTGGCAAGTAGAAAAGTACTTTCAGAACGCTATGCTGAAAATAGATACTGGAAAGTGTAAGAAAAACAATTTTCAGATGAGTTGGGGAGAAATAGTTACATAGAAGTAGTAGCCAGTGCCATTCAGAATCAGATCTATGGGAGGTTGCCAGTATATGAGAGAGGATTTACCAGAAATATATGTGCTGATAGCACTCTACATTAACCTCAGTAGTACTGACATGCAGTCTTCATGCAGGAGACTGACGGGTATAACTAAGACATCCCTATCTAAAACTGCATGTTTATCACACTAAATGATACTAGACTCTATTAATATGCTTAGGATCGCTGATAAATAAATAAATATGTAAATGAGAAAGCCTTGCCTTAGGTTTTTCCTTTTTCATATTTGAGCATTCAACAACATGATTAATGAATTTGATCTAGGTTGCTCCCACTGAATAAATCTAACTTGCTTGACTTTGAAGAGGCTGTTTTTACTAAAGGAATTATGAAGAGGCTTCAGTGGGACAGGTCAGTGGTAAAAACACAGAGACCTAGTCATTGTTTCCAGCGATTATACTGGCTACCTGTGTTGCTTTGAACATGATATATTAACATTTTCATTAGAAAATGCAAATTCTTTGGGGCAAGAAGTCTATTTTTATCTCCTTTTAAAATGTTTTTTTGCATATTGGTCCCCACAGAATTCACATCTCTAACCAGCACTCTAATTACAACAGTAATAAACATACTCCAGTTAGCTGTAAGGGAATATTTTGAACACAAATATTTTCATTGCTTAGAGCACACTGACCTTGAACTAAATAAGATAATGCAAATTTCGCTTTTCAGTATTCATGTATTTGAGCCAAACCTCCAACTTCATGCTTAATAATCATGAAAATGGAAATCTCTATGCACATATTTGATTTCTATGCATATATTCTGAATGCATGACTTCTCTGCTTCCAAACTAACATTTTGAATTTTGTTAATGTGCATAGAATTTAAGAGTGCTGTGGAAGAAATAAGTAGGAATCACAAGATGATTGGATTATTTTTTTTCTCTAAAAGCAAACAACACTAAAACTTCCTCAGTGGTTCTAGTACTGCAGAAGTCCTGTGGAAGTTGAGAATCAAAAAAGGGAAAAGAGGGAGTTGCATCCGTGAAAAATCTAGATAAGAACACCTGTTTATGTATAAAATAAAAACATTAGCTATGGAAGTATGCTACTATTAGATAAATTTGCTTTGGCTTGATGTTTGTCTTTCGCTGTGTGCTTTTAGACTGATGGTCTTGATTGTATTTCTTTGGACTCTTTGACTACATTAATACTGCAATATGCCTACTGGCGATTGTTTTCCAAAGGGAGCAAATGATCTTAGGATCTGTCTGTTTTAGAATTTTATTGCTTTCATGGAGAGATGAAATAGTGAAATTTCTAGTGGACATTTAGAGATGGAATCCTAAAATGCTTGTA
Organism: Cyanoderma ruficeps; assembly: GCA_008694505.1. Lineage (NCBI taxonomy): Eukaryota > Metazoa > Chordata > Aves > Passeriformes > Timaliidae > Cyanoderma > Cyanoderma ruficeps. Next base: position 181,885 of record VZDJ01000513.1, read on the forward strand.
AGAAAACAGCCTAGATGTGTAGTTTAAGGACTGCCTCATTGTGATCCTGTTATTAAAAGTATTAAGGAGATACCTCTGCCTGAATTAAGGTGTAAATGAGAGCGTATGCTGAAGTCACAAGTATAGATTTTGTTTAACATAACAAGTGTTTAACAAATAAATGAGAGAGAGAGAGATAGAAAGAAGCAGAAAAGGAAAGGAGAAAGGGGGAGTGAAAGAGAGTGACAGACAGGTTGAGTAGAAATATTACCACTGTGGTTTCCAACGACATCTTTGTCACCTTCTTCTGGTCTCCATGGTGGTGAGGGTCCCCCAGAAACCAGAGAATTCAGTAGATTAATATACATTCAGGCTAGGTGGGGATGCCCAGGTAGCTGACCTTGGTGGTGGGGACAAGTCTGATATTGGGTCTTGCAGCAGACTCTGGATCTGTTGCATCCCTTTGCCTTAGGAAAGAGTCTGGGGCTGCTTCAGAATCTTTGATGGCTTATGACACCTCCTCAGCTGCCTCTCACGTGAATGCCCTGTGGATGTGGCTGTCCAGGGGTGGGGGGATTTTCAGCTGAGCCAGTTGAATGTAAAGGAGGATGGGTACTCACTCCTTCTGACCAGAGGTTATGTGACACCCCCAAAACTTCTCCTCCTCCTGAGCTGGGGAGTGTGAGCAAACCTGGCCCCAGCAGATGGGCCTGTAGGCTATGGCCTCCCCCACCCCAAACCCAACTAGAGCTGGTTTTCAGGACAGCTGTTGGGTTTGGCTTTTTTGTGGATGCCTTCTTCTCCCTCAGCCTTGCTTACTTCTCCCTAAGCCTGAGCTAACTGAACAATTGTGTCAATTGAACTATAGTATGTTATCTCAAGTTTCCTTAGGTGCTTTAGCACACAGTCCAAAGTTCCAGGCATATTCAGGGAGGGGTGGGATTAGGTGGGCACAACTTCTTTGTAGAGTTTTACCATAATGGAGAAGAAGTCCTTGAGAGCAATGTGTAAGCCTTTAACCATAAAATTTCAGTCTCTCATGCTACCTCTAAATTGTGAATTAATCATTCCAATAATATAATTCACTTGTTACATGTTTATAAGAGCTTTCCTACTTTGTTGTAAGATACTTTTAAAGGTTTTCAAGCCAGTGTTTGTGGAAATTTGATTTGAACATAGCAGAAGAACGAAAATAATGAGTGGATCAAAAAACATGTCATTCAGCCTTTGGACAACTAAAAGTTCAAAAACGAAACCAGACCAAAAATATATATAAAAATATTTTTTTGCTCTGTTTTAGAAGTGATACAGTTTCACATCTAGAGTTATTTGTTTTCTGCTGAAATAATATATGCAAGAAATGTTCAGAATTGTTAAAGAACACTACTATGATTGCAGCCTTGAAATTCTTAATGATTTCTTTTGCTAACACTTTAGAATCTGCAGAGAAATTTACATAGACTGCAAGTAGTTCTGTGGTATTTGAAATAAATATGTTAACTTTACAGCTGGTTAACCTGCACATAGCTTTAATCTTCAATTATGAGGATTAAATAATGTAATTATAAAAGCTAATGTATCTAAATTAGTGCACACTCTTACTGTAATAGAGTTGTACCCTGTACTTTTATGGGGAGTAAATTGAACAGATTCTGAAATCTAAAACAGCTGTATTTTTTTTTACTCTTTAGTAAAAAAGTATAGTGTACGTACTGTTTATACCAAATAATGTTTAGACAGGGGACTGACAGCTTTTTTTAGGAACTTTTATTTTAATTGATGATAAAAATTTTACATCTTTGAATCTTTAGATATGGAAAAGAGATCTAAGATCATTGAGCCCAACTTTTGACTTGGCCACCTACATGTTCACCTCTAAACTGTATCTGCAAATGCAACATCGAAACATTTTTCTAACACTAAACATATGTGATGTCATGGATTGCAAACTATTTGTCAATTGTAAGGCTTTCTGATTGTAAAAAGATTGTCAACTCTGTTATTATAAATGTGTATTTTTGCACAGTTGTCTATAAATTGTTGTAGATTGGTGAGTTGCTGCTTGTGAATTGAGGTGATACTGTGCATTTTGAATGGGTGTCTACATTGTCTAGGAGCACTTACAGTATCAGTGAGTGTGAAACAGCTGGTAAGCAAATGTTCCTTTGATCACGTGGGCATATTCAACTGTTCTTTTACTTTTTCCTAGGATGTTTTGAATTGTTATCGCAGCTGTGATACTGTGTTTTGTTTCCTGAATTTAAAGGTTATCCCACCAAAGGAATGGAAGCCAAGAAAGCACTATGATGATATTGAAGATTTGGTGATTCCTGCTCCAATTCAACAGATGGTCACTGGTCAATCTGGACTTTTCACACAGTACAATATTCAGAAAAAGCCCATGACAGTGAAGGAGTTCAAGAAGCTAGCAAACAGTGACAAGTATGTACTCTTAGTAAGACAAATACTTACCTTCGCATGTTGTGATTTCTTTGAATTGTGTAAGGCACCTGTCTCTCAAGGTATGGAATGGAACCACAGTGTGAATATTGTTTGTGTTTAAGTTGTTGAAAGCATCTGATACCATGGCAGGAAGAAAGCATCTGAAAAACTTGAGACATGATGCCTTCTGTCTACCTTTTTTTCCTTTATGTTCCAGAAGATGTAAAAAATAGTGAAGATGATACAGATGTATATCTGAGTTTTCATTTGATTACACTTACTGATGTTTAATTCCTAGATACTACAATGGCCCATCACCATGTAATTCCAAAAGCTCCAGTATCTTTTATAACCAATCCAAAAGGTTTTGCATTAATCTGAGAGAACTCAATGGTATCTTGTGATTGTCAGTGTTATGGTTATGGCAAGATGGATTTTATGGGAGGGGGGTAAAAGGTTTGAGAGGGGCTGGGCACTGTACTGAAATGTTTCAAATTGTTGAGCATTCCAAGAAGAGAGAATTGATAGAAGGAATTCTTGCCAGTCATTTTGGGCACATAAAAAGGATATATTTTATTGGACTCTCTCCTCAAAACTGAGTGGAGGTAGTTTCTGGAAGATGAGTCAAAGGATCTTAGAAAGAAAAGATACTTGAATGAGGGAAGGTAATATAGCCTTAGTTTGAAGGCAAGTTTGTATTAGAGATTAATTAATAAATTAGGTGTAAAAATAGAAGCTGTTATCAAGATCAGAAAAAACTAGGACATGTAAAGCTTTCAAGGAGGCTCCTTAGCAAATGTTCCATAGTATCCATGCCTTCATGATAGTGCAAAACTGACAACTTTTTTTTTCCCCCCTCAATAAGGAAATACAGCACATATATATTACTTGTGCAAAATTAAGTTTATTAGCACACAGTATTCTTTCTCTGGTAATTGAAAATGGGAACCTAATTTGTAGTTCTTGAAATGATTTGTTTAGTAAATGTAGAGGTGAGAGTAAATCATAAGACCTATATGGCGTGTGATGTAATTTTCAATAATACTTTTTCATAGATGTTGAAGGTTACATTTTATTAACCCCTAATAAATTGAGATACATTAATTTATTAAAATAGTTAATTAATGCAGAAATACTGGGAAGTTTTTTAATGTGTATCATAGTGGGCTTTTTTGCTTATTATATTCATAGTATTTTGGAAGTGTTTCTGATTTCAATTTTGATTGTTTTTACTGAAATCAAATGGCAACCTAATTTCACATGCAATTGTAGAACAATTGGAAGGACTTTGTGTCCATTACTAGCCACAGGTCTTTCTAGATATTTGTCACTGCTTTTGAGGAAATGTGTCACATAACCTTCTATGTCAGTCTTACTGCAGTTGCTATTAATTAAACTATCAAGTAGCTGCAAGCCTCTGTTCTCCCATGAAAATAATTTTTTTCCTTAAAGGAGAAGAGTTGTCTGTTAAAGATATTTTTCTTAATTTTAGGATGTTACCTATTTCCTTTGGGTAAGAGAGAAGCGCCATGAACTTCAAATGAAATCATAGTTGCCTTTAAAAGGGTCATGTATACTCAGTTTAACACATTTCATCTTGTATTTGTTTAGACATTTTCAGCTCACCATTGAATCAAAGTGCTTCTTTAACTTGACCTCTGGGAAATAGGAGCATATCCGCATCCTGTAATCAAGGAGTTCATGTGTGCCTGTTACTCGGGACCCAATAGAAATACAATCTGGTTTCTGAGGCCATTGTGAGAAATAATTTATTCTGTTCCTGAGAATGCTTTGGTTAAGATGTGTTTTGATAATTTTTTTTTGTCTCTGTTCAGAGTTGTTACATGATGTAAAGGTTCTTGATCTCAGTGTTGTATATTTGGATTTTCTGTCCAGTTCAAGTGCAGCATACTGGCAGTTCTGTGAAACTGTACTTCTCAGTGTTGCAGTAATGGGGGAGTTAGTTTTCTTTTCTGAACACTTAAATATGGACGTATTTAGTATTAAGTATGGAAGGTCTGACAAAAGATCCTGGGGCAAAGCTGTTGATAGATGTTTCTGTGGTAGTGTGCTTGTGTTTCCACAAGATTTTGAAAGGTTACAGGACTAACCTTTCAAAAGTATTTACATAAATATTTAAGCATGTAAGTGTGTGTTATGTACCTCGTGCTGTTATAAAAGACTAAAAAGAAAACTTCACTTAAGTATTTCTTTTCTCTGCATCATAGAATTTTTTGTATAAACTGTTTGAAACAACAGCTTTTCTGGAAAGGTTTTTCTGTGGCAGGAAGAAGAAAAGAAAGTATTGGTTTTGCCTGTGAGGACTGCATGGCTGTGTTAGTTTACACTGTTCGGAGACAGGTTTGCACAGGACCTATATGTGAGTCTTTGCAGAGCTGGTAGTGAGGCAGGAAAACAATAAATACTTCTTAATTGTGTTTTCCATATGTATCTTTTTTATGGAAGAGAAATAAAAGGGAGGGGCTCACCCTAGGGATGGTTGATAGATGGGCTGATTTGCTGCTGGAGACTGAAGCAAATGTTGTATGGGTTGGTGGATGGCTTTAGTTACTGTATCTGTTAGGTAGGAGATTTCCATGATGTGGTTAATCATGAAACTAAGAATTCAGGACAGCTGGTAATTCTTCTGTTTCAGAGAATTTGAAATAAAGTACTTCATCTTGGAGGTTCAGAAGCATAGTCTATTGTAAAGGCGGTTTTTGAAAGATGGTGATGAACCTTTGCCTGCCTCTTTCTCTGCAGATACCGCACTCCAAGATACGTAGACTATGAAGATCTGGAGCGTAAATACTGGAAGAACTTGACTTTTGTGGCACCAATTTATGGAGCAGATATCAATGGGAGCATTTATGATGAAGTATGCATAGTTTTTTATGAAGTTTATCCCTTCCAGCTCTCTTTTAAAGGATACTCTACTTAGAGGATACACTCTTGCTTTGTGACTGAGAATCTGTCTTTTGAAATCTTTGTGTTACTCTTTAAAGCCTCCAAGCAAGGATGGAATTAACTCTACATCTGCAGGAGTCAGACAGTTCTGTCCTTACACAGTAGAATATTGCTACCCTTCCTGATCATGACTCTTTCCTTTCTTCACTTTGAACTCTCCAGAACTTTGAGATCCCTTTCTACCTATTTAATTGTTTATTAATCTTCTAGTATGTATGTTTCCTCTGTGTGTCTGCGGAAATTTAGAGGTATTTTAACTAAGTTCTACTTTAAAAGATGGATACTTTTATATCTCTTTCACTGAGGAATATTGGTAGCTGTACTTCATGCTTGGAATGTCTGCAGTTTCCTGGAAATGCATTTACTCATACTGTTTACCTTTCAATTAAAACAGATGAAATTAAAATTTCTTAAGGAAATTAATTATGCTGGTTATTTGCCAAGATCTTCATGGATGATCAAGGGACTACTAAAACAGATCTCATTATCCAAAGAATTACAAAATATCCATTGATATCAATCAGGCTATGTAAGTAAGACAGGAACTAGATTTCTAAAGGACTATTTAAATAATGAGACTAAGAGAAGAAATGTTAGCATTTCAGAAAAGATTTGAGGATTTAAAAAATACAGAACAAACTTGTATGAAAAGAAAGTACCATATATGAAGTTTTTGAGTTATTTCATGTTCCATATAACTGCTTTTCCAGTCATTAGAAAAAAAAAAAAGTATTATTTTTCTGTGGCAGATGGTCTGAGGCTCTCCTAGTGTTTCACAGTTGCTTACGGAAGACAAATTGACAATTGTCCAGAGATAAATACAGTCAGCCAATATGACTGAAGACAATTCAGTTTTTGCACTGAGTTATGTGATCTTTGAAAGACAGCTAAGAATGTCCAATGGTATGTGGTTTAGAGAAAGCAAGTTCAGGTTCTCGTGTGTCCACATAGCTGCTTTAAACAATCATTTTAAAAAATAATTGAAGATTCTAATTTGGAATATTTCTGTGGAGAGACATTCTAGGTGGCTGTTGCTTTGTGAAGACCAACATGAAGTACAGAAAACCAGTGTTTCAAGAAATAGAAGCTTTTCCTTTTTCTTCTCTGATCTTTGTGTCTTTATTGTTGGCAGATAATGCCTTATGGTATATCTTTCTACAAATGTATGCTTTTTTGGATTGCGGTTTTTTTCATGTTTAGTATCTTAGTTTGCATGTGCATGAGCAACATTTCCAAAGAAAAGAGAATGAATGCAATAGTATCCAATTTGAAAGTGCTGACTGGTCAAAGAGAAGGTCAGAGATTTCCTTCTTTCAGAATTACACTCTCGGAAAGACAAGGAAGGGAGGGCAAAGCAAAGCAAAGAGGAAAGCAAGAGAAGCAGCATTTAGGGATCCTAATTCAGATGTTAAGTGCATAGGAGAAGGAAACAAAGCACTTAAAGTTGCAGTGACTGGGGAAGAAACCAATAAAAGGTAGAATACAGAAACTTTGATGCCTATAATAAAATGGATATCATTTAGAAACAAGTAACAAAGGAGAAATGTTAATGAAAGGAGTTGACATTAAGGAATATGAACAGATTGAGCACTTAATGTGACAGCCAGATGCTGGTGTACAGCCCACTTGGTATAGAGGAAAAGAAGGAATATACTCTGGTACCAAAGTGTTGGTGAGAAAGTTACGATGCTGCTGATCAAACGTTCTCAGAATAATTTCGCCGGGGTTAATTTTTGGCCAGCAGATGGTGCACTTGCACAGCTAATATTTTTCATGTCTTCGTGCTTGAAGATCGTATTAAGAAGGATCTTTTTGATTTTGTTTGTAATTGGAGGTTGTTCTCATGTCTTCATTCAATTTCCTTCAGTATTGTGATTATTTGGGGAAAGGAGATGAATACAAATCACTGACATTTTGGGCAGCATTCAGGAGAAAGCGTATGGTGGGATTAATTTGTCATAGTGGCCTATTTGCAAGAAACAAAATAAATGCTTACTTTTATGAAATACATATTGTAGAAAATGTTATGTTACAGATGTTACACTTAAGGTAAATATCTGACAAAATTCCAGTAAAAAACTACTAGGAACCTAGGGAAAATGTGACACATACATGTATGTGGGCCATCAAGATTAGTGAGGAGTACTGCTGTGCTCTGTAAATCAGTTTAACTGTTTACCAATTACAGTTTATTTTCTACTTGGTGACAGTCAATTTTATACGAGACATTTATATCTGAAGCATGATGGTGCCTTAGTTTTTACTATTTAGATAATTTAAGAAACATTACTGTTATTTGTGGAATCTAGCATCTTGTTGGCATTGTGCCAGAGAGATTATAGAGTTTGTAGTATTTGCTTTTTTAGACCAGAGGATGATGAGTTCTGAGGGGTTTGGAAGATAGGGCAGAACTTTCTAAAGGCTGTGTTACTTGAAACAGAAAAAGACCCTGCAAAACAAATTAACAAAAAATCCCTGAAAACAAAGAAATAAAGAAACAAAGCTGTAAGTGCATGTTTTGAGGTCTAACAACTACCAGCAGTGGTTCAAGTTTGCCCTTGTAGCATTTGGATTACTCCAGAATCTGTTTAAAATGTTTTTATGGTTATTTGATGGTATTGAACTCAGATTGAGTCTTTACAAATAAGAAAATATCTATGAAAATGAGTCTTTACAAATAAGAAAATATCTATGAAAATAAGGGTTCTGTGAGCTCTGTAGAGCTTTATGGAAAATAAATTCCATATAGTTGACGGTTTGCTGGAAATATGATTCTGTGTTATTTGTATTGTAATTGCTGTTACATTTAATGGCAGTGCTTTGTAGGAGAATGACTGTAGGTAACTCTTGAAAAGACGTGATCTATACTGGACTGATCCAGCTACCAGGGAGGGGAGGAGATCTTCCTGGTTTCAAAAGTTCAAAAGAAAAGTGACTGATTTAAAGTTTGTAATGAGTCATAAAATATGTCTGACTTCAGTGCTGACAATGGCATCTGCTATTCTGCAGAGAGAAGCCAAGGTTGGAAGAAGCATGTATAAATACTCCTTTGTGTCTCTCTCACCGCTCTTCTCAGTTGCTGCCTGAAAGACACACTTTCATTTTTCTTCTCTTAGTTTTATTTCTCCTAAAAAGACAATTCCTAATGCCTACCTTATTCCATGTATAAGGTGTGGGGAGCATACATGATACATGAGTGCACCCTCAGTGCAGAGGATCCCAGGTTGGGTGGGATGTTGCTCTGCTGGAGGGTAGAGAGGCTCTGCAGTGGGGTCTGGATAGGACAGATCTGTGGGCTAAGGACAACTTCATGAGGCACAACGAAGCCAAGGACTGGGTCCCCTCCTTGGGTCACAACAACCCCAGGCAGCTCCACAGGCTGGGGCAGAGTGGCTGGTCATAGGAAAAGGACCTGGGGGTGCTGTGGCAGTGACTGAACATGAGCCAGGGTGTGCCCAGGTGGCCAAGAAGGGCAATGGCATCCTGGCCTGGACCAGCAATAGTGTGGCCAGCAGGACCAGGGCAGGGATTGTCCCCCTGTACTCATCACTGGTGAGGACCCACCTTGAATACGATGTCCTGGGCCTTATAATTTGGGAAGACTGTTGAGTTGCTGGAGCATGTCCAGAGAAGGGCAATGGAGAGGGTGAAGGGTCTGAAGTAAAAGTCCTGTAAGGAGCAGCTGAGGGAGCTGGGGTTGTTTAGCCTGGAGGAAGGGAAGCTCAGGGAGGACCTTACCACGCTCTACAACTGCTTGTAGCCAGGTGCGGATTGATCTTTTCTTCCAGGTGGCAAGCAACAGGACTAAAGTAAACTGCCTCAAGTTGTGCCAGTGCAGATGTTTACTTTGGATTTTAGGAAATGATTTTTCATGGAAAGGCATAGTACCAGTCACTGGGGCAGACTTGCCCAGGGAAGTAGCTGTGTCACCATCCTTGAGCATATTTAAAAGACCTGTAGATATGATGCTTGGGAACATGGTTAGCCTTGGCAGAGCCAAGTTAAGGATGGTTTTTGATGATAAAGGTAATTTCCAACCTAAATTATTCTATTCCTTCTATTCTATAATGTCCTTTTTCTGTGATCTTCTCATAGATGAGATCAATGTGAGCAGTAATTTAGGTTCTAGTGTGATTTCTAAAGAATCTACTTGCCCACCTTTCAAAAGGGTGCTTAAAAAGCAATGACTGATGTTGGGGAAGATGAATCAGGGAAACCTTATAAATATGATTGCTTAGCAAAAGATTGTGAAAATAGGAAACCTATAACTGAAATAGAAATGAAAGCTTACTTTGAGTTGTAGGATACCGAGCCTTAGTTACTATATAACCTGAAAACAATAGTCTAGCCAGCTGAAGGAGAATCCCTTTTGATTGAACAATACTGTTCTGCTGGCTAAGAGATCCAAAGGTCAATGCAGTAAAAGAGAATAGTCTAAAAAGTAGTTTTTAGAGTTTAAAATGTTACACAGTATGGTACTGTAGTAGTTCTTACAGGCTGTATGTAGATTCTGTAGGATTCTGTGTCTTGTATTGGTTGGTTAGTGTAAATTAGAATATTCAACACAAAAGGTGATATAATGTATTGTAACAAGGACCTTGCTCTCTTAGACCCCTGCCACCTCTCTTAACCTCTTGCCCCTGCTCCCTCCTGCACTTGCTCTCTTTCCCCTTCTTCCTCTCTCTCCTGCTCAGGCATGCATATAGCTGTGCCTGGCAGTTTAAGCAGAGCTCTTGCACCCATGACCTATGCAATAAACTGCACGTTTCAAGAGCTGCCTTGGACTCCAGAGACCTCTGCCATCGACATCCCGTCAGCATCATAATAGCACCTACAGAGTATATCCTTAGAAATGATGAGAAGTAAAAACAATCTAATGAGGGAGATTGTTTGTATTTCCTAATCTGTGTGTTTATGGTGTAGAGATTTTGTTCGTAGCATTTTTCTTCCTCTGTTTTAATGACTTTCAAGGCACAGTAAAAGCCTGGAAGTAGCTTTATTGTAGTCATTGATGTGAGTGAATGGTTATGTGGAGAGAGGAGTGGGCTACAAAACACAAATTTTTCTCTAATGTTTGTCGTGTTCCTTTCCATTCTGTCTCTTAATTAGGTTTTTTTGTCTTCTTTATTTTTTGAGTTGTTACAGTCAGTCGTAAGGGCTCTTCAATCTTAGTTGTGCAACTGATGTCTTGTTTGCCATATTAATACTGAAATGAAGCTGTGAGATTATCAAAGGAAAAATTAAACACTGAAAAAAGGATTGTGTGTAATAATGTATACATACAGAAATCATGCTGGTGTTGACTGGTTTAAGTAAAGGGAAAAGACTAGCGTCATGTCACTTTTGTAAGTACTTAAAAAAAAAATAAAAAATTGTTGCACTTGAACCCTATTTTATTCTTATTTGCAAAGACGTTGGAGCTTTCAACTGTGAACTTAACTTTTTACCAATGTGCTGAGATAAACATTATTCTTTGGGAATACAGTGGGTCAGCTCCTTCCAAAGTGTGCAGGTGTTCAGATGAGAAATTCTTGTCAGGTGTTCCTCTTTGTCTCCATAAAAAGCAGATGCAAAGGCTGTTAAGAATAATAAAAACTCTTGATAGTAATCTGAAGTAAATTTGAATCACTTTCAAATGAATGAAGATCAGAATAGTGGTCTTCTATATAAACTATTATGTACCTTATAATATTTCTCTAAGGAAATACCAGGAAAGTGTAATGTGCATAGCAGTGACTGTAACTGGTAAGGTGTTTTATGCCTGTTTGTTATCTTATAGAAGGAAAACCACTGAAAAGTTTTTCAAGGTATTGGTTTGTATGGTACAGTTGTCAGTGATGACAGGTATTCCTTAAAGAATTTACCACCAGAAATGTGGATAAATTAGAAATAATATATTGACATATTCCTTTGAAATTATTATGATATTCTGATAGTATTGTGATGTTCTGAGGAGAATAAATATTTTGTATTTTCCTAATATTGAATAGATTATGATGTCTAGATGTATTTGTATTTGTAAGAAATTACCAGATACATGTTATGGTCAAGTAATACATGTACTGCTGTTCTAACAATTGTTATTAAATATAGCATAACCTGCAAAAATATACTTAAAACCTGAGAAGTATGACTATGTATTGACCTATTAAAATGCACTTCTACAGCTGGGATCTTTTTAGTGTGCATTGCTACATCTAAAACCAATTATACAACTACTGTAAAAAAAAGAGAATATTTTATTTAAAATAAAGCATTATTATCATACAAGCATTTTATTTAATGTTTATAAACATTAAAAATAATCTATGAGGTAAACGGACATCTTTAACAATAACTTTTAATAATGACTTGTAACAGTCTGGGCGTAAATATGAAATTGATTTATTGTTTTTAAGTCTAAGGAATGTAGGAGTAGTTGAAATGAATCAGTGTGATTTTAGTGTTTTCGCCAGTTTCAGTGAACATTTCCTTTTGAGCTAAGAATACTTGTCCAAAATAGTCTTTAGGAAAAGGAAGTAGCTCATCCATCTTGAGTAGTGTACAAGTTGTGGATTGTTTATTTGGTGTGTTTGGTACGTAGAAGCAAGTTATTTGTTCTAGGATTGATCTCCATGATAGAAATTGCTTTTGTTTGAGGACAAATCACTAACAGTTTGCTTGGTGACAGTTGTGATACAACTTAACAGAGTGTCCAAAGATGAGATGTGCTATTAAAAAAAATTCTCTTAGCTATTACTTAATTCTTAGTAGAAGACTAAGATTTCAGGATGTTAGGGTTGCTAGAAGCTTACATGGGTGAAAGGTGATGGGATGAATAATGGGTAAAAAAGCCCATGGAATACTGGTAAATAGAAAAATAACACATATTCTGTCTGAAGAAACCTTCAAGTGCAAATTGCTGGAGTATTGTTTGGCTACTGTCAGAGTAACTGCCTGGATTAACAGTTGGTTTTTACAAGTATTTCCTGTTTTCTTCTAATCTTGTATATGTATCTGTGGTTGAATCATTGCTCTTTGTTGGCTGTATTAATTTGTTTCTCCAAATGATCTGCACAATTTGTAAACAGAGATTAATTTCATGTGACTTTAAAAAACAAAATTTGTAAATTAATTTGAGGACTAATAACCTAAAAGTTATTACTTCAATTTTTTTATTTTTCCACTTTATTAACTTGCTGCTGCAACGTTTTATATTTGAAAGGTGCAGATTTTACCAGCATCTACTCTTTTGACTTCAGATTGGTGTTTTTTCTTTTATTAGGATTTAATTTTTTTTTTAAATTTTAAATTTCATGTGCCTTTGTGTTTCACAAATGCATCAAACCCAAGGCTTCCATTTTAAAAGAAGAAAAAGTGGTGTCTGAAATCAAATCATTCTATGAACACCCTTTATCCATTTGTAAAATTCTAAATAACTTAGTATTTCTTAATAAGTGAAGTAGCCAAAGCAGGTGGTTCGAAGTCCTTGTTCAATGAGAAGTCTGAACTTCATACAGACGTTACCTTCTTTTCTATCAATTTTAGCTACTTCATAAATAACATGCTTGACATAAAAATCTCAAAAAACAAAAGAAAACTGACAAACAAAAATTTTCCTTACTTCTTGCTTTAACTTGTATTCTTATTACTCCAGCTGTCCAAGTATTAAATATCATCATGCTTAGTCTTGATCAGCTGCATCAGGGCTGCAGTCTGCCATCAGTTCATGCCCCAGTAAGATTACCAGAATTGTAGGTTCAGTGGTGGGTGTTGGGCCGAACAGCTCATGGTTAGGTGTGTGCTTAGAGTCTGTCTTCCCAATAAAACTTGTCTCAATTGAGTTTTTAGTAGTTTTGATTATATTTTTTGGTTTTCTGACCGCTTGAGCACCAGCTAATGTCTTCCCTGAAGGTGCTAATAATTGCTGTTATAATGAAGTCTAATTTTTCTCTTCAATTTTGTAGCTTTGATCTTGGTTATACTGTCTCTTACATGCTGTATTACCTGAAATTAGAATTGCATTTTGCAGCTGAATATGAAGCGCAACAAAAACTACGTGTATTGCTTTCTGAATGACTTTTAATATACAAATTTTATGGGCAATAACATAAGGAAAAAGCTTAAATCCCCTGAAATCAATAGATTTCTTCTGTGGTATATTTCTTATGCAGTACATCATTATGATTGGAAAGACATCAGAAATGAAGTAACCATTTCAGTTTTTATACTTTCCAGAGAAATGGTAAATTTATGCAGGTAAAATAAATTTGAAACCATTTTTTCATAGTATTTGGTATCACTTGTAAGTAGTAAAAAAGCATAGATAAGTCCTGTGAACCTTAGTGGCTTCCAGCTATAAATTCACTGAAGATTTTGTCTGCAGCTATTATTTCTGTATTTTGTGTACCTCTTTTTATGTAGTATGGTGTATGGTATTTCAGTCCATGTTAGATTTGATATAAAATTGTAAACCAGGTAAGAACTTGTTATGTGCTCTGCTCTGAACTCTCAGACTTATAACCTGATCTAATACTTACTAAGGTCAAGAGAATTTTTGTTCAAGTAACTTCAACTGTCTTCTAAAGTGCTTACAAATATGTATGAACAGGCTGTTTTTTGAAAGGCTTCATCAAGTGTGTATCTTTTGACTGGAACTGTTATATAAAACTGCATTGCTTTATAAGCTTAGTAATATTTTTATTATGCCTCTTTTTCAGGGCATTGAGGAATGGAATATTGCCCATCTTAATACCATATTGGATGTTGTAGGAGAAGAGTGTGGAATTTCTATTGAGGGTGTAAATACACCATATCTTTATTTTGGTATGTGGAAAACAACATTTGCATGGCACACTGAAGACATGGATCTCTACAGTATTAATTATCTCCATTTTGGGGAGCCGAAGTCATGGCAAGTTAATTTTATTTTTTTTAAGATGATTTCTGTTAATTTCAGCTGTCTAAACCAAACAGATGGGTTATAATTGCTTCAGTGTACAGTGTACAGTGGCAGACTGTACAAAAAGCTAAGATAGTAGTTCAGTGGGTTTTTTTTTAAGCTCAAAATGCTATAAAATCACACTTATGTATTCTTTTATTTTAAACAAAAAGACAGATAAGTACATACGACTTATTTGAGTTCAACAGAAAAATATTTGAAAGATACAACATGAGAAGCTTAATGTGTTGGGAACTCCAAAACTGTTTGAGGAACTTCTGAAAGAGTTCTTTGAAATCAGTTTCTTTGGTTCTGTTGCCTTTTGGGACTAACTACTGTATTTTGTATTTAACATCCATTTAACTGCTTTTTTGAATCAGAGTCATATTCTGTACTGTAAACTCAGCTGGACCAATACAACCTAAGATTCAGAGCTGAAGATACTTCCTGCATATGAAACTTCTACTGTCCTTTCTCTGTAATGAACAGACAAGTTGTGATACGTTGTATGTACATGTATCCCAAGTATATAATTTTATGTATGTGTATATGAAATATATGATTTTATTAATAAAATCTTTGTTTTTCAGAATACCTGTGAAGAGAGTGTAAAATCATTAGATTAGAAAGATATGTAAAAAATAAGTTATGCATAGTTCAATTACTGCAGTTTCTAGTCATCCAAACTTGGACAAAAAATGTATAGGTGGTAATTGCATAAAACATCACTGATTTTTTAATATCCATACCAAATTCAAATCCTATCATGTATTTATACTGTGAGTGTGATAAATTGGTCAGATGTTCTCTCTTACATCAGTGCTTTATTTTTACCTGCCTTGCTTACATAATGGATCACCTGAGTTAAGGCAGAGGTGAATTCCTACTCTAGTAAGGCTGGTCCGTGTTTGAAATTGGTAAATTATAAACATAGGTATGTGAGATTGCTTCTTTGATAGAATTAAACATACAGGAAGTCTTGTTAACCATAACATCAATATATTTAAAAAAAAAATAGATGTACAGATAGGTGATTCCAGAATGTTCCAAGGTGATAGGATAATTGTAGATAGTACTATGATTGCATGAAGTTGTTTTTTGCCTCTCAGGAATTTAAAAAGCGCTATTTGAAGAAAAACTCACTGCATATTGTGAAATTCCAAACAGTAGAGAACTTAAACTCTGAAATGCTTAGATACAATGGAAAGAAGCTAGGAAAGTTCTTTAAGTATTTTTGAAGGAGGTATGAGTTGGTAACTGGATAAATGCTTTTCTAGTTTACTGATACTTGTTTATGCTTTTCTAATGATCAAAATCATTAAACACTGACCTCTTCTTATTTTGAAGAAGTAGTGGTGGATATGAATTCATTTTCTGTACCACATTGGCCCATATCTTTAAGAAATGCAGCATTATAAAACAGTTGAATGGAAAGACAGCTAAAGATTTATTTGATGTTACAGATATGCCTTTTACTGAAGCAATGCTGCAGTAATTTATGCAAAGCTCATTTATCAGTAAAATGTGTCATGTGTTAATGTGATATTAGTGTAATATGTTCTTAGAGAAAGTGGGGCAGGAGCTGAATCTTATGATACAGATGGTATAGATCTTGTCTGCTCTTCAACTGATTTGACAATCCTTAGTGAAACCAAATAACTTGACTTATATAGTAGTAATACATGTTCTTGGATTTTACTGGTAGTACATGTGGTTTTTCAAGACAGACGTTGGTCTTTTGGAGAGCAAACTTGCTGCATAATTTCTCTGAATTGTGAGAGGACACCCCTTTACATCTGAGAACCACAATTAGAACTTGTGGATAGCAGCTGAGTCTAACTGCTGTAGTAATCTTTATAGAATCTGAGGCTTTCTGCAGTGTTGAGGCATGGGTTAATTTGCATTTCTTTTTATATTTAACGCTTCTACTTCAAGAATTATGCAGAGAAGTCTATATTTCTATATTATGTGTACCTATTCCTTCACTAACTGCCTCATATGAAACATGGGAGAAGGTGTGTCTGATAAGTTACAAAATCAGGATTACAGCTGTTTCAGTATTTATGTATTTATTTGTGTAACACATTATATGTGTAATACAATACACACATTAATTTTATTGATTTTTCTTTACCTTGCAAAAATATGCCAAAGAGGAAATATTTTGAAAGAGAAGAAGGAACATAAACTTCAAAGCCTTGAAATAGAATAATATAAGAGCAGAAGACATTGGGGTATATTGTGGGGAAAGATTTGCTGGAAAGAGAGTTAAAATTACTTGCTATTGGGCAAGAATTTTGACTACAGTTTTCTCTTCGTATTCTGAAGGGAAAGGTACCTTGAAGATGGTACCTTATTTTACATCTCAGTTTCTTAGGGAAAGTCTTATGAGCAAGACAAACCATTGGTGTGATTGATAATGTGGCTTATTAGTTCAGTTATCACTTGATATTGATGTACTTTGTAATGGTATTTATAAACTGCTGACAAATATTAAAAATTTCTTCACACTGACATTTGTTGTTAAATATTTTCTTCTATTGTAATCATTGTTTCAGGGGTATATGTCTTAGAATAATTTATTTTTGTTTTGTGTAATAATTTGAAGAACTCTGTCATGTAAACTGTTAAAGGGCTCCTGAAAAATAATGCTTAGCACAGACCATTTTTGTTACTAATAGAAATACTATACTATTAATGTATGTATTATATCCTTAGGTAAAATATGGATAATGCTTTAATTTACATTTTAAGTTTATAAATTAAAAAAATCTAAATAAGACATTCACATTTTTGAAAATAGTTCTGAGTTTTTTAAGTATCTGTAAGCAAGGCTTACTCTTTGTTCTGATTGACTCATGAACAGCACTAGTGTTGAGATGATACAAATCTTCTTGAAGAATAATAATGAATATAAGGAAATTTTTCTTAAGCAGACAGAAAGTAATTATTTTCATGGAACTGTGGATATTTCAAATATCATAATAATAGGACAAATTTTTTTCTATTTTGTTTTAAAGAAGAAAAGCTGTGTAGAGAATATATTATTCTACTTTAGAAGGTAGTATTTTAAAATATTGTGCTCATTTTTGTCACCTTTTATATCTGATTGTGAAGGCCTGAATTCTTTTCTGCACAAAGAACTAGGTTTTTACTTTCCCTTGAAAGGGGCACAGTGAAAACTTGCAATATGATACAAACAATAATTTATGTATCAATTGGTATGTTTTCTGTGACATTCCACCTGGTCTTTGCTTCCTAGCTTTTCTGAAGACTAAAAATGACAAGCGACAATACATTTTGTTAAAAATCTTTCCTGTTCAGTAATGCCTTTCATAAATCACAAAATGCCTTGCAGGGTTGGTCAGTCATAAAGTAAACAGGAATAAATACTACAGAAAGAGGACGTAGTTCCATCATTGTGACCGTATCAAGAAAAAGAGACCAGATGGTTAAAGAGAGAATGCTTAGCCAAAATTAGATGGATTAGGAGAGTGAGACTGGAACTGACAGTTTATTTAGGTTGTAAGAGGAAATAAATCTATTGTGACAATGAAAATAAAGCAGGGATTTAGGTTCAGGAACTTTCTTCATGATTCGAGTGGATATAGGATGGCAAGAAATCTGATCTCTAGGTTGCCTAAAATTTATACTGTGAACAACATTACTCTTACCTCTTGATTGGTGTGACTAGAATCTGTTTTTATGGATCTGCCAGTATAGAAAGTGTACCAACACCTTTTCATCTTGCTTGAGGAGGTGGAAAAATCAGGAAAGATACATGGTTAGACAGCAGGGGTTTTGGAAGTCTTTGAAACATTTTGTGTGAAGGCTTCCAGATTTTGAATCCCAGTAGCAGGGGAAATATTAATTAGGTTATGAATATGATAACAACAGATCGCATTCTGCTATTAGTTTTAGACAAAATTGTAGACAAAAAAGGTGAAGAAGGAAACACATACTCAGACTGATGCTAACACTGTATGATTTAAGAACAAATATGGCAGTAACATAAATGGATTTAGAGAGGCTCAGCAACGTCCCTACAGGGCCTTCTGAGGAAGGATTACTAGAACTTTCAGTGTGATCAGGTGACAAAAACTAGTCAAAATCTGGCCAACTGACGCAAAGTTCAGTGTAAGTGGAAGAGTCTTGGTACCTTTGCGAAAGTTGCGCATACCACTGATGGTACAGACATGTTTCCTAGCTACGTTCTATGTCTAGGAAGCAAAATAGCCACAAAAAACTACAGAGGAGTCAAACCTGTCTGGCAGAAATGGGAATAAAGTATAAAGCTTTCATGAGGATTAGTCCGATGTCTTGCTTAAAACTGTCATAAAAATTAGAAATATTATGAGTCACAGAGATGACTAATCAAATAGGGATTCTGGTTGTGAAAAGGTATCTGTAATCAAATAGTGTATTGGTTTGTCAGCAGCTCAAATGGGTTATTGTACTTGAAACAGGGCAATCATTTGCTAGCTTCAATGTTCTTCACAAAATGGAAAAACTTTGCTCAGCGGTTAGAAGAAAAGGAGAAGTTTTAAATGTTTTTTTGTTTTTCCCTTGTGGAAGAGGATTTTGTTTCTTAAAATATTTAGATGGAATAGGAATATTTTTAGGTGGCAACAGACTTTCACATTTCACATCTCAAAACAAAATCTGTATTAACTTCCTAAATTAAATTTCTGAAATTTAAATGTGCTTGTATTTTTAAAAAGTATGTATCAGGTTTATGTATAATAAATATGAACCACCTAAATAGATAATAGAGTAAACCAGTTGCTAATAAAAGTGTCATGATTCTGAGCTCAGTGGCTGGAGTTGGATAGCATTATTTTGATGTAATGTGAATGTTGCAAGTTGTCTGTTGCCAGTTGTAAAACCAATGAATATAGTTAATTTTGAAAAAAGCTGATGATGTTTACTTACAACAACATTTTATGGGTTTGCAGCTTTTGAATTTTTAAAATAACAATCTGCAGGAAAAATCATCGTCTGTTTTTACCTTGTCTATATATTATATGGGGTTTAGGGAACTAGTTTGGTTAAGTATTCAGCATCACACTACATTTGTTTGCAATTAATGCTGTTAACCATTATCTGTGCATACCCCTGACTTTGGAAGAATAGAACTCAAAATGTTTCACATTCTGTTTCTGGTCCCTGACATGAGAATGACTGTGTGAATAGAAGAGGCTGCTTGTCTGATGATCATCTTGGTTGGATGAGCAGTTTTTGCACAGTAAAGCAACAATTTATTGTTTTTAATGCAACTGAGGAACAGGGTAAAAGCATTAACCTTGAAAACATATATATATATAAATAACAAGTTAATAATGTAAATGTAATATTTATTACTTACGTGTAGTTATCTTGTTGCCAGTACCCTTGATTTGCTGAACTAAGGCATATATTTCAGACGGTGTTTTTGAACAATGCTAGATAAATATAAGTACCGTATTTTTTCTGTCCTTGTAGTATGACTATCAATGAATGGTGACTCTTCATACTTTACTAAAGATCTTCATGAACTAATGAAATTAAGATCTGGTTAGCATTGTCATTTCCCTTTTTGTCTTTTCTTAACTTTTTGTTTGTTTATTCTCTTTTTATCCAAGAAACAGTCTTTTTGCTTCTCAGTGGTTTACCATTACATTTGCTTTGGAGCTGGCTGGACTTGACCTTATTATATGAGAAGTCAAACAATGTTAGTGGCAGTTTGATAAAGTGGCTGAAAGAAAGCTGGACACAAGATGAAGATATTTTTCTAAGAGCTTTTAACTGTTCAAATTCTTGTATAAGATAGCTGTTGGGATTGAGTGAATGCTGTTTTTTTCTCTCAGTAGGTCATTTGAATTTGGTAGCTTTTTGTTTAATGTAGAGTAGACCAAGAAGCCAATGAGATTCATGTCATTCACCATGAAAGGCAGGTGCACATGTGCTAAGCATTTTTTTTAATAAATTGTGTTAGGGATCAAGTCTGAGCTATTCTTGAGAGCTACTTTTGGACTCCTAATATGTCATAGTACAAAGGGTTGTCTGTCTCCATTCCTTTGTCCTTGTCTTAGCTATGAGGAACAAGCAATTGCAACAGAGGGAAGTAAAGGATTGAGTAGCAGGTGTTACCATACAACTCAAGTGAAGACTGTGATGAAAAACACCACCTTGCATTTAATATATTGTATTGCTTTGTAATTTTAGGTTAGCTAAATAAATACCTGTAGTCAAGTTAAATCATGCACTGCCTTTCCAAAAGTCTTACTGAGAGCTCAGTTGACTTTTCTGTTTTTGTAATATTGACATGTTTATGTGCACAAATGGAAGCATGTGGCTCCATATTATTACTAAATTATATAATGTGTACTTTTGAAGGAGAAACTTTCTAGGAGGAACACCAGTTCAGTTAGAGTCAAAGCAAAGTACAGTATCTAGTTGAGGTTTTTTGTTAGACATTTACAGTATCTGTTCATGTTTTGCTTTATGGAGTTGTGTATTTAAGGACATACAGTACTCTAACTTGTACAGCTAATTATACATTTTCTTTTATTCTGAACCATATTTTTTTAATAGAGAAGAATCAATTCCGTGTTATTGCAACATAAAACTGAAAAAAAAAGCCTATTATATTACATATTAAAGCACTTAAAGTCAATAATACGTCCTAATTAAAACGTGCAGTAAGTCCATGAAGTGCAGTTAATATGTTGGTAACAAAGAGAAGCAGAAATGAAACAACCTTTCAATAGTTTTCTATTTTTTGGCTGCAGTAGACATTAAAAATAATGTTAGTTTGTATTTCTTGCTGAATTGTTGCAGATTGCATGTGGATTTTTTTTTAAATTAGATTATTGTGAGAACAGTGGGTTTCTAAGATATGTACAATTCTGTGAATTAAAGAAAGTCTATTTCTTTAATAATTTAAAACTCTAATTGTAATGATTCTGCAAGGGCAAGTAACCCTTTCATTGCACAGTTTTTACTGTAGGAAAAAATAAAGATGTTTAATGCTCATATTTTTCTGTTGAACCCATGTGTCTTGGGAAGCATACTAAAATTCAAAGAAATTAAACTTGTATACATTAGACTTACTTTACATTTTTAAATTTCATTTGGAAAAATAAAGTATGTGTTTCTTTTTTAATCGTGATCTAATAATATCAAATATTATCAATGTGACTTTAAATAGTGAATATAACATTTTAGTACTACATAATATAATGTTTAAAGTAGAAGTAAGCTAAGTTTTTTTCTCAAACCCCTGCACCCCCAAAACCCAATGTCTGTATTTTTTCCTTAGATGTTGGCGTATTTTTTTCTGTGTAATTTTTCAGTCTTTAATCTTTTTGGCTTCTGTATTGTGAGATATTTATCATACATGAATGATGACTTTTAGTCATTATGAGTAATTATTTCTTTAAGCATTTCAGCCTTTTCTTATGTGAATTTTAGGTATGCTATTCCTCCAGAGCATGGGAAACGGCTTGAAAGACTAGCTCAAGGTAGGATTTCCAATATTTTCATATGTATGGTGTTTGAAGGACAACCTCTGAGGAAAGTGAAAAACATTGTTCTTGACTCACCTACTGTTCTATTACTTAATGTTGTGTGACTTTTATGTGTCTATAGCATTATTGCCCTGAGGAATTCTTAAGAATTAAAGTAGTTCTTTGTTTTGGTTTTCTTTGGCTTCTCTTAGAACTTTATTTTGTACTGGCATTTTTAGCTTGCTGAAATTTAGGAAAATGAGGCTTAATATTTTCTTGTTCATTAGATTTTCATTGCTGGTATCTTTGTCTTTTCAGCGTCCTTGCTGTTTCTTGTTCTAGCTGCTTTTCTTCAACAACTTTTTGAAATTTCTTACCCAAATTTGGTACAGAGATAGAAATATTGAAGACAGATGAGTCTCCAAAAGTTTCATGAAAGTTGATGTTTGGGTAGGGGATGGAGTCCTGCTTAATGCCTCTGTGGAGGGGTAGGCAGACAAAGTGTAGAAAGACTAAGTCTTATTTGTTAGCAGTTTGGTGACTATTGAACAGGCATATAAATCCACTTTACCTAAAGCATGTACTGGCTTTTGCCATTTAGAAGTGGGAGAAATGTTTGGGAAAAGGAGCAGAGATATGGTTGTAAGGTTGAAGTCTAAGGGATAAAAATCACTAGTCTATAAAAAATCACTAGTGGAAAGATTCTCACTCATTAACTTGTTTTCTTTTCAGTAATACTGCACCTCTACTTTTGTTTCTGAATTAAGAGTGCAGATTATGAACATGGGAATAATTAGGGATGTTTCTTGGACTGGCAGCCCATGTTTTATAGCTTGCTAGTAACTGTTAAAGGAATTATGGAATGGAGTGCTTAATGAAATAGAATTAGAGGAAAGGAATGATATTGAAAGTTCATAATTAGATCTTGTGTATCAGGACAAAATTCTGAAAATTTGTGTACATTTTGTTTTTATATCAATCTTTTATCCTTAGTATATGGGTGCATGACTCTTTTTCTGAGCTACTATAAAACTGTTGTAGTTAAAGATGTGAAAGTAAAGACCATCTTAAAAGCATGTCTCAGGAAAACAGATTTCAGCCTGAATAATTACATTTCCTATTCCTAAATTTTGTCACGGTTTCATTTGAAAAAGCTGTCACTCGTTTTTGTTGCTTTCCAGTTTCTTTTCCCAATGCAAACTATAGAACTCTATACACTTTGTTTGGTTTTCAGTGGTAAACAAATTGGAACTTGTAGGCTGGGCAATGGACACTGACTTAGGATGATTCAATAATTTAGTTTTACAAGAAATGATAAATGAGTAAAAGAAGTGGAGAATTGGAGAAGTTTCAGGGAGGGACACTAGGATTGTTGAAAAAATGCCTTTTTCTTTTCATAATTGCTAGTAACTTTTCAGTGAGAAGGAGTGTAAATAAAGGGAAGGGGTATGGTAAAGACTTCTGATGACTCACATGGGCAAGGTGACCAAAAAGCTATTGTTCATGGAGTCTTGCAGTATACATGGAGACTCCAAAACAAGTGTCTTGTCAGGTTTAAAGTAAGTCTAAGGAGATGGTTTATTTCACAGTATGCATTCCTTACTCTTCTTGGTGGATTCTAAAATTTTAATGGATTCTGAGGGAGATTGGAGCACAGTGGCACAGAACCATATTAGAGGAGCATAGGAGCTTATGCCTGGCTTTCAAAGTCTTGGAGCAGCAACTATTTGCTACTAGATTAGTTGGAGGAAGCCAGCTTTTCATGCTGTATATAAAAATGCTTCTCTCTTCATGGCTGGGACATTTGATAGAAGCAAGATCTTTGGGTAAATAGGCATTGCACATGAGGTTTCTTGGCTGCTCTGGTATTTATTGTAGATTTCATATTGCTTGATAATAGCTGTGCAGTGTTCTAAACCATTCAAGATTAAATGTACTGTAGTGAGTATGCATTGAATTTGTCTTTATTTTCAGAGTGAGAGAAAAGGATGGGAAGTTGAAGCAACACTTGTTCACTCATTTCTAAAAATGAAGTGGTATTAAGGCATAGCATTATTTGTTGTAGACCAAAAAAACCCTCCTTATTTCCTTGAAATACCTTGATTTCTGTAGATATTGGAGTAACCTGTACTAATTCAGGAAGTAGGTAACTTTTGGTCATACATGTTTTGCTACATGAAAAAAAGGTATTATGTTGCAAAACTGACCTGAAGCTCCCCAGCCCTCTTACTGCTGATGATAGTCTAATACAGTAGTAGAAATGGGACATTAAGCATCAGAGAAATGGAAATCTCCAAGGCCACTGTTTTTCAGAAACTGATAGGTTACACTGGCGGAACAGTGTCTTGATGTCTAAGTGCTAGTCAGAATTGGACACATCTGTGCAGAAGTAAATTGTCCACTGCTGCTCTTGATTTTATGTTAGTGTAAGTTACAAAGAACCGTGGGGTGAATGATGAATCATTGTTATGTTTTGAATAGCAAATAAAGCATAGAATCAGATACTGTACAGAGATGATTAAATTTCAAATAGTGTTTATTCCATTACATTTACTGAATGAAACTGGATATCTGTAAGAAAACTGGGTACTCATCCAGAGATTATTATTGTAGCAGCAATATAAGATAGATGAGATATGAAATGTTGAAGAGTGTTGTCTGTGAAACTAAGTTTTTAGTGTTTGAGTTTAATGTAGCCTGGAATATTTTTCTGTGAGTAGATTGTTTCCATGATATTTTTGGTCCAGCTAATAGCTGAGAATGGAATGTGGAAGATAATGCTACAATGATGAACAGTAAAAATAATTGACTTTTTTTTTAAAAAAAACAACTGCAAATTACCATTTCTTATTGTTTCCATGCTGTGATGATCTACTTTGCAACTGTTGCCTTCTAAAATGCAGCCTGTTTCACATAAGGTATCTTAGAAAAATGAAAGTATAAAGTAATCTGCACAGCTGCAAGTGACTTAAAAGAAGACATTAATAAAACACAGTGTAAATGAGACCTTTGTACTTAATACCACGTGTAGTGAAAATACTTTTGCATGAATGCAACATTGGAAGGAAAAAGAAAGTAGTTTATTCAGGAAGGTTAGCTCTGATGACCAGATGCCTACTGAATTAATTGAATGCTCCTAAATAATTAAAATAAAATAATACATTAAATGTGACAGGTTGTCTAAGTCAAGGCAGCAGTTGATACATAAAATTAAAGGAAGGTTAGAATATTTTCCATTATCTTGTCTGCACATCGCAATTACAACACATGCCTTTTGTGCATGAATGCTTTCATTTTTGCTTTCCATTGAAATCTTGATTGACTATGGTGCCTACAAATGCTTTGTCTGAAAGACATTAGACTTGCATCTAATAAAGACAACAGTTTGATTTTGCCCTTCAGCTGCTTTCTCATTTATGTAGATTTTTTTTTCAATTTTATGTAGACATAAATGTAATAAAAATCTCAAGTGAGCTGTTAACTGCAATTTTTATACGTGCTGTTATGTTAATCTGTAATACCATGGTATTCTTAAAGGATTTTTGTTTTACAAAATGGGTTAGAAAATAAAGAGAATAGAGGCAGAGTGACAAATGAGAAATGGCAGATTGAAGGATTTTGAAGATCTTTTAATAGATCGTTTGAGTGCAGAAACTGTTTTAGAAAGGAGATGACATCAATCTGTGATGTTCAGTTATGTTAAAGAAGAAACTAAAGTAAAGTTTAATATATTTTAAGTATGTATGGTTGGTGTACAAAGATTTGTATGGTGGATAGTATTAATTGCTTCATTTTATGCAGAAGTCATTACCTGTTATGTATGAAAGCAAATTAAAGTAATTGTTGAAATGAGACTTGAAGTAGATCTTGCATATCTTCTAAGGATCTTGAAAACCTTAGCAGTTGAAGAATTGAACTTCTTTCAGAAAAAGATTAAGTCAAGTTAGAAAAGTCCTGCTTAATGGATAGTGAACTTAAGGCTTGAGCACAGTCATCTGGGCATACCTACAGTTGTATTTCGTATCACTTGAAAGCCTCTTTGCAGCTTTTGTACTCTGCTTTGTATAGCATACAAATTGCCATTATTCCTTTGTGATGGTTGTTGATATGCAAACTTAGCCTCCTAATTTCTTTCATATTCAACACAGAAAGTTAAATCAAATTAGTTCAGATCATGGCAAAATAATTTAAATAAATTATATAAGGTTTATACTTACCAAAGTAAAATCTAAAAAGAGAATTGCTAGAAAACATAGTACTTCTGTAATATCTGCCGTTGTTTCAACAGTAATTATCTGCAAATTATGATTAATATTTTGGGTAAGTCCTTTAAATGATGGTCTGCATAAATAAAAATAATCATAACCTTGAGATTAATTACGTTAATTCTATTTATTTTTACTGTCATTAACATTAAACTACGTTAAAGATATTTGCAATTTAGGGTATTCTTATCTTGTGAGTTTTATGATTATATATAATTTTTTAATTTAAAATAATATTAATGAGAAATGCAGCACCTTTAAATTCCAGGTGAAATCTTGAGTAAGGCAGTGTTGAAAATTATAGGATGTCTGGCTTCATTCATTGTACTGGTCAGGATTTGATTTAAAAGTTCCCTAAGAATATGATTTTATGTGGACAAAGTCATTAAATAATGACTTTGTAAGTGACCAAATTATGATTTCCTTGATCATTCAAGGTAAAATATAGCAAACCAACCTGTTCAATCCAATGAAGTTGTAGAATTATACTTTTGGGGATAGTATTATCATTTCTGCATATATGATTTTAGTTGGACCATGTAATTGAAAACATTATGGGCACATTCTTAGCAGCATAGAGGAGCATTCCAAATATCTTGAAAATGCTAATCAACCAGGGAGTGGAACCTAATGCACTTCAGTTTGCCCGAGTGGTAGGTATGATATTGATGTGGCCATCTGATATGAGCTGCTTGTCTTATGTTGGAAAGGCACTCTCAGGGTGAAAATAAAAAAAAGAGACTGCCAGGTACCAACACTCACTGTCTGTCCCTCAATAATTTAGAGATTTGAACTTACTTTTAAAAATACATTCTATATCCCTCCACAGCTAGGAATCTGCTGAGTGCCCACTGCTTCTACCTTTGCCCAAAGATGAGAGGAGGCTTTGACTTCCATTTAGCATATATTTGGATTATAAAACCTTATATTCTGTGGACAGATCATGCTGAGGTGGAATAGCATTGACAAAGGATGTGTCTTCCCCAGTCCAGTGATATTGCTGGTACTAAAATAGTTTAATTTTGTTTGTACAAATAGCATTGGTAAGATTGGACATTTTGGATGATGTTATCTGTTAGAGTATGTATGTAGAGTCTTGTAAGGGCATGTTTTTGGTTGTTAACACTGTCTGAAGCCAATGCTTTCACATACTCTTTGCTGTTGCTGCTTTGGCTAACTAAATAGGGGTTTTAAAAAGCTGAGAGGAACCTTGAGTTTGGTGGATAAATGTCCTCTCCCTGTAGTTGTTCCTACCCAAACATTTGGCCAGCAAGTATTAAATCACCTACTACCACTGTTCTAATTCTGCTCTGGCTGTTAAAAATGTCAGTGTTTCTGTAAATCATGGATTAGAGAATTTTTTATTTAATTGTCTTTTTCTCATGGACATAAATCAATGAGAACCTTATTCAGTTTTACCCTGAGCTCTGATTATTCCTCACTGGCTTCTTTGAAGTAATTGTTTTGAATTCTTATTTTGTTTCTTTGTAATAATTTCCAAGGAGATGAATAGGGTATAGGTCTGCCATATCTCAAGGGACAATCCAAGAAACTGGGGTTGCATGTGAATTCCTACAAAATACTTGCTCTTGCAGAACTGATTTAGAGTTAATGAATTAGTGTTAATGGATTAAATTAAAATTTCATGTGTCCCTTAAAAGCATGCATATGGTACAGAATTTGACTAGTAGTTACATTCTAGGTAGATTTTGGTATTTTTTTCTTTTGTATGTGGGATTTCACTAAACATACGGGATTACATGGTAATCCTTTTAATTGGTAATTTTGACATCAGCTTGGTATGTCAGTATGATTCTTAATGTTGGGGGCATATCTTCAACTGGCTTGCATTTAATGATTTTGTAAAAGTCTTGTAATATTTCTAATGCCAAATCCTCTATTCGGTATTTTTTGTATTTGTTAGCCAGTTCTCCCACAGGGATTTTATTTTCTGGGAGGAAAGCTTGTGTGACTTACATTTAGCCTGACAGACAAAAGATCTTTTGATAAAGACAGTCTTGTAATGAGAAAATACTACCTTCCTTTCTTTCCTTTTTCATTGAAGGGGAGTTCCTTTGAGAAAATGAGGTGAATGAGGCTTAAAAATTTGTGTGCCCAAGTGCAGACTTTGACAAGTCAAAAGATATTTTATAACAGTACAGAATGTGTAGGCTGCACTTTGATTTCACTGTGAGGGCTCTGTAACCACAGGAAATGTTCTGCTGTAAATTTCTAGTAGTGGATTTTGAGCAGGTTGTGTTCTGCTGCTCTGTGTTACTTCCAACTTCCTTGGAATTCAGCAACAAGCTTGCCTTCTGGTTGGACTTGTCACAGCTATGTCTGATCTCTTGGAGCGGGAGTGGTACAACTTGAGATTTGGATGTCTGCCCATCGTTTGCTTTTTATCATCTTGTGTTGAGCTAATTAAGCATATTGCAGTAACATAATTTGGTACAAAATTTGTTTTCTCAAGGAAAAATCAGTTAAATTCTCTCTGCTTTTAGCAATTAGGCTTTCAGCTACTTTTCATACCAGCTCTTCCCTCAAGTCTCAAGTACCATTTTCAACCACATTTTTAACAGCAAGTTTCTGGATATTTCTATTATTATACTGCTCAGGACTGGGATTTCTTGGTGCTCAGAAACTGCAGATTTGAGTTTTGATTGTTGTCATTTATGTTATAGGCATTAATTGTGAAAAAAATAGTTGAAATTCTTTTTTCTGAAGTCCACTACTTGTGGGCTGGTTTTCTAACTTTCTTTTAGTCAATGAAGCCACATATATATAACTGTGCCAATCAAATAGTACTTTTTGAAACTTACAACATTATTTGCAACTCAAAGAGAGAGTAAAGAATTCTGTGCTTGTTGGTGAGAAAAAAAAATTAAGAATGATGAATTTGAATAATATTTGATCTCAGGGCAACTTAGCAGGCTTCCTACTACATTAACCAGCACAAGTCTTCAATATACCTTTGCTGTTTAAGTGCTGCTTAACCTTATTTCTGAGAAATCAGAAAAATATTGCTCTTCCAGTACTGGTGAGTGTGCTGGATTGAATGTACAAAGAATATAACAACTATAATAAGATAACTTTTAGAATGTTCTGAAGCTTTAGGGTGGTTAATAGACATAACATACAAGATTCATCAGAGTGAAGAAATTAAATCTAACTTTAGAGAGAAAGCTATATATTATGAAAAATTATTGTTCATTTTTTTCTCAAGGCATTAAAAAATTCAGATGGATGATTGAAAATGATTTTTTTTTTAAATGGAGTTAGCATGTTTTTCCAAGATTTAAACTGCTTCTGTGAATGATGAACTACCATTTATGTGAGAGGAATACAACAATTATACAAAGTTAGGACGTTGTATTTGTTTATTGTATAGACGGTTTGTAAGCGTGGGGTAAACCTAGTCTCCATGGAATCCTTCTAAAGTTATTTACTGCGATTGATTTTCATGTGTGCAGAATGAACATTAACATTAAAAAAGCTCCCAGCAAAAATTTTTCTCAAAAGGGTAAGAAAGAGTGCCTAAAGGTACAGAGCCATGTTTATGCTAAATTTTTCCACTTCTTAACAAACAAGTAAGATCCTGTGGCCCCGCCCCCTGGAAAGCAGTTAAGAGGGTGGGGCTTAAAAAGGAGGTGCATTTGATTTTTGTAAAACCTCTCAGAATTTAGGAATGATGTGGTAAATTCTAAAACAAGTTTAAACAGTATTAAGTATTGAAAAATATTACAAAGATTTCCTATTTGATTTAATGAAAAGATATGCAGTTTTGCTTTTCTTGCCTTATTAGGGTTCTTTCCGAGCAGCTCTCAAGGATGTGATGCTTTTCTTCGCCACAAGATGACTCTAATTTCTCCCTCAATATTGAAAAAGTATGGAATTCCTTTTGACAAGGTACATTAATGTTTCTTTTTAAACCCTACTTTTATGGATTGAATTAGATTGTGTTTAGTAAAAACTTTGTTATAGGCAATTTTTTTTTCTTTTTTTTGATACTGGCTGCATGAAAATATGTGTTAAAAATTCTAATAGTTTTAGCATGGAATTTTCTGGAATTAAACACTTGTAGCCATTACCACATTTATGTGATTTTTTTTCTAAGACATTACCAAAATTTCTTTTTAAAATTTATTTCCGTGGTAGCTTGGATGTGATTTTGTTGACTGAAACACTTACTAACTCATTCTGTTAAGTTGTATACCTAGCATTTTAACACAAGTATTTAATTTCTTTATGTCTGTATGTTGCTTTTCTTATGCAATTAAATATAACTTTATCATTATAAGGATCTGAAAGGTTTAAAGTGGAATGAAGCTAAAAGAAGTGTTACTTAATTTAAAGTATATTTTAAGAGTTTTAACATAATAGAAAAAGGAGTGATTATTTTTGACTGTTAGGTAGTGGCAGAATAAATATGTGATAAGAACATGATGCAAACAGAAACTGAGAAGAATACCCGTCTTCTTTGTGGGTGAATTTAATACATAGCTGCTTTTAAAAACATCCGAAGTATTTGGGTTCTTCTGCTTTCTACAAGATTTTCTGTATTAATTGTTTTCCGCTTTGAACTTTATGTAGGTGTCAGCTAATAAAATATTTTCAATGCACTGCGTTTTTTTTTTTTTAAAGTGTACATACTCTATACATTTTGTAAATTCTAAAGTTCTAAATTTTGGAGTTTTGTAAACCTACTTAAAGGACTAGAACTTGATTCAGAAGGTCGCCTGGCTGAATATCTGTTTATGTTAATACTGAGTTTTCAAAAGGCTTTTGATCATTAAAGGGCTACGATTCCTGATTTCCCATTGCACAGATTGTTTTAAGTTGTTCAGAAGAGCCAGGCAGTACACGCTTTTTCTCAGTTTATTCCCACTGCAGTATGGTGGTGTAAACTGTCCTTGCCACATACTTTGCTTATTCTTGTCTTTTTTGTTTTTGCGTATGTGCTATTTATTTATTGATATAATGTGTGCATGCATATACAAACTTTGCTTAATGTGTTTTCCCTGGTCTAAAATAGAGGATAAGGCAGTGCTTCTTGTCTGGTTTAGCTGATGTTTTTCTAACTGTGTTTAAAAAAAAGAGATTATTTTAATGTATATTTTTGCCCAGCTGGAAAATAAACACCAGGCAGGTGCTTGCTCACTCCCTCTTGGTGGTATGGGTGAGAAATGGAAGGATAAAGGGTAGAAAACTCATGGTTTGAGACAGAGATAGTTTAACAGGGAAAGGGAAAACTACGCACACAAGCCGAGCAAAATGAGGAGTTCATTCCTGTGGGCAGGCAGGTGTTCAGCCATTCCCAGGAAAGCAGAACCCTGTCATGCATAACGGTGACTTGGCAGGACAAATGTCACTACTCCAAACAATTCCCCTGCCTTCTTTTTCTCACAGCTTTATGTACTGAGCCTGATACCATGGGCTCAGTTGTCCTGGCTGTGTCCTGTCCTAACTTCTTGTGCACCCTCATCCTCCTCACCGGTGGAATGATGTGGGCAGCAGGAAAAAAGGTCTTGATTCTGTATAAGACATGCCCAGCAAGAACCAGGACACCTCTGTGTTATCAATCCTGTTGGCAACAGAGGTGGGATGAAGACACAGATATGTTTTATGCCTTTTTGGAACATCACTTTTCATGCTTAAGTCAATCTGTGTGTAATACTAAGGAAATGTAGGCATTTAGAGTGATACTGCCTGCCTTGGAAAGCAAGTTTTTTTGAATAAATTACTCACAAAATAAGTAGTTTGTTTTCTGAATGATTTATCATCATATGGAAATGTAACTCCTGAATTCAGTTTTTGTAATATATAGGTAAATATACTAATTCCCTTCATAGCCTTGTGCTTTATCATGAAGTGTCAGGTGAAACTTTCCAAGCTGGATGGTTTTATAACCAGATTTATAGTTTCAGATTTACAGAACATTCCTCTGAACAGTATAATTTTCCATGATTGGTGTTTAAAGTATACTTATTTTTGTCAGTATACTTATTTTTAGTATGACTCATTTGAGGTGGGGTAAGGGAGTTGATCCTTGTATTTTGGTGTCTTGATTATTCCTGTATTCTGATTTAGAGGATAATAATTCTCTGAAAAGAAGGGGGGAAAAGGAAAATAAAGTGCAAAAACAATTAAATATTTAAGTTTGGTTCTATCACCTAGTCTTTGGAGGAAGCAGACTGTACCCAAGTGTAATTGTAATTAATGGGATTCAGTGAGAAAGTGAATAGAGAGAACCAGGCTGTGATCTCTCATGGCTCAAAGTGATAGGAGTGAAAATGTGCTGAATGCTGATAAGTCAGCCTACGCCTACCAGGTGGCAGCTGAACTGCTGCTTATTGCAATAGAACACCTGCTAAACTGTCAGAAGTGGGAGGGTGTATTGAGATAAATTTTGGAATCATTAGCGTTGAGAATAATCTTTCTTAAACATTCCCACAGTGATTGTTGAAGTGCTACAGTAACAGTTACAATATATGCAACTATATATGTGCATTTGCATGTATATACCAAATACGAATCCACAGAAAATCTAACCATGCAAAATGAAAGATCCAGTTTTTTCCTCTAGCCTTGTTGGCTGTTTTTCTTGTTTTCCTCTCTTTCCTTCATCCCTTAATACAATCAGAAATAGACCTCTTTGAAGTGCTAACCCTGTGTGTGTTCTTGCACTGGGCAAAAAAAGCACAAAAAGAATTTACAAAATGATAAAATAACAATTTTGAAGGAGATTGTAAAAGCAGAAATTGAATGTAAGACAGCTGTACCAGTAGAAAACTGAGATTAATGACATGACATTAAAAAGAAAAATGTTTGAAGTTGTAAGGTTTTATTTTGGTGACTGTTTAAAATTTAACCCTTCCTTTTTGTGACTTTAAGTCATAAGGGTATGGCCCTAAAAAGAGTCGTATTTGTCCTTCCAATTTTTCTTACTGTATTGCTTATGTAAAGCATTGGCACACACTGAAAACAGCCTATTTAGACTCTGAGAAGTCTCCTTATTTTCCTGTAATCAACAAATGCATATGTTGAATAGTCATCAGTCACTGCTCAGACTATTTGCTTCATGTAAATAGATCTGTTTGCTTTTTAGTGGGTCTGTTTTCTGATGTGTGTTTCACATAAAATGTGTGTCAAACCGAGCATGGAGAATCTCTTAACTATTCTGTATAATCTACTTTATTCATTAACTCTTATCAGATAATTCAGAAGACTCTGTGCTGTTTCAAGTCTCTGACTAGCCTTGATAGTCTCTGGTGGTCTGACTTTAGGAGATTAAAGCTGTCACTCTGTGGAGAGAATATTACTGATTGACAAGAAGTGCTGTCTCCTCTTTTCTCCATGTAGGAGAGCAGCAGTCCATCCTAGTGTGGGAAGATGAGATTTCTCTCTTGAAAGAGAATAACCTGACTAGTAATTTGTTTATATTACCACGCGTTTTATTTTTTTTTGGAGTTTACTCTAAAAGCTTTTTAAGTCTGATAAGTCTCTTAAAACTAATTGGAATTTGGGTTATTTTTGTATATACAAAATGTAATTACTGTGTGTGAGTTTGAGGTTGGCTTTTTATTTTCTTTTTTTTTTTCTGCTTTCTGTAATATATTGTTGATCCAGTGGTCTTTGCATGTTTTCTTTTGGTTGTAATCCTTTGAAATTACCCTTGTTCAAACTCTAAAACAATATCAGAGTTCAACTGTAGTCAAGCTTTTCGTCTTTCAGAGTCTCCTTCTATCCCACTTGTCCTTTAATTATTTGGAATTCTTGTTACCAGTAATGCCAGAGTGTTTCTGCTGTCTAAAATTTTACCTAAACAGAAAGAGGGGAAGGACAGAGGCAGCTTAAAACTTGTGTTTTAATAGTGTTTAATGCTTTGTCTTGAGGCATTCTGCACAACATTTAGGCATGGCAGTTCTGGGTATTTTGATGCAGCCTGTCTTTGCTTCCTCTCAGCAGTAAGAATGATATATTCTTTTTACTGTCTTTTTTAGTTACTTTCAGGTTTTATTAGTAGTGAACCTCTGCTCCAAGATTAACTTATTTGAGTTCTTTCTGAATATGTTAAGTATTGCACCTAGCTGTGTATTTTAGAGTAAAGAACATCGTCTCAAGTATACTGTTTCTGTTTGTATTAAATCTCATCTCTGTGCAAGGCAAAAAAAAATTCTTTGTTTTAGTTAGTTACAAAGGCATATGTAATTTTCATTGCTGTAGGACTAGAAATGCTTTGTAATGTGGTTTACTTTGAGGTTTTTTAAAAGTTTGTTTATTTTGGCCTTTTAATTTTTTTTTTATTGTTACAGGTTACCCAAGAGGCAGGAGAATTTATGATCACTTTCCCATATGGATACCATGCAGGGTTTAACCATGGATTTAATTGTGCAGAGTCAACAAACTTTGCCACCATTCGATGGATTGATTATGGAAAAGCAGCAAAATTGGTAAGTAAGCAGAAAACTGATGTATAAGGAAATATTTCCTGTGGTTATTTCTTTGTGAGAATCTCAGGAAGGTGATGAGAAAGGGATAACTATTAGATCAGATAATACATTAAGCTGCCATTCAAATTTAATATTTAGTTGTTATTTTGATAGTAGGTATTCTACTTTCAGCAATATATATTCCTCTCAGTAGTCAGTTTTGTTTGCAGCTTAATGTATTTATTGTTCTTCAAAACCAGTTCTGTTTGTGGATATTTTTAAGTTCAAGCTACATACACTGAGGCTACTATATGTGAAGACAACTGACTTCTGCACTTAAATATCCTTTAAGCTTCACTGTTCATGAAAGCACTTTAACTAGAATTTTGATACCTGGAAAGAAACATAAATAGTGAAACTTCAAATAAAGTTCAAAGAAACAAGTTCAATTTTTCTCACATTAATCAGAAATCTTGTAGTACAAGATAATAAAGCAACTGTTCGAGGTGTGTATAACTGAAGATATTTTAGACTGAAATCTGGTTCTATGGTGTGCATGTTTTCCTTTTTTTTGTGTACAGCATAGAATCATAGAATCTGTAATGTTAGAAAAAAATTCCAAGGTCACTCTTGTCCAGTCTTTGACTGAAGACCAATGTATCAACTAAACCACAGCACTAAGTGCCACATCCAGTCATTTTTTGAATGCATCAACGGGTGGTGATTCGACTGCTTCCCTGGGCTGTCCTTCCAATGCTTGAAAAGTTACAGTGAAAAATTCTTCCTGGTGTCCAGCATGAACCTTCCCCAGTGCAGCTTGCGCTTGTGTTCTCTCATCCTCTTACTTGTTGCTTGAAAAAAGAGACCAACCCCCACCTCACTACACCCTCCTTTCAGGCAGTTGTAGAGAGTGATAAGGGTCCCCCTTGAGCCTCCTCTCAACCACTCCTCACAGGACTTGTACTCAAGAGCCTTCACCAACCTCGTTGCCCTGCTCTGTCTTGCTCCTGCACCTCAGTGTCTTTCCTGTAGTGAGGGGCCCAGAATTGAACACAGGACTTGAAATTTGGCCTCATGGGAACAATCCCTGCCCTGGTCCTGCTGGCCACACTATTGCTATTGGTCCAGGCCAGGATGCCATTGCCCTTCTTGGCCACCTGGGCACACCCTGGCTCATGTTCAGTCACTGTCACAGCACGCCCAGGTCCTTTTCCTGTGGGCAGCTTTCCAGCCACTCTGCCCCAGCCTGTGGCACTGCCTGGGGTTGTTGTGACCCAAGGGCAGGACCCAGCACTGGGCCTTGTTGAACCTCACAGCATTGACCTCAGTTCATGATCCAGCCTGTCCAGATCCCTCTGCAGAGCCTTCCTACCCTCCAGCAGATCAACACTCCCACCCAGCTTGGTATCCCTCCAAAGTGACTGAGACTACACTCAATCCCCTTGTCTAGATGATTGATAAAGCTATTCAAACAGAACTGGCCCCAGTATTGCGTTCTGGGGAACACCAGTTGTTAATGACCATCATCTGGATGTAACTCTATCCACCACCACTCTTTAGGCCCAGTCATACAGATGATTTTTTGCAGAGTGAACAGTGTGTCTATCCAAGCCATGAGCTACTAGTTTCTCCAGGAGAACGTTGTGAGAGGCAATATCAAAGGCTTTGCTGAAGTCCAGGCAGACAACATCAACAACTTTTCTGGTGTCCTGTCCATAGATGCTCATTAAGGGGCATCCTGTTGGTCAAGCAGGACCTGCTTTCTACAAACCCCTGCTGGCTGGGCCTGATCTCCTAGTTGTCCTGTATGTGCTGTGTAATCATAATTAAGATAATTGGTCCAATAAGCTTTCATGGCACTCTAGGTCAGGCTGACAAAGCCTCTAGTTCCTGATACATCTTGTTGGTGGGCATGACACTGGCCAACCTTCGGTCCTCTGGGACCTCACCAGTTGACCAGGACTGGTGATAAATGATGGAGAGCAGCTTGGTGAGCTCTTCTGCCAGCTTCCTCACCCTCCCTTGGGTGAATCCCATCTGGCTCCCTAGACTGTCGGAGTGCACAGCAAGCCACTAACTACTTTCTCCTGGATTACAGGGGATCTTTTCTACTCCCTGTCTCTGTCTACCAGCTCAGGGGGCTAATTGCTGTGGGGAAACTTTTTGACTGAGGCAAAGAAGTTATTAAGTATCTCAGCATTTTCTTTGGCCTTGGTGACAATGTT
>VZDJ01000513.1:218615-296522 GCA_008694505.1 Cyanoderma ruficeps
AATAAAGCATGGAGATTTTCCTTGGCCCTCCTCTTGTTGTTGATACAGTTATAAAAAAATAAATCTTTTTACTGTCTTTCCACAGCAGTGGCCAGTTGTAGTTGAACTTTCACCTTTCTAGTTTTCTCTCTACATGACCTCCTTGTACTCTATCATGACATCCTTGTACTCTTCAAGTGGTGCCTGCCCCTTTTTCCAAAGGTCATAAACTCTTTCCTTTTAACTGAGTTCCTGTGAAAGTTCCCTGCGCACTGCTCAGCCAGGCCACTCTTCTTCCCCACCATCTTGTCTTTCAACCTGTAGGGATGCTACTGAGCCTTCAGGGAACTCTTCAAACCAGTTATCTGAATAGGCTGGAGTTGGCCCTCCAGATGTCCAAGGTGGAAGTTTTGTTGACCCCCTTCCTTACTTTACCAAGAATTAAAAACTCTTATCACTTCATGGTCGTTGTGCATTGTGCCCAGGACAATCTTCTTCCACCACATTTCCCACCACCCTTTCTCTGTTCATAAACTGCATGTCTAGCAGGACTTCATTCCTGGTAGGCTCTTACCAGCTGTGTCAGGAAGTTATTTTCCATGTACTCCAGGAACTTCCTAGACTGCCTCATCCCTGCTCTTTTGAGTTTCTGGTAGACATCTGGCAAGTTAAAGCCTCTCATGGGAACAGGGTCCAGTGGTCATGAGATTACTTCTCCTACCTGCTCACAGAATATTTTTTCCACCTCTTCATCCATCATGGGTGCGTGGTCTATAGTAGACTTCCACTAGGATGTTCATGTTGTTAGCCCCCTGAGTCTCACCCATAGTTGTACAACCCTATCATCACCTTGTGCTCTGTGCAGTCAAAATACTTCCTGATGCAGAGAACCATTGCACCATCTCTCCTTTCTCCCCTGTACCTTCTGAAAGCTTGTAGCCATCTACTGATGGATGTACAAGTGATGAAGTAAATGCACAAAATCAAAAAAAGTGGGCAATTTATTCAGCAGAAGTTCTTACTGTTTTTTAATATTTTCTGATTTTTAATCATTGTTAAGGCTTATATAAGCCTTGGTTTGTGTGACTCAGAAAAAGTTTCAGTCATAGGCATTTTCTGCATTGACTTACTTGTAACCGGGAAAAACCTTTCTAATAGCAACCTCCTTAATATATTAGTTAATACAATGATGTGAAGTAAAGAGCAAAATCAGCTGTGCTCATTTCACAGCCTAGTAAAGTGAGTGAACTCTTATTAGATGTTGGAAACTGAGAAAACACCTTTATGAGAAAGTTCTCAAAAAGTACTGAAAATCTCTAAACACATCTAATGTTCAGACTGATGTCTCCCTTTAATAGAAAAGTTGTGTTTTTAATAGCCAGTGGATAAGGTGGTAACTCTAAAGTTCATTTTAGATTCAAAAATGCATTTGATAGCCTATGCATTTTATAACTTGAAATTTCTAGGAATATTACAATGAAACAAAGTCCAGAGAACCGTGGATACCCAAGAGTTGAATGTGGCAGGTACAACTGACTTGGGTTTTTATGGATATAAATGTCATGCAGCTCTAAAATAAATTCAGCTGAACTTCAAGAATGGCAGACTGCATCTTCAGATGTAGCAAAGCTGAGGTGGTACTCCCTGCAGGCATCTCCCTGTCAATGTACTGGCATATTTCTTAAGTTTTAAAAATAGTCTAGTATTTGGTGTACAGCTTTCCCCAGTACAAACTGTTAAATGTTTTATGTCTCCAGTATGCATCTCTATTACTGTATTTTACTGTAAATTTAATGTCATCATTAAATTCACTGGAGTTAGATAATTTTAAAGCAAGTGTAACTGTATTGCTTTAACCACCCCAAAAGTACTAATGAAATTTTAGCTAGCAAGCCTTTGCATATACACTCTAAATATTTTGTCAAACTTCTCTAGCATATCAATGAAACCTTTATCTTAGGACACTGAATTCTGTGATAGGTGGCTCTTGCATGTAGGAGCAGTATTGCACATGTATAATACAAGAAACTAAAGTATGTCTCTGGTGTCTGCAGCTAAATCGAAATGCCTACAAGTGTCAAAGTGGCGTCGGAGCAATAATAACTAATCACCCTCTGTAGAGAAATCTTAGATACCATTGTCAAATATGAACTGTAGTTCATAGGGTCAGAGTCCTTAATGTTATTTACTTAATTCTTATCACTTATTACCACAAGCATGAGAATCAAAGTTTACTTTTCTTGTCTTTTCTAAATGAAAAGGAACGTACTAGAATGTACAGATGGTAGGACTTTTTTTAAAAAATGAAAATGTGTATGAAGAAGAGGACTAAAAGAAGTGTGGTGAACTACTTCTCCCTAAAACTTACTGGTATTTGTTTTATGTCGTAGAAATCAGGTAAACAAGACAAACAGAAGAAATATTGAAAAATCATAGAAGTTTTTAAATTGGAAAAGACCTTAAACATCATTTAATCCAGGTGTTCAACTCAGCATTACCAAGGCCACCACTAAGGCATTTCCAAGGTCTTTTAAATACCATCAGGACGGTGACACAGCCAGGTTCCTGGGAGCCCTGGCCAATGCCTGACACCCCTTTCCATGAGGAAATGTGTCCTAATACCTTCAAAACCTCCCCTGGTGCCACTTGAGACCATTTCCTCTTGTCACCATTTCTCTAAGACACTCATGATTTAGAGAAAAGCCCAACCCCCACCTCACTTGTGGATTCTTTCAGGCAGTGGTAGAGACGGAGAAGGTCTTCCCTTATGACAAATTATATGACAGAATTGACTTGGTATCACTGCATTAGCAGTAGCTGAAATACTTACTTTGAACAAAAAAGACTTCTCCTTAGTGAGTCAACATCAGATCAATCTTTCTGAAGGAATTCAGGTAAACTTAATGTTAGGTATTTAAGGCTACCACTTAGGAAGTTCTTGTCTACGCAAGTATTTGCATAGACCTCTGTGAACTTTACTAGCTGAATTTCTGCAGCTTTTCAGTCTAGTGTTAATTATGGCAAATGCCTATAATTAGCTCTACAGCCTGGCTTTCATTTTCTATCCCCTTCAACATTTCCAGTAACCTTCACTTCACATGACTTCTCCTTCACATGCTCAGATGCAGACCTAAATTGCATGCTTATCACTTGATGCTCATAATAAAATGCATGCATATCACCTTGCCTTAAACTTATCTTAAACTTTCTTTTCAAATTGCTAATAGTCCTCACAAAGAGAGGGGAAAAAAAGAAGTAACAGGAATAAATCTGAACGCAGCCTTTATGGCCTCAGTTAATACAGCCGGCCTTCTGTTCTGGATTGCTCTCAACATAGGCAGTTCTATCAGTGGGCAACTTCCTTGCCAGAAAATTATTATATGAGCATTCAAGTTTGTGTTTCAGTGCTGCACAGACACTAGCTAATAGGGAGAAGCTCCACAGCAAATTTCAGGATGCCCAAGGAAGTTACAGGATCTTGCTGCACTTCAGTAACTGTCCCATCAGCTTCAGAAGGTAGTGTCGGCAGCTTCTGAGCCAAGTGGAGCAAAAAAAGCACCCATATTGTTTTAGGACTACATGAGGGCTATTCAGGTTGAATTTGCTAAGGGGACAAAAGAAAAATTCAAATAAAATTGAATTGTTTTCTGTAATTACTTAAAATTCCATCTTGCAAAAAAAAAATTGATTTTGTGTAACTGTACTCTGTTTCTTGGTTACAGTGTTTCTCTGGAAAACCATTAGTATATCTGTTACTAGTTTTTTATCGCAACATTAGAAAACTTCCTGGAGGTGTTAATTAAAAAGGTGAAATGTTGATGTCTCCAAAGAATACCGATATTTTAGTAAGTTTTATTTTGAGGTCCAGTAATTTCATTTAAAAGAAAAAGCAAAAAGTCCCAAACCAAAACCCACACAACCTTGCAATCTCATTTGTCATTCTTCGGACTACTGATATTGCAGCTGACTTGTCTTTTCTTTCTCTATGTGCAAAGTGCAAGAGTTTTAATTGAAAATAATGTTTTGGATCCTGTAGTTCCTGTGTATTGTACTGCAGAAATTGTCTGCATCAGCAAAATGCAGCAATATCTAGGTCAGTTCATTGCTGTATTTTCCTTAGAGAATATTCTATACTTATGAATGATTATTTGTCTTCCTACAGGAACACTTTCATTTTATAGGATAGTTTCTAATTGCTTACAGCTGGATTTCTGTCTTAGAAAAAGAAAAAATCCTGAAATACAATCAATATTCTTCATTGATTTTGTGGAGAAAAAAATCCAACAAAGATTTTTGTGAAAGTCGTAGTAAATATTTAAGCTATGTGATGATACTGCTTTCCAGCGTGATATGAGAGGGTGCTAAAGATTCTCTGAAATCACATGCAAATGTTAAATAGGAGATATTTTTGGCCCTTGGTATTGGACACTTTGATTAAGCAAAGATTATGAATGCAAATTCCAACAATGACTTTCTGTCTTTAAAAATGCTAAACTTGATTTCACTGTGTCTTGGTTTCACTGTGTGTCCCCTAACTACCCGTAATAGCTGAATCCTGAGAGCAGGCATGTATCCTCCAGCTTGTTTTCTAGAGTTTGTGCAAGACTGTCATGGTTTCAAGCCCAGCTGGAGATGAAACAGCATGCACTCCACTTCTCTTCCTCCCCAGCCCAGTGGAGTGGGGAGAAGAATTGAAGTAAAACTTGCATGTTGAGATAAGAATGGTTTAATAATTGAAAATGAAGTAAAATACAGTAATAATGGTAAATGGTAAATTATAATAACAATAATAAAAAGGGGGAAAAAAAGTGATGCACAGTGCAATTACTCACCACCCACAGACTGATGCCAGACCCCTCTTCCTGAACCCAGACCAGCCCTTTCAAGGTAACTCCCCCCAGTTTATATACTGGGCATGATGTTCTGTGGTGTGGAATATGTTCTTGCTCCAGTCACTTGTCGCAGTTGTGCTCCCTCAGTTTCTTTTGCTCACCTCCTTGCTGGTGGAGCACCAGAAGAGGAAAAAAAAATTTGTTGACATTGTGTAACACAACTTAGCAAAACCCCAAACATCAGTGTGTTACCACCATTCTCATTCTGAATCCAAAAACACAGCACTGTAATAGCTACTGAGAGGAAATTAACTCTGTTCTCGCTGGAGCTGGGACAAAGCCTTAGGACAGCATACAAAAGAAATACTAGGTGGCA
The DNA here is from genome assembly GCA_008694505.1 of Cyanoderma ruficeps. Lineage (NCBI taxonomy): Eukaryota > Metazoa > Chordata > Aves > Passeriformes > Timaliidae > Cyanoderma > Cyanoderma ruficeps. The sequence continues at coordinate 223,803 of VZDJ01000513.1, forward strand.
CCTCCAGTGTGCTGCTTGCTACAGCTCAGCTACTGTTTTTAGTTTGCTTTTGGACAAAATTAAGTTGTACAGAATTAAGTAGAAGTAAAAAATAGATAAAGAATCAAAAGAACCTTCTGCCTTCTCAAGCAACACAACTGAGGAAGTTACTGGCATATTAAAAACCTCCCAGCTGGAGAGAAGAAACGGTGTACTTCTTGCTGTCTTTTGCCATTGGCAAGAAGACACAGGAAGAGAAATAGGAGATCCTGGTGGAAAGAGCAAGTCGGTTCAGTCACCCTCTCCTTAAGATGCTTGGCCAAAGTATGTGGTAGAGGGAATTTGGTGAAGTGCTGGTGTGTGGATATGTCACAGCTTTGTGAAACAAAGGGATGTTCTGCTAGTGCTAGGTACAAGTGTAGTTGTGTTTGTTGTTCTGTTGGGATGAGAGGTCCTCTAAGCTCTAGATACTCTTAATTGTTTTCATCATCCTATAACTTTCATTTGCTGAATGCTGTTTATTGCTGAAAAAAATAATTGACTGGTATGAAACAGAGGGAGCTAGCAGGTTCCTTCAGGCCTCTGTGAATTTTCTTGTTTTCCTAGTAGTGCTACATTTATCTGAGTAGGTTGGAAATATGTGGCTTCATGAAGTGCATTTTTGAGTTTCCTTGCTCCAATGGATTTTGCTGTTCATAAAGCAGATGAATCAGTGGCTATTAGCTTGTATGTTTTCTAGGTTTCTGCTTTGATTTGTGCTCAGAAGGTAACTTGTGTGGGGAAAAAATGTTGCTGTTCATTTTTTAGTATTGGCGAATAGAAATATTTATACATAATTCTTCTATGTGAACAGGAAACTGGTGGTATTAGCAGTTTCGGTTAGGGCTCTCTAATTCTTCTTTATACAGTTAGGATTATTTTAGTTCATTTCCTTTCATTTTTCTCTGGTTACTGTTTTAATCCCCTCAGTCCCTTGTGTCTTGGTTAACCCCATCCTGAAACAAAGTGCTTGCCCCCCCTCAGTCCCTGGTAGGATACAGAAGAGAATTGAGGGGGGAAAAAAAAAAGTAAGCCCCATGGACTGAGATAAGAACAGTTTAATAATTGAAATAAACTATTATGATAATATAGTAACAATTAAATGGGAGACAAGAAGAAAGAAAGGCATAAAATCCAAGAGGAAGTTGTTGACTGATGCCAGACTCCTCCCACAGCCATGATGGCCCTCTCCTGGCCAATTCCCAGTTTATAGTGGGCATGACATTCTGTTGTGTAGAACATCCTGTTGTCCAGTTCATATCAGGTGTCCCACCCAGGCTCTGTCCCGGCTTCTTGTGAATTCCTGTGCTGTCAGAGCATGGGAAACTGAAAAATCCTTGATGTTTTGAGTAAGCGCTACTGAGCAAAACCGAAAACACATCATCATGTTATCAATATTATTCTCATACTGAATCCAAAACACAGCACTGTGCTGGCTACTAGGAAGAAACTTTATCCTATCCCAGCTGCAAAAAGGACCCCTGTCTGATGCTTTTCCAGATTCTTGTCAGGGTCTCTCACAACTCTCAGACACCCCTTGTCCATGCTTTCACAAGCTTTCAGAGAAAGTATTGGCATTTCTGAGTACTGCTCTTGTTGCTTACTGTGTCTGTTTTGTGGGACCACTTGGTGACTTTCACTCAGTATAAATGTATGTAAATTTTACTGCGTGCTCTCAGGGGAAGTGTCACACTAGGTGGTTTTACTAGTCATTGTAATGATTCTTTTGTACTGCAGCTCCTTTTAAGACGTGATTTGTTTTCAGATGCTGGTACTGGAAGGCTTTTTTGTTGTTTAGCTGATATGAGAAGTCTACCAACCTTTTCTACTTGAAACTGGGGGTACTTAAGTATTATTGCTCTCTTTCATAAAATTAAGTCAGTAATTACTCATGCATTCTTCAGTGGTAGCTGCTTAGCAACGTGTTTTCTGTGGATAGGTTAGATCAAAGCGCTGGCCTGCAGGTTGTATTTTTCACTTTGGTGGGATGAAGTGCAGTTGTTTTGATGTTAGGTTTGATGGATTTGTTTGCCACTGCATTCATTAGCTTCACATCAAAAAACTGACAGGCTGTTAAATGAAACTTTGCCTTAGATTTTCAGCTTGACTGTTTCAAGACCTATGTGAAGATATTTTGTTTTTGTGCTGCAGCAGCCTCAAGCAGTTATGACTCTTTCAAAGGAAGAAGTTATTTAATATCTTGATTTATTTGGGTACAAGACTCATTGTCTTGAAGACAGCAATGTCCACCTTATGTTATCCAAACAGTCTATTTATTTTGAAATATATATTGAAACACAATATATATGATTTAACTGATTTTATCAGAGGAGAAATGATACTTACTGCACAAAACCACTTCCACTTCTCGAAGTTTATTGAGGTAATATATTTTTTTTCAATGAGGATTATGTTTAGGTTGCTTTTGTACAATAAAATGTACAAAAAGAAAAAAAATACACATGTACCATTTTTTTTCAAATGTGGGTGAGTGAAATTTAAAGGTCTAGGTTTAAAAAATATCTCCCTACCCCAACTGCAGTGTTGTAGTACTGAATGTCAGGCATAGCTATGTGCATATGCTCATGAGTTACTAATTTATCAACTTCTTTTGTTTGATTTTCAAAACTTTTTTAAACACTGCATGTTGATACATTTGATACCAGTCTGCAACAATACCAGCATCATTCATGCTGTACAAATCACTGTTTTTTCTTGCTAGATCATAATTAGCCACCTTATATCATTGACTTGTCTGCTTATGAAATTTTACAAGGTTTCTGGAACCAGACATGCTTTCCATATCTGGTCTGGATTGTTAGTACACTACGGCAGAGCAAATCTTGTGCATTCTGCATTTTGACATTTCGCTTCATTGTCACAGTGCCGCTCTCAGCTTTGCAGTTGTCATGGAATTTTGTCTTTTATTTTTCTTTATTTCTTTTACATTGTTTTTCTTTATTTCTTTTACCTTGATCTCTTACTGCCATCACTTATTGCCTCTGTTTAGTTCTTAAATCACAAACTGATAATTTCCATAGAACAGCAGCTATTAAAATTTATTGCTGGAATGGGAGATTGTCAGTCTCCCACAGGGCAGTAACTTGCACAGTTCTAGATTTTTAGTACTGTGGCATTTTGAATTAACAATTAGGTTTTAGAAGTAGCAAGGAATAGTAATAATCACAATACTTTTACCTGTTCTAGTAGAATAATGTTCTATTGTTTTTTTGAACCTTCCCCTTTTGGTAGAACATCTGGTTATAAAATTGTACACAATGTCTTAGGTGGTGTTCCTGTCTTCCCACATTCTGATCTATGTTGTGTGCAAGTACTGATGTTGTCTGTGGGTAGTGTATTCTGTGGTTCTGAAGTTCTTGTGTATTCCCGTGAATCTTTACCAACACTATGGCAGAACTTTTTTCTGTGTGATGTAGAGTATGTGTAAATAGCTTTATGCATGTATATTTCTGGCACAAGGCTCTCATGCAAGCTGCTGTCTGTTTATTTGATAAAAGTTGAACCAAGAATACTACCACTTCTTACATGCAGTTTTGATTAAGTAAGGAGAGGAGAATTCTGTGAAGTAATATTTTAAATGTTGGAGTACATTCTGACAACTGAGAGTGAGTGGAAATGATGGAGTCTAATCTTCCTTTTTCCCCCCTAAGTGTTATCCAAGAGGTTCCATTTATCAAAGTAAAAAATGTACCAAGTTGGCATACTTGGTGGATGTTTAGAAGTTTTTGTTTTATAGCAGCTTTCACTTAACTTTCTTTTTAAAGAAAAAAATCAGTAATTTACAATAAACTTGCCTTTTCAGAATATAATTTATTTAAAATTTTGAGTAAATCAGTACGGTTTGCATTTTCTTTATTTTTGTGAGCATGCAGATTTGCTCACAATTTGCTGGGGAAAAGGTTTTGCCGCTATGTAAATTTCTGTCTATATATTAATGTCATAGCCTGTAGAGAGAGATTATTTTCATTCCAGGTTTTTAAAGAAAGTAGAATTTAACTAAGAAAAATTTTTAATAGGTACGAATTTCACAAAATAGACTCTTTGGTCTTGAATCAGCTGCTGAAACACAGGTGTCTAACACCATCTCAGATACTTTTCCTTCCTCTTTCTAGGCAGAAGAGTACAAATCTCCAGGAATCCAGTGTAATATTTAGAACTCAGTCAGACATCATATACCAGAATGTGGTTCAGGTGTCAGTGCATGCCTGGGCAATTGAACTGAATCACCTGTCATTGTATTCCTTTTATTTATACGCTTTGCAAGTGTAAGAGTCATTCTCAAGAATACCTGTATTCTTGTACTCTGAGAGGAAATCAGTTCTCTAGCCTTGCTGGATTAATTTAGCATTTTGGCACTGGATGGTGACCTATTGTGATAGGCCAAAAGGTATTTTAAATGTTAGGGTTCAGTTCTTTTAAAACCACCAGCCCCCAACCTTTCTTCTTGTGAAGTAAAACCCCCAAATACTGCTACTAGTGCTAGTTATGTGCTTTTATTAATTTATTTAATTTGGAACTATTTTAACTCTGCATTTGATCCGTCAAGAGAGTTCAATATACTAGAAACCATTCTGCTGTGTTCCTCCATGCAGTTTCAGTTGTCTTTGACATGGTTTGGAAATCAAATTATCTGTTTTGTTTGTTAGTGGTTTTTGTTGGATTGTTTTTTCTTTCTTTTTTTTTTTCTTTTTAATCTCTTTTGTATATATAGATAAAACTTTTTATAAGGATGATTTTCATTTGATTAACTAATGTGTTTACTGGGACCATCTACATCTCTGCTGGTCCTGCAGTTGGTACTGTAGTAGTACCAACTACAGGAGTTGCTAGTTTGGCTCAGGCCAAACGTTGTAGAGATAAGCACATTCTTGCAATTTCTCTCTCTGTTTTTCTGAGAGTTTGAAGAAGAGTAGCAGTATCATAGATTTGAAACACATGATTTATTTATTTCCTGCTTCTGAAAGAAAACACTGTAAATATAAATGCATAATTCAAAATCCTTGACTTAGAGTAGTAGAGGAGGCATCTATGAATAAGAAATAAGTTAGTTACTTACATCTTGTGGTAACTACAGCAGGGTAAACAAAGTGTAGGCATTATTTCTAATACCAGTGAACTTCTGTAGCCTAGCAGATACATGAAACAGGAGCTGAACACGGCATGCCTCAGCTGCATGTTTAGTCTCCCCACCATGCTTATTACTTGAATGAGTAGAACTTGTCCATATGCTGCTAGTTAGATTTCATTAATCTTTGAAAGTCTTGAAAAGGGTCTTAAATGAACTGTCTAACTTGCACTAGTTTGATTTTGGATAAAACCCAGAACAAAACATACCACTGTGCTTTAGATAAAAGGAGGAGAAATAATTTTCTGAAATGTTTTATAGCAAAAGAATTGAATTAAGACCTCAGTGCTAGTGTGGCTGTATCCAGTTTTTAAGGTTTGTCTTTCTGCCTGAAGTGTGAACAACCTTTATGTTGCTGTGAAAAAAGGTATAACCAATTACCTTCAAGGTGTCATCTTTTTTTATCGAGACGTAGTCACCTCTTAATTCAGATAAAATATTAAAACCAAAACAAGCCACATTAAAACTTTTACAGAAAGTGCACGTCCATATGGTTTATTGCAAGACCTTGCATTCACCCTGAGAGTGAAATAAGTTACTTCATTCTTTTATAACTAATGTAATCGAATAAGTGCAGGTAAGACTGACTCTGTTTGTTCTCTGTTATATGTTCTTATATGTTCAACAGCCTTATCAGATAAACTACTATCTTTCGAATTTTAACAACAAAATCACCTGATCTCACCTTTACCACGTAACATCCCATGTTCTTGGAATTCTGAGGGAAAATTTTGACCTTTAGTTTCATATATTTTTATGTATTTATGTGTAAAAAAACTTGCCTTAGGAAGCTAGAACAGTGATTGCTTCTAGCGAGAGGGCAGTAGAGTTTGAAATATCCAGCAAGCACCTGAATGAAAAATAAAAAGATAATTTATCTTGTTCTCATTGTGCTTATAACTGGATTTTCCAAATTATTCAAATTAAGTTACTTCAGTTACTTATGCTGAATATGTTAATATAGCTCAGTAAATGCAGTGCTTCAGTGGCTTTTTCAAGGTTTGTTGAGAATAATCACAGTATATAAGAAAGACAAAGAGGTCTGGGTATTTTGATGCATTACTGTGAGTTGCTCTGGGATAAACCTATCATACATGTAGAGAAGAAATGTAGCCCTTATACATTTTTGTTTCCAGTGGATTGAGGAAGACTGTAAAAATTTATTCTAAAAGGGAAAAGTTACAATAAAGTAACCCCACAAAATGCCCTTCTCTATGTTCTTCTCCACATTTCATGTAGGTGATTACAGGATGTTGATATACTGGGATTAGTGTATCAGCCTTTAAGTTCTTATTTGGGATATAAGAATCTGTCTTATAGTCTAAGATTGTACAAGATTTTACTAAAAAAATGCAGGTAGGTGGCATTTAGTATGTCTGTTGAATATCTTTGAAACAGACTGTAAGTTAATACTTTGGCAGATATGTCTAAAGTTAAAAATAATTCCAGTACTTTATTGCAAATCAGGTTACTTGTTGGTAATCTGTTGGAATGTTCTTTCATGTATTACTATTTCATGTATGAATGAAATATTTCAACGGAGATGATTTAAATTAGTTTTAATGTTGGAATTTAAAATTACGCTGTGATATGAAACAATATGCTGGATGATGCTGATGTTGTGTGAGCCTTATTAGATAGCTGTTTAAGTGGGTAGTGGGGTTTGAGTGAGTTGACACACAATACTTTCTGGTAAAATCTTCACAAAATTCATAGTTACATTTCTTTTTTGTGTGGATGAGATATAAAAGTAGAGGTGACTTCATGTTGTGTTGAAGTTTTGTTGAAGAAATTCCGTGGACTTTGAAACTGTAGAGAATTCTGCCTTGGCCAGGAGTCTTGTATCTGTTCTTACTTCATGTCTGATTCCCTGTAAGGTGTACGTGTAGTTTCAAAGGGGTGATAAGAAGAGGGTAAAGAAATAATGTGCTAGATCTTGCTGAGAATAAAGTAAAGGGAAGAGTGTTTTCAGTCAGTTGCATTAGACAAAAGAATAAGGGGTGGCTGTCAGGGTTATTGTATTTTATACAAGTTTCATGATGGGTAAAGAAAAGAGACTCTTGTTTATTTCAGGGAGGCAAAATCTTACCAGAATTAGAAAGCCCTCAAGAAAGACAGTATAACAGATACCTGACCCAAAGTCTTCATATCATGTATTAGGTATCTGTTGTATCTGCATAAAGCAAACTACTTGGAGGTGGTGGAATTACTAAAATGCTTTTGTCCTGAAAAAAGCTGTTAAAGAAATACTAAGTGTTGTGATAAAGGTCAGATTTTTGAAAAAAAAAAAAAAAACCTGAATGTTTCTAAAAAGAAACGTTTGTTGACATTTTTATCAGATGTGGCATCAGGATGACAATAACAAAAAGTAAAAAAATGTAAGTGTTGAAATGGGACTGCCCTGTATGGAATATAGCTACAAAAAGATAATGATGTTAAAGATATTATGCACTAGAGTTTGCAGGGAATAAGAGTATGACCATTTTCATTTTGCTTAATGTGATTACAGGTGTTTACGGTTTGAGTAGACTTCAGTGTTACACTGGTTTAACTGAAAGCTAACTTAGTCAAGTAATGTTGTGAACAAAATACACAGGATTTTATTTTTAGATTTTTATTCAAATGAAGTTAAATTGTGGGCTTGGCTAAATTTCGGATTTTGAGATAGGGAATATACCCTTCACTTAAGATAGAGAGGCTTTGAATAAAGATGAGACCAATAGTAAGCTGCATCATATGACTAGATCTGTATAGTAGCAACTTTCTTCAGCTCAATTTCAGACAACCCTCTACCCCAAAACAGAGGAAGAATGTGTGTGGAAAAGATGCAGGACCTATAAAATAGAGAGAGAGAAGAAGCAGTGAAGAAACAGACATGGGTTCCTGAGGAACTAAAAGTGTGGTCTTGAGAAAAATGAGACATCTAAAGGACTGAGGGACGTGCACATAGAATTTCTGTGCTTGCTATTTCAGTGCTTTTTCTATTTGATCACGGTTGTCTATAGAGGATAAATATTTTTTACCTGTGTCCTGATAGATTAGTCTCAAAGAAATACCTGCCTGAATCATGCATTTAATTTCCCACAAGGACTGGTGTCAAGTGTTGTTTAATACCCTGAACAAGAATAATTAGAGTATTAAAAGTGAAATAGTTAAATTTATGCAAAATCAGAAGTGTTTTGTTGATTTTTTTTTTTTTAAATTTTAGACTGGACTTCAGTACAACAACCAGATACTGGACTTTTTTCTTAATGCAGAAATGTTATGAGAGTTTGGAGTAGTTGTGTCTTTAAAATGTGACTGTCTTGGTCCAAATCTGGAGAGCAAAAGTTTTGAGGTTTTCTCTAAAGCTGTAGCAGGCACATTTAAAATCAAATTTTCACAGAGTTTGGTCAGAAAGGAGTAAGTTATAATTGAGTTGTCAGTAAAGTCCTGGTTTCTAGTAAAGGACTGCATAATTATTGTATTCTGCATAATCAAATAGAGTGTAATTAGTGATGCCTTAATAAAGCAGTGGTTCGATATGGGTCCTTATATAGTCTTATTGCTATTCACAACTACTTGATCCCCACACATTTACACCCTATAATCCTTGTTAAATTTATGTCAAATTCTGCACATGGCAGTTTGTTTTCCAGTTGTATCGTACACAATTCTGCAGGCTTGATATTTGAAGGTAAGAATTAGGGCCTCAGGGCAGGTATGTTTACAGGGCTTTTCTTCTCCTAATTCTCTTTACAGTAGCAGTTAAAAATTATATGTGTTTTACTTGTCACTATTTAAAGTTTATATTATTATATTTATATTATAGTTTATATTATAAAAATTATGTTTCAAGACCATTCTAATTGAATTCTTCTTTAGAAAGTAGTTTTCTTTACAAAATCATTGGTTTATTTGTAATTGTTATAAAGCAGTTCTCTTATCTGTTTAAAAAAAAGAAATGCCATATTAAGGTAAAAACGTTTCATGTGTTTATAGGTAGAACAGTCATCAAAAACTCCTTGTATATGACTTGACTAAGTGGTTGATAGTATTTTTGAAACGGGACAGTTTCATAGAAGTCCTGAATATCCTGTAAATCAAACTAAACCAAACAGTTGAGAGCATTCCACAAAAGACAGTATCACTGGTGTCTTTCTACGAAATTATTTGAATGTTTGATTTCCCTCTTGTCTTGGTTTGGAAAAGACAGGTGTCTGCCAGGGAAAGCTGGAGCTTCCCTTGAAATGGAGAATGTAAACCTGCTCCCTCCAAATTAGTATAATTTTGCAGTTAAGGGCCTGCAGGCAAAGATTTGGGAATAGGAATAACAATTCTTTACTAGGAATATTAAAAAAATGCAAATGTAGTAAAGCAAACAAATGAACAAACAATGAAAAAAATTCTAGAAACACTGTCAGAGTTGGAATAAGACCTGACACCCTGGTCCGGGTTTTGGGAGTAGTCCAAATAAGTCCTCCTGAAGTGACAGATATGGTTTTGTTGGAGTAGAGATGGTCTGGTAGAGGGGTCCAGTGGTGTGAGATGGGTCTGGTCTTTCCTCTTGGGAATCCAGTTGAAAACAGTCTGTCCTGCTGTACTGAATTTCAGCTTTATCAAGGTAGGGATTCTTGGCATCTCCCACTGGGTGGAGCATCTCACAGTGGGATGAGGTGATGTTATCAGTCATGTGGTGAGCCTTAATGGCCCATTAACAGGACATATACCCTTGGAGGGAGGAGGGGTCATGGAAGAGATAAGGAACACTGCTCCACCTGGTTTTAACAGCTGGCCCATTAAGAGAAGGCTCTGTCCCACTCTCCCCCCTCCCGCCCCCCCCTCCACCCCAGAATTAAAAGAAAAAACACCTCAACTGGTTTCAACAGACTGGGAATAGAATACATGCTTTTGGTTATATATTGCAACCCAAGACCCCAGAGTTAGCACTAGTGAGTAAATACAAATAAAGAGGTGATGCACAGTCTTAATTTAGAGGATTTCAGTAAGGCATCTTTATATACAGTATTTGCAATATTGCGCAGCATGCTGGACATGGACAAGGATGGTTTGCATTGCCATATTTGTGCCCTTTCTCTCACATACTTTGTTTTGATTACAACACAGGTTCTACAAGACTCAAAAGGTGGAAGCTTGTTAGCCATATTTATCAGTTTCTGATGGCCAAATCATTGAAAGGAAGAACCTACAAAAAGTTTTCTAATCTTTACAACTGTAGGTCTTTGGTGTCTGAAATACAGCACTTCCACATGTATTGCAGGAGGGAAGCAGATTGCCAGACTTTTACCCAGTTAACAGTTACTGCTATGGCACATGCAAATATATTAAAAATAAAATTATATATATGTAGAATAATATATATATTCAATACAAAATCATCTCAATATTTGTTTCTTAAGCTTAAAAACATATCAGAAATATACCAACCTACAATTCTAGATAAAAATTTTAAATCTGTCTTCACTTTTTCTTCATTATTACAGGATCTTCTGCCCAGAAAAGATTAAAGTCTGTCATGTGGCTCTGGTAGCTATAGCTGAAAGATTCTTGCGGTCTTTTTTAAATCGTGTTGGCAAGTTTTGTTGCTTGATCTTGCAATCTAGTCTGTCTGACTTTTAAAAAGAAGCTGCCCCTCAGTCTTACAAAGGCTGCAGTTATTGAATCTGATACTCAGAATTATGATGTTCCTGCTTTAATTGTGGGGGTTTAATTCAGAGGGCTTTTTAGATTAAGAAAACTCTGAAACATTGTCATGCTTGGGAATTTCATGGTTTCGTGAGGGGTAGAATATGGAAATAAATTTAAGAAAATCTGATTTTGCAGCACATAAATTGAAATGCTGACTTTGTAAGACAATAAGGATTTTTTTAAAAAAAATATTTTTTGGACTACCTTGAAAGAAATGTGTTTTGACAAGATTCTACAGCTAACCAAATTTTTCTGTTTCTGACTTTTGGAAGGTGCTGAGCACGTTCATGCCCTGTTGACAGCTAGCATAATTCATCATCTCTAAAAAGCACATTATATTTCATTTCACACAGAATTTGTTAATAATGACTTCCAGAGGGTCCTGGTGGTCTCTTGCAGGGAATTCCTGCAATTTTTTGACTCTGTAACTTGTGTGAGAAATGCAACCTGTGTTTTTGTGGGCAGATTCATATTTTCTGTGAGCCAGATATTCTGCCATGTACCCATCAAGTACTTGTCTTGTGAGTGGAGAAAATTGATAACTTTAATAGAACTGTTCAATTGCTTATGGGTCTGCATAATCAAATGGACAGTGATAGTGTATTAACTTTATATAGAATAAGTCTAGAGAGTGAAGTGGAATTTTCTTACCCTGAGCTTGTTGCTGAACTCTGATATGTAACCTAATCAGTACTTTGTTTCATAAAAATGATGTGTCTAGCACATAATGGTTAATTTAGAATAATGTGGAATTTTACTGACTGCTGTGCTGCTTATGAAATTGTTACAAAACAGTTTGACTTGGAAAAGCTTTGAATCCAAAGAGAATAAATTTAATGCAAATGCCTTTAATTAAATTTGCTTAATTTAAATAATGTAATTAGTATTGATTATACTTCTGCAGTTCATTTGGATTTTTGTTTTTAATTAAGATTCAGTAATCTTGTTTTACCTTCCAGAGCTATTCATAAAATGACTGTGAATAAAAGGCATGTTAATTAAGTTAATACTCATAAACATTTATTAAACCAAAAGCATGTAATAATTTTTCCCCCATGAAGGTATTGTATACAGAGGAATATTGATTAGAAGGACAACAATTCAATTTTACTTGAATTTTTCTTTTGTCCCCTTAGCAAATCCAACCTGAATAGCCCTCATGTAGTCCTAAAACAATATGGGTGCTTTTTTTGCTCCACTTGGCTCAGAAGCTGCCGACACTACCTTCTGAAGCTGATGGGACAGTTACTGAAGTGCAGCAAGATCCTGTAACTTCCTTGGGCATCCTGAAATTTGCTGTGGAGCTTCTCCCTATTAGCTAGTGTCTGTGCAGCACTGAAACACAAACTTGAATGCTCATATAATAATTTTCTGGCAAGGAAGTTGCCCACTGATAGAACTGCCTATGTTGAGAGCAATCCAGAACGAAAGGCCGGCTGTATTAACTGAGGCCATAAAGGCTGCGTTAAGATTTATTTCTGTTACTTCTTTTTTTTCCCCTCTCTTTGTGAGGACTATTAGTGGTACAAAAAAAGTTTGAGACATGGTGGGTGGTATACTTACATTTTCTTTTGAGTATTCATGTAAGTCATTACAAATACTTGTGCAAACAGAAACTTCCTAAGTGGTAGCCTTAAATACTGGGTTTTGTACTTTAACATTAAGTTTACCTGAATTCCTTCAGAAAGATTGATCTGATGTTGACTCACTAAGGAGAAGTCTTTTTTGTTCAAAGTAAGTATTTCAGCTACTGCTAATGCAGTGATACCAAGTCAATTCTGTCATATAACTTGTCATAAGGGAAGACCTTCTCCGTCTCTACCACTGCCTGAAAGAATCCGCAAGTGAGGTGGGGGTTGGGCTTTTCTCTAAATCATGAGTGACTTAGAGAAATGGTGACAAGAGGAAATGGTCTCAAGTGGCACCAGGGGAGATTTTGAAGGTATTAGGACACATTTCCTCATGGAAAGAATTGTCAGGCATTGGCCAGGGTTCCCACAGACCTTGGCAATGCTGAGTTAATGGTTGGACTGGATTATTCTAAAGCCTTTTTTGAAAGTAGATGATTCTATATCAGAGCAACTGCTTAAGAAACAGTGAGCTAATTACTCTTTCGTGCTATAGCTGGGATAAAAATTATATGGGATTTTGACAAACTAGGCAGGAATCTCCAGCAGTTTCTGTCCTGAGGTGCTTTCTGGGCTCTCATTTCGTCATTGTATCTCCTCAGAGTTAATTTGTGATTGAATTATTGGTACCTTTTGTTTTCTGAATGATAAAGTAGCAGTAAACATGTCTGGGAATTTTTCCACTAGTTCTTTCTGCAGTTGTGACTATTCCTGCCTGTGTTCATGGGATGGAAAGATCATGACAGTAAAATAATCTTGCTTTCAAATTGTTTCTTCAGTGCCTTTATATGTGGGCACAGATTTGTGTGTTTGCCTAGCCTGTGGTTGTTCTTGCCTTTCAAGTTTATGTGTGATTAAGCATTTTCAAAGTTATTAAAAATGATGTTGTGTTAAAGTGCTTTGAAGCAGCATAGTTGGTTATTTACAATGTTTATTCATCTCTTACTTCTCCAAGATAATGCACAGTGGGTCTCCCTCTCATTAGTGTAAGCTACTAATTGTACTTATTTGTTATTCTTGAGTGTTTGGCTAACCAAGATGATACAGCAAGAAGTGAAGTAAAAAAAATAAGTGTTTAAAGTATTATATAGATGCACTATTTGCAATTTGGAAGTATTAATGAGTCTATTTTTATTAAACAATAATGAATTTAGAACTTCTGCGTAAATGATCAAACATTTGTGTTAGAAATACAATTAATAATGAAAATTCCTTGCTTTGCTTATTTTTTTTCCCTTACATAACTTCTAAGGGAATTAGTTGGTTACTTAAAACAATGTTTAAACTATTTGACATTGCTGTCTCTGTTCTGTTTAGTCACCAGCGGTAAACAATTGAAAATACATGAATACATGCTAAAACTCCAGAAGATTATTCAGATTATCAGATTGATCTTGTGTTGATATTGTGAATCTTAAAAAACAAGATACAAGGAGTTTGCTAATAATGTATTTTTGAAAGCAAGTTGAAATTGATACAGTTTTCTCAAAACTGGTTGTTACTGAGACTGGTCAATTAACTTCTCTGCAGAGTCTGAAAACTGGTAATTTGCAGAAGGAGGCATGTAAAGTCAGGTGACACACAGCCGTTTTGTTTTTTGAGGGCTTCTCTAGTGTGTAAAATATACATAATTTCTTGTAATTTCAAATGTAGCAAAATGAGGAAAAAAATTAAAGACTTCTGTTTTTTTTCTTTTTTTCTCCTATATTTTTCCCTCTTTCTTTTTTTAAAAGTAAATCTTCTGTTTGTTACAGTCGTTCTCAGGATTTTGTTGCTTTTAGAAATATGTTTTCACTGGTATGTTATGGTGATTTACTATAGGCAGAAATTGAATACAAGTTATTTGCTGAACATGAATGCATTATTTAAATTTACAGCAGGTGAGGATAGGAATTGTTTTAGTGATATTAATGCATTTACTCTTAGAAGGAACATGCCTTTATAAAAGGATATTTTAGCAGTTCAGAGCTTCCTGGAGTAAGAAATACTCTTCATAATTTTTCATGGCCTGCATATGGTTTGGTGAAGACCAGAGGATGTTGCAGGGACTGAAATTTTAGAGCCTTAGGTGTTATTTGAAACGGTCAGTGAGTGAGTATGACATAGTAAATGGTTGTCTTTCTCAATTGCATTGTCCATAATGGACAAAAGTTCTCAGTAGATGGCAAAGAAAACTAGGTTGTGTTTATGAGCAGTCATACATAGTGTAGGAATTGAAATTGTATGCTAAAGAGACTTAATTTTCCTTTATTAATATTTAGAATTTATTGAAGAACTTTTATTCTTCACCATACTGTGGCATGGTATGTTAATCTGCAAGGTCTCAGTACAAGGGAAAGTTACTCAGATTAACCAATGTTTGAAATTTGGGATGTGTTCAGGTGGAACATAAATCTCTGCTACCTTTCCTTTGAAAGGTTGAACCATATGATCTTCTTAGGTTCCTTCCCTGTAAGACCAGACTTGAAATTGTACTTTCTAGCACGTTTATAGAAACAACATGTAATAAGAATAATTAATTACCTGGCATAACTATATAATAATTACCTTTTATTAATATATAATACATTTTGAATAATATTATATTTAATAATATGAAGATAAATACATATAGTACATTTATAGTAAATTTGCTTTCCAGGATACATATTTAAGGTTCTTTTTTTTGAAAAAAGAAATATTCGTCAGCAGTATAGTAACAAAATTAAAAGGTATTCACTTTGGTAATTTAATTTGCTAATAGACTTTTACTTTCATCTTTGATGTATCTTCTTTGATGATGAATATTTTTATCTAGTCACATCACTTGTATATGTTAGTTGGTTAACTATCTGCTACTTAAGAAAGTCAAAGAATTACCAGTATTGTCACCTATTCTTTTTTCTACGAATGGTTCTTGTAGTCCTCTGGTATGTTTAAACATTGTAAATAAAATATATATGGGGACAAGACAAAAGTTGCAGTAAATCACAACTTAGTGTTCTACTTTATATTGCCTTAACCTTGCTGAATGTTGGTGAAAAAGGCTTTTAAAACAGGAATAACGAAGAAAACTTGATGCTAAGATGAATACAATTCCCTTTTATTTAGAATAGGTTGTGGGTACTATTTCTATTTGTCCATTTTGCCTCAGTCCTGAGACCTTCTGTTGTTTAAACAAAACTAAAAGGATATTTAGTTTCTTGATTATTTATTTATTGAAAAAATACAGTATTGTTGTTTATATGCTGAGAGAATCTACTGCCTTGTTTCCAAGGTGCGTGCTGCTAATCATACCTCAAGAAGCATAGACAGAATCAGAGGTCTGTGTAGATAAATGCTAAAATACATGAAATGAGGTGAAATTATTAAGCGTGTGCCACATCATAAAACTGCAGGTGAGGTAAAGAATTTGTGTTTTAGCAGGACCAGGAGGTTTAACGCTGGAATTTAGACTATAGAGTATCATATGATCTACCAGAGCCTTTCAAAGTACGTCTAACTATATCTGCACTGCTGGTTAGTTGAAGTATTGGTACTGAAGGTATTAGTCATGACAAGGGCAGAGTAAAAGTAAGCGAAACTTCTTAAACTCTTCCCCTGTGCTGAACTAGGTGGTTCACAGTTCGCTCTGGCTCCAGCAGGTGTTAATACACATTAGCATTACCAGCAGTAAGCTGTACTGTTCATAAAAAAACCCTCAATTTTAAAAGGCAGCAAGAATTTCTTCTAACTAAAGATTAAAATATTTATAAATGTAAATCTGTTTAACCAAAATAATATCTGTAGGCTATATAAGAGCGTACTGGTTGATCTGTATAAGTAACTGTATTTTATCATCAAAGAGTCTGTATAAACTGAAAATAAGGTTCTTTCCCAACTGCTTCTGTATTGTTCCTTTTTAAAATCAGCCTTTTAAAGTCAGTGTGGAGAACATAGATTTTCTTATTGGTAAATTAAAAATAATTTCTTACTCATTTCAGGGAAGAAATTGTGAACAACTTGAATGGAATTACTGTTTTCATATAGTAATTAATTTAAAGTGAGATCATGCAGATGAATCTATCTTACAGTAACATGAAATTAGCAAAGTTTATTTTTCAACTCTTGGAAGAAACTCCTAATATTTACATATTTTCTTGTCTTCAGAACTTTTTTATACTTCCTTTTTTTGACAATTCTTTGTAAAACAAAAATTTGGGATGTCTTGGAAGTATATAATAACAAAACAAATTCTTGAGCTTCGGTAACAGATGTTACTCATATTTGTATAGGAGCACAAGCTCTGATTTTATATCCAGTTTCAGCTGTTCATCAGCAGAGGGCAATATAACTTCATACATTTCCTTGAAAGGAATTAATTTGTTGATCTTTTTATTTCTAATTTTAACTAAGGGAGCACCTACTTGTAAATACTGAGAAAATATGTGAACTCATGATGAAAAAGCAATGAGCTGTAGTATTAGTATTCGTTATGCACTTTCAGAAGCCTGTATAAACTTCCTCATAGTTGTACTCTGTGGGATGTGTTCCCTGAGTTCATAAGCAGGCAGAAAATGTCCTGACTTTATGGAGATAGCAAAACGCTTTTTTACTTTTCCACTGGATTACCTGTTATACCCTCAGCAATTAGTTTATGTGCCATTTCAGTGGTTTGTTTTGTTTTGTTTTGTTTTGTTTTTGTTTGTGGACTTTGGTTTGTTTGTTCTGGGACATATGTATTTTTTCCCTAAGGACAGTTTCATGCAAAGCTTGGGATGTTTTTTTGCATCTATTGCAGTTTTATTGTAGGATTAAATCCCTTATGAAGAATTGTAGCACTTGATAGACTCTCAGTACATGTGTTGTAAATTAGGTGGAGTGAGAAGCTGTGCTGTAATAATTAAGAAAAACTAGATTTAGGCCTTTATTTCAATTCATTCATTCCATATGTTAGAAGAAGAGTCTTGTTTTATGGCTGGGGTTGTAAAATGAGCCTTTACACTCCTTAGGAAGTATGTGTACCATAACCTTTTAGTGTACATCATGTTAATAATAATATATTATGATAGTTCTTTGATTTTTATGTTGCCATTTAAATTTCCTTTTAGTTCTTCTTTCAGGACATGTCAGGAATCCTAAAATGGATGTTCATGTGTGGCCTTTTTTTTGGTTGTTGTTTGTTTTTTTTTTTTTTAAATCTGCTTTCGTGCTTCTAATGCTCTTGAGGCATATTCAGAAAGACTTCAGACATATGGTTTCTTGTTTTTCATCTTCTCCTTTGGGCGTCAAACATTCAACGATTCTACTTTACTGTCAGAGCATAAATACAATTCCCGCTAACAGCCTGGGACAGACAGCATTTACCAGTGTTAAAACATGAGGCTAGGATTAAAATATTTTGTATTCTAGCTCCAGCTCTGCCCTTGGCTCGCTGAATGACCTTAGGCGGTAGCATCTCTCTTTTCACTTTTGTTTGAAATGCATTGGATAATGCTAGCCTTCCGCTATTACTAAAATTGTTTTGAAGATTAATTTGCCTCTCTTTAAGCTTAACATTTAAATTGCAAATAACAATAGAACTCCTTTAGGTACCGCATGTAAATAAAAATGGCAAAACATATGGAATTATGAAATTATTATTTATTATGAATTAAAGAATAAAGAATATATGTGTTTGTATAATACAGCTTTTGCATTCAGTTTTTTTGCACAGGTATTTGTTCATGTGTTCAGTTCCAGATCTGCCCCTAATTATAGGATTTGATTAAATCATTCAGTCTTTTACGCTATCGTGCTGATGCAAAATGGGAATAAATTCAAATCAGCGTCAGCAGGTATTGAAGTTTTAGGCTGGAGTATGTAAATGCAAATGATAATTATTATGGCTTTAAACATTTATTTATAAAAACCTGCAGGATTTTCATGCATAAATACAGTGCTGATTATGTGGTTATATCTTGCAACATACACTAATAGTTAATTAAATAAAGCATTGTTAGATGGGTGAAAAGAGCACAGTAGCTGTGCAAATATAACTGGCAATATGTAAGTTAGATAAATAGTTTAAAAAAAATCACTCTTCTAAACCATCTTGGACTTCTCCTTTATGCTAAAAAGATTAAATTTTTAACAAAATCGTTAGTTGCAGGGAATGTAAAGACATGTTTTATAAAAAATGCAAAGAATGTTTTACAGGAGTCTCCAGTTGGTAATTTTGCTATCCATTTTAACAAGGGTTAAGCGGGAAAGAAGAAGAAGCTAGCACAATAAACTGGATGACTTTCAGAGCTAAACCATTATTAATCTCATTGATATATCCAAGCATGTGTATTGTGAAAATTTCCCGTGTCTTGGTAGAGAATAATGTCTTGAAATGTAATAAATAGATAAGTTGTACTACTATAGCTTTAGACACTCGGAATTGTGCCATGCTCTAAGATAAAGGATAATTGACAAAAAATCTTGATATTTAAAACATCTTTGTTATTAAAATGTTAATAATCAAATATGTATGACACCAGTGTTTTATAATTTATATATGATATTGAAAAAATGAGAAAAGAGCTTTATTTTGAAAGGTGTAGAACAAGTTGAGGTGTAACTAATTTAATTAAGCACATTTCCATTAAAATAGAATGTACCCAGATAGCTTATTTAATGTGGTGATTGGTGGCTCATTAGTTTAGTGTAGCTGTTCTTCAGTAGTAATGTACGAAGTAAACTTTCAAAACATATTCCCTTAGTTCCCTCTGTCTCAGTACTAGATGCTTTATAGTATTGGAAAATATGATTTGTGAAGGAAATTGGTGAAGTAGTCATGAACAAATGTATCTGTAGCATTCTACTCTGATAGTCTGTTAGAACCTACTTTTAAACCGAAGTAATGATATGATAAGCTTGTTGTCAGAAATATGTTTTGATCTGGTTATTGCATAAGAGCTTATTTTAGGTTGTTTTACCTAAATTAGTAAGGTTTTAATTGTTAGAAGATTTGTTGTTATTTTTTTTAACATCGTGTTTCAAACTTCATTTAGCTATTTGTATAATCAAACTTGTATTTATGCAATCCTAATGCAAGAGAAAGGAAAACACACCTCCAAGTGTGTGTGGGGGGGTTTGTGGTGGTCTTTTTTTTTATTATTTTGTAGTAATTTCTTGGGCTTAGGTTATATATAACTGGAGATATATGTTAAGTATCACTTCTCCTCTTCTGTGTGTTCATGGAATGGCATAGATTATTATGATAAAATCATTCATGCCCAACATGTGGAATATTTGTGTTTAGAACTATGGGGTAGCAAAGAAAAGTACAGAGATTCTGTTGATTTTGTTTTGTTTTGTGGTTTTGGTTTGGTTTTGGTTTTTTTTGTGGGCCTCTTCATCTTGTCTCCTTTGTTTCCTCTCCCCATACCCTATTTTTTTGTTGACTTTCTTGAGAACAGTATTGTTTCAGATTTTTTTGCCAAAGAAGTAATGAGGAACTTTTTAAATTTACTTGTTCTGCATTAGTTGTCTGATCTCAAAACTGCTGAATCAATTTTTTTTTCTTGATTATGTAACTCAAAAGCCTGTACAGCTGTCCATTGGGAATATGGCTTATTTAGGTGATAACACTTGTGCCACCTGCCTCTTATGAAGTGGTTTGCAGTTTGAACCCAGCACTTAATGAGCTATGCTTTTAGACACTGGAATGAGAAGATGAAAATTTCCCTTCATCTGTTCAGGTGCAGAATGTACATTTTGAGATATGTGTTTTCCTAGAAATGTTAATGTGCTTGAATACCTCCTTTTGGTTACCATCCTAAATGATACAACCCTTCTTCCCCTTCTTCCCTTGAAAGCCGGGGTAGGAAGTAATCTTAAAGAAAATTAACATTTAGTTCTCACCGTTGATAGTCTTGATTCATCTTGTGCCTGTTTTGTATTTTTCTGCACGCAGTCTTTTGCACCTCTGTGCTCCTTTTGTACTTTGCTGAATATATGTGCAAGCTGAGACACACTACATGTGTGATGTATTTGTAGATTTAAGTGTCCTAATGATTCCATATTAAATAATTTCTTAGAGGAAGGTGAAACACGAATTCCATATGTTGCTGAGGGGAAAGGGAAGGTTTTTGAAAAGAAGCCTGTGCAAAATAGGATGAGGGAAGTACCTTTCTCTGTTTTCTGTATAGAGAAGAAGAGGTCCTTGGGCCTTAAGTATCAATTCTCCTACTGCACCTTGGTCTTGCATATCCTCTGCCAAAAAGCTGCATTTCCTGCATGGAGTGCTTTTGGATGCCTATTATATTATATATTCTTCCATATTCCAGTCCTTACTCCTGGTTTCAGGTCTAATACGTACAGAGCAATTTCGTATATAGATTTTTGACATGTATTTGAATAGGATGAAAGGCTGACCTGTAGCTATATATCTGTATTGTGCAGATTCCCAGAAAGGGGCATCATGGTGACTAATGAGAGGAATACAGCAGTCCATTACCAGTTTCATGCCAGTCGGCAGTGTGAAGGTGCTGTGATATGAATAAGGATGTTTAATCCAGAATGCCTCCTAAAAATTAAATGAAATCTTATACCTCACATAAGGAAAAGATTGAAGTCCTGTGCAAAGTCCGTTTTCATTGAGTTGGAACATGGTATTCCCAAAGTCAGGAAGAGACAATAGATTTTTTTTGTAGTGAGATTTCACACTTGTTTTTGCAGCAGGATTTCTGCTTTCTATATACAATATCATTGATGTACCAGTTTTCAAATTGGACTTCCATTTGATTTTTTTTAAAAGGGTTTTATATGTGGACTTTAATTCTGTATTCTTAAAATGCAGTTGTTCAGTATGTTTCAAACTTCTTTGTCTGTTACCAAAAGTACAGATGATGGAAATTACAGGACAAAAGTGAATATGAATTTATGGTTTTTTCATGTTTCTATTTGTAGGGCTGTTTAAAAAATGTTATATTTGAACTTTTATCTTGACATAATTTTAACTGTTTTTTCACTATTAATTTGGTATTATTTTAGATTTAAGCTTAAAAAGGGATAGGTTGTATCATGTTTGTCATATTTTCTCATTTTAATGATGTCCATGTTTTGTGACAGCTGATAATTCATTTCCAAATCAAATTCTCTTCTCTGCCTGGATCTATTAGAGCATGTTAAGAAAATGCTATTTGGTGCATGTTCTCTGAGGCTATAGTCAGATGTCTCTTTTTTCCCCTTCAGTTTTGCTGTCTTAATGAGAGTAATCTCAGCACTGCTGGGTTCCTTGGCATTTTTCAATAAAATCATTGCTCTTATAGAAGCAGATACTTGGCAGAAAATAGACAGTCTTTTATTTTGCTATGATAACACATAGGAGACATGAGGCCAACTAGTAAATTTGTTTGAAACAAACAGAGGAGGTGTTGGAAGAAAAATCTGAGCAAAGTTTCATATTCATTGAAACCAGACTTTGTTATAAGTCTCGATAACTTATTCAATATTATTTTAAAACATTTGTTCTTGTAGAAAGGGAATTCAAATGTTTGAAAAAAAAATCACTGCAGTGACCTTTAGCACATTGCTGTGTTTAAGATTAATCTTGTATTTTTGTTTTAAATTAGGAACTTTATTATGTATCAGCCAAGCTTAACTTCAAATTTATATTTACATGCCTTTGAGTGTGTACTGTATTCAAAATGAAGTAGTGAATAATGGTTGAAGAAGTTCACTAAGTAGAAACTTGTATCATTTTATTGCTGTCTTGCTGAAGGTAAGAGATATTAAAAATTGAAGATACTCTTTCAAGAATGTAAGATCTTCCACATATACTGTATTTCAAGGAACGGGAAAGTTTTAAACTTTTTTCCAACAATGCAAATCAAAACGTTGATCACTTTCCAGAAACTGTTTAGGGAATATGGTTATTCCTTAAGAGCATGTCCCAGGCTGCAGAAAAATGTTGTTGATGATTTGCTATTCATCTTTGAATTTCATGTGTTTGGTGCTTGTGCCAGCATACTGTCTTTACTTTTTAATTCTTGCTGTTTAGATAAAACTTATATGGGAAGTCTGCAATACAGGAAAACCGTGTTAGAGTTTAGTCAGTTCTGTGTGATTTGTGTGATTTTTTTTGAGCTATTATGTATTCAATTTTAGAGATTCATAGACTAATCATAGTTAGATATTTTACTTTGGAATGATTTTGAGACGGAGATAGCACCTCTTTTGTGATTTTATATTATTTATGAAATGTTGCTACAAAATCTTAGTCATTTTCCAAAGACTCTGTGAACCCTCATTTAATTCTTTGCAATGTAGATTACAATTAGCTTGTATACATATGATTTTTAGCTTTTATGTTTTATAAATGAAGAAATTACTTGATGGGGGTTTTTAATGGCTTAAGTTATGGAAATGGTTATTTCGGTTAAAAAATAACCATCTCTAAACATGTCCAATATGATTTTTTTAGTAAAAGCCCTCCAGAGGGGCTGGGGGAGAGAAGTGGGTTGCTCAAACTGCTTTGCCTCGAAACTGATGGAATGCGCTTTCTCTCTTTTGTGAGACAACTGATACCCGTGGCATAGTTCATACCAAGTGTATTCATGAACTTCTGACACCTGTATAAGAAGAGCAGAAATACTGAGTGCATTATTTAGCATTTCTTTGGCATAGTGCTAGTTAATTAGAGCATACTTCTTTTAATTGTGTCTGTTGGGCAGCTCTACCAGCCTTTATTGACAATGGCACCTTGGTTTACATGAACTGTCTGATTTCTAGACATCATTGCCATCTTTGTTTTAAGTTCAGGTGGATCTTACACTGGTTATAGGATGTTGGAAATAAGATTCCTTTCACTGTTTTTTTTTTATGGGAGGTGTGCCTGTGATAGCTTCCTTGTGGGTTTTGCTGGAGATGCCCAAGCTTATGAGCTCGTGTGTTTTGAGCAAAGTGTCCTTGTCTGGGGCTGTAGCCTGGTGAGACCAGCATGAAGAAAGGGACTCATTGCTTGTACCTTGGTAGTGAGTGACCATACCCAGGAATACGTATTGGTCATGAGTGACCAGTAGGTCAGTAGGTATTGGTCATGAGTGACCATACCAAATAGGTATGAATGACCATGGCCAGGAACAGTGATATTGGGCACATGTGTTTATCTCTGTGGCTAGAGGACACGTAGGTTTCAGCCAGGCTGAGGATTGTGTGAATACACAGTGTGTCTTTTAAAGTGCCCGTGCAATTTGTCATCCTGTGTGTAAAGGTGTTCTGTGACTGAGAGGTTGTACACGGCCAGAAGATAATACTCAGATTGGTGAACGGCGCTGTACCCAGAGCCCTGTTTGCTGCATGGAGTTTCCTGGGGCATTACTTGCTTTTTCCTCATTGCAACATAGGTTTAGCAGCAATAAAAAAAATAAAAGAACAAAAAAAGAGAATAATAAGTACAAAACAATAGATGGAAAAGGTAGGGGAACAGAGATAATGAGAAAAAAGTGGGAAACAATGACTACAGAGAAAATAACAAGGGAAAGTGGTCTGGGAAGAATTCTTTCTTTAAAAGGACATAATTGCAGGAAAGTAGGTTGGGATTTTTATTTTATTCTGTATCTTTCTGTGACAGAAGTGTTTATGTGCATGGGTAACTTCAATTTTAATAAATGTTTAATAAAATTTGCATGCTCTGTTTAAATATCAGTGTTAGTGGCTTAGGCTGGAATTCTGTATACTTTTCTCCATTTTGCTTTGCGCACTGCATAGACTACAAGCTTGTTGAAGTTCATTACATTACTGTGTTTGAAAGTCTTGTTCGTTTGTTTTCTCCTTGACTGCTCCTTGATCATAAAGAAGCACATTATGTCTCCGTGAACAATTGAAAGCATTTTTACTTTATTCTGGCACTGTGTTTTTTTCTTTACTTGCTCTGCTTAATTCTTATTTTGTCATTCATGCTGGGAAGAGGTGAGATCTTTTTCACAAATCATTATTTCCCATCAAGCGATAAGATATGAGTTCTATATGCAATTTGCCAAATCAGCTATTATCATAGCTGCTAAAGCTGAGTATGTATTTTAGATTGAAATAATATTTTTGAACTGCTTTCTTTGTGTTTCTTAAGAAGAGAAATCAGTTTCTTAAATTTCAATAGAGACCCAGTTAAAACTGGAAAGATTTCTTTAGTGTAACTTAAAACAATGAGAAAATACTGCCTTTTTGTCAGTAACATCTAATAAATTAATTCTAAGTAACAGAAACAACTATTTAGTGTAACAATGGAGAAGACCAAGCAAATCATACCTACTTTTATAGGGATGAGTATTTTCATGCAAAGTGTCACATTTCTACTGAGCAGCTTTGTTTTGTCCAAATGTATTTATATAAAGCATTTTTGTGGAAAACGTTATTCGCTGAATCATGAAACAACCAGTAAAACTTTGCCTGCATGTTCTTGTGTGAATTTGCAGAGAGGAATTGTAACAGCTGTCATTTCCACAGAGAGAGCTTTACATTGGTAGAAAAAAGGGAATATGTTTGCTGATTTGTTGATAGAAATTTCTGGAATGAGTTAATTTTTGAAGAAGACTCACAAAGATGAGGAGGTTGACAAGCTCTAGTGGTGCTGCTGGTGATGAAAATGGTATTTTGATGAATTTTGTTACAGCGTCCAAGAACGGAAATGTTTACTAGAAAGCAAACAAAATGAAAAGTAATGCTGAAGAGATAGGAGGAGTGGAAAGTAGGTGTCTTTTGTAAGGTACTGGCTATTTTTTAGCCATCACCGGGATGTAATATGCTTCTGTTTTGCATTTAACAGAATTAGCTTACTCAATAGAGGCAACCAGTGAGAGATTCTAAATAATTAAATGATAACAGAATGTGAAGTATCTCTGTAGTGAAAGTGCCTTTTTTTGCCTTTTTTCCCCTTTTTTTCTTTTTTCCTAAAAAATATGACTTAAACAATCAATTCAAAAATAACATTTTTAAATGTAAATAAAAATATTAGTGGAGAAAGGAAATTGAGGATTCAGATATACTTGACAAAGAGAATTAAGTGCAGTCTAATTTGAGTTCATTTGAAATAGTAGATTCCTTGAATTCATTTTTGTTTCATTTAATTGCTGTGATAATTGTGAAAATTGTATGTGAAGTGATTCACTAAGACTTCAGAAGACCCTTAGCATTAAAACAATTTTCATACTTCACTTTGAATACTGTTTTATTGAAATCCAGGTCCTGTATTTGACTTCGTAAGTTCTAGGAAAGATGTGGGCAATCCATTTTACTTTTCTTTAGAAGCAGAAGTGCTGTGAATCTTTCAGCTTCATTTGTAAGAATTTTCAGATATGAAAAAGCAGCAGTATCTGACCATTTATATATCCAGTCTTATTTTTGTTACTTGTTTGAGAAATACATGTGATGAGAAAAAGCAGGCTGCTAGGCAGAATATGTTCTCTTTAACAGTGTAAAATATGTTGCATAAAGGAAAAGGAAAATTAAGCTCAGTGGTCTTTTAGCGTTTCTAATTATTTACCATATTTTACTTTCTGTTGCAGTAAATTGCGAATAGTATTAAGTGTAATAGTTAAATGTTGACGTTTATGTAAATATAAAAATATAACACGAGTAAATTCACTATGCATTTTTAAAGAAGTTTTATTGTTATCATTGGAGTGCTGAAGAGAAAGGTTCTCGAGGGCATGTAGGACGAGAAAAATCATCCTACCTGATATTGTTAGAAATTTCTTCATGGTATTTTTAACATTATCAGTGTGTCTTTCTTAGGTGCCTTAGGGAAACCCGTGTTTACTTTTCATAAAGCTCTGATATGATAATCCACAGTCATCTTTTTACTGTCTAGTGGATTTGCTGTGCAAAGCAAATGCAATCTCTTGTGTTATGGGAAAAGATATTTATTTGTTGATGGGGTGGTGAGGTCTTCTTTTGGCCAATGACAGCAGAGAGCTTTTGTGATTTAGGCTTATGTATACTTCCAGAAACTCCAGAACATACCTGCCTGCATATCTAGGTGTATAAGTACTTTTAAAAATTAATCTTCAGGAAGCTTTTGTGCTTCAGATCATGCATTCGATTTCAGTCACTTTGTTCCTGTATTTTAACACATTCCAATTGCTAAAAAATACTTACACATGAGGAAACAAATATATTTGGAAACAAAGATACTAAATCTCTCTTTTAAAAAGACACTGAAACATATGTTAATTAGGTAAGCTTTTCTAGTGCCATTCTTGTGACAGAAATGCATGAATTAATATACTGTGTTCTCTACAGAGAGTACAGTCTCTAGGGTGCAATTTAGACTATTTAGGTACAAACATTTTCAATTCAGTTACATAAATGAGAATGAGTAAAGCCTGTAAAGATTGCTCTCAAGGCTGTTTTAAAAATAGGGGCAGGGCTTATCATGATGTGTGGACCACACATTTTGACAGTATTTGTAAAGTAAAATTTCTTACACTTGTCTTATGTAATGTTCCAGCAAAAAGAAAGCTTGGCACATGTTCTTCTTCAATGTATGGGTTATTAGCATGTAGTGGTTGTATTGTTTTAAATTCTTTACTGATTGTCCCTTGTTGCTTTTGTGTATTGTTTGTGGGTATAAATTTTTCCTGTGCGTGTCTGAGCTGCTCCAATTCCGGGAGGTAGTGATCTTACAGCCTTGGAGATTTTTTAGGAATACATTTGTCACCTTCACCATGTCTCTCCTGCGTTTTGGTTTTCCATTCAAAGGTTTTATCCAGGTAGACTAGAAGCTTCCAGAAAGTTTCAAAATTCTTATGCTAGAACTATAAAATCTTCTTGTGGAAATCTGGTGTGACCTGAAGGTCAAACTGTCTGGTTGACAAAAGGAGTGATAGAGTGGCTCTGGTGGGGCCCTGGCATCCAGCAAAAGTCAAACCACCAGCACTACACATTTCTGTTTGAAAAATTGGAATTAGAAATGTAAAAAAAAAAGGTCAATTTCTTTTACAGTACACTAAAATTAAGATGCCTTGAATTCATTCAGTAGGGTGAAATGCTGCTTGGTCAACAGATCCTTTTCGGTCAGCTGTGACTACATCTTGTAATCATCTTGGTACAGATGCTTTTTAAAAAGGTTGTATGCACGAATGGTTAAATTTCTTTAAAAATCATTGCTAAGGTATTTCAAAATAATTCTTCTAGTGAATGTAACACAGTTCAGCTGGTGTAAGATGTTACTTTTTCAATGAGGTGCTTTACTGTAAGATTTGCTACCTAACTTGCATTTTTAAAATTTATTGAACTTTTTTCCTGTAAATAGGTATTTTCATGAAGAACCCTTTTCATGAAGAATCATACTGATAAAAACAAGCCAAACATTACAGTGTTTCACAGACAAGTGGATGTAAAATGTCAGCCTAAGATTTTCAGACAGTTAATGTATTTTGACATGATTGCATAACAGCAAGATGTTGAGTACTTTTTGTTGTTTAGAGAAGTCTAAAATTGAACAGTTAACATCTTAGTAGGCCATTCTTACACTAATCAAGAAACTCAGTGTGAAAGAACAGGAAAGGTTACAAATCAAGTATTGAAAATTAGTCTGTCAAAACTTGTGGTTCAGTTCAACTTCAGTTCACCCTTGTTACGTTAATATATAGTCTTTAAGTTTATGAACAGATGAGGTTTTTTTTTTTCCACAGACTGTACTCCATTAGAAAATTTAATTTCTTTCATATTCCTTTATCAGAGTATATAATGTTGTCCTGGGTTATAGAGTATATTCCATTTTTCATCTGCTGAGGGAGGGGGCGGGTGCCTTTTGATAATGGCCCAACGGTTAATACAAGGTAGGGCATTGTTCTTATCTTTCTTCATGATGGGCCATTACGACTCCCCAGGCTGTTCTTCTCCACAAGCTGTTTCCCCTTCCCAACACATACCCACATTCCATCATCCTATTGTGAGATGCTCCACCCAGTGGGAGGAGCCAGCCATTCCTACCTGGATAAAGCTGGAACTCGGGACCAGGATGTGCTCTTGCTTCATCCGATTACCGGAGGAAGGCTGGACCCTTCTCACCACCTCTGGACCCTTTTTGCTACAGGATCATCTCTGCCTTAGCGGAGTCGCATCTGCCACTCCAGGAGGGCTCACTTTTGGACTGCTTCCGACACCTTGACTAACAGGGCATCAGGTTGTAGCTTTGACCTTGTCAGGGCTTTCCAAAATTGTTGTTTGTTTGTTTGCTGCTTTGGTGGGGTGGTTTTGTTTTTCCACCACATTTGTATTATTGATATTCCTAGTAAAGAACTGTTATTCCTATTCCCAAATCTTTGCCTGAGAGCCCTTAATTGCAAAATTAGAATTTGCTGGGGGGTGAGGGGTTTACATTCTCTATTCTAAGAGGAACCCCAGTTTCCCTGGCAGATACCTGTCTTTCTAAACCAAGACAAATGTGTAGACATACTGTTCCCTATTAAAACCAGGTAACAGAAAAAAAATTCCTTCTGGACAGTTTTGGTAATACTTTCACTGTTGCATCTGTAAACTTGATAAAAAATAATTTAAAATTGAAGTACTCCTGTGGATTAGTTCATATTACTATCTGTATTTTACAACTGCGGAACATTAAACTAAAATATATATAAAGGCTGAAATGTTTCTAGACTTAAGCTATCCAATTTAAGATGCCAGTGATTTGAGTTTTAAATTTGAATATTTTCTTGTAGCACTTTGAGCCACAGTTAGCTGACTTAAACTGTGGATGTAGTAGTTTGCAGCTTCCTTTTGTAATCTGTTGGCTACTGCTCATGAAAAATTGGATTTCGGCTTTGCATGCTATCACATAGGAACTCCATGACTGAATAAAGAAGAGAATTGATTTCGTCTGATAGGTGTGCCCTTTTCTTAAAAGTGGTATTTCCCATTTGTCTAGAATATTCTTCACTGCACTGTCTTTACGTTTTGTAGTGTCTGGAAAGACGTGCAAAACTAATGGTTACAAAATTCTTGTTCTGTCCCTTGTTGTATCTGTCCTGAAGATTTGGTGGAAAATACATTGATTTTTTTTTTGTTGAGAAAAAAATACTCTATTCTCAATACAATATTCCAATGTTTACAGGCCTGTCACTGGTCTCCTCTGTGTGTGTGCTGTACACCATCCTGCCTTGCCCACACATGTCTGTTTGCTCACTCACTTCTCTTTCCATTGTAACTCCTGGGTCCTGGTTTCAGAAGTCTTATTCCCCCCGCATCCCAGTTTGTTTCTGTGACACAGGCATTTCCACCTTCTCTCTGCCTTTATCCAAATCTCTTTTCCAGCTGGTTTCCCCTCTTTCTCTCTTTCTGGCTTTTGTAGCAGTGTTGTGCAGCTGCGTGATTCTCTGCCTGCTGTGCCTTTCCATCCTCTCCAATTCTGTGTTCTGTCCAGATAGCTTTGCCCCCCTTGGCTGTGCTCTTGCTTTTAGCAGTGTCTGAGAGTACACAGCCATTTAATTTAGTGCAAATCTCGAGGAATAGTTCTATGCAACATGTGTGGTGTTGCCAAGAAGTGGAGCATATGTTTGTTACAAAACCCTTGAAACAATAGGATATAGTTACATTAAAAGGGTGAATTATAGAGAAAAATAATCAAAATAAGTAATGGAAGTTAACTTTTTGTAGATTGTGTTTCCTTCTGAGTATTTTGAAAATAATGGAATTTCTAATCAGGATCTTTAGGTTGTGTTCCACCAGAATCTTGCAGCTATGTCATTTTATCTGAAGTTTTTGCTATAGTTTCAGAGTGGTCTTATTATATTATATTATATTATTATATTNAGGCTGTGATCAGCTCTTTCTTTTTTTTATTTTTTTCCCCTTTCTTGCTTTCTTTCTTTTTTTCTCCCTCCCCCTTTGTGCAGGTTCTTAAAGTCCTCATGGGTCATAAACTTCCAAAAGGTTTCTTTTTTTTATTTATTGCCCCTTCCCCCATCTCCCCATTTAAAAATCCCTCTTTTTGGAACTGTGCTAAGACCTTTTCAAACAGACTTAAGGTGTTTCTCCCTTGGGAACCAGTTACTGTTGAGAGCTGTGTACCTTGTAGGAGCAGTCTGTGTGCATTCCCAGTGCACAACTTGCTGTGACTAAATGGGCTTTTTGGGGTACTCTCTCCCATCTAGTAGTCTGAGGAATGAAATACTAAATTTGAAACTCCAGCCCTCTAGTGATCTTCTGCTTTCTCTACAAAATAAGTTTAGCTGGGGCTTTAAGCCCAGGAAAAAAAAGTGGTTCTTCTCTTTACCTTTGCTGTGATCCCCTCTGGGAAGCATAGCTTAAAATATCAATCGAGCTGAGAGGTGAAACAAACTAGACTTCACTGACATGTTGGAAGCAGAATCCAGTAAAACTGAAAACCCAGAAATGAACTGGATATGCCAGAACTGACCCATTCTGCCTGTATGTAGTACTCTGTCATTTCCAGGGCTGACAGCAAAAGTAGATACAAAATAATTGAATTTCATTCTCATTTTCATGACAGAAAAGCTCAGTGCAAGACTCTGTAGGAGGGGAAGGTGATCTTCA
This sequence comes from Cyanoderma ruficeps, assembly GCA_008694505.1. Lineage (NCBI taxonomy): Eukaryota > Metazoa > Chordata > Aves > Passeriformes > Timaliidae > Cyanoderma > Cyanoderma ruficeps. The sequence continues at coordinate 254,766 of VZDJ01000513.1, forward strand.
AAAAATTTAAGCAGAATTGTTTTTGTGTGCATGTCTATGTAGACTTTGCTCACTGATTTAGTTGCAGCCATTCTCCAGCCTTAACATATGTGTATTTCCTGAGGTGTCCAAGCAGTCTGACTAGGGTTAGACATTGAGGTATGGCAGACAAGAGAACACTGAATTTTGAACGCTCTCATTACAGATTTTTCTTCTTGAATAGTAATCCTCTGTGATTTATGCAGACATTTGCTCAGGCCAGATTATGTTCTGTGGTGCCATTGCTGCCTCCTTAGTTGTGATGTGGCCTGGCTTTGGTCACCACTCCACCCAGCACGTGCCTCTTTCCTGTTTCACTGGGGCTCTTCCTAGGATTTACAGGTGCTCTATTCAATATACTTGCTCCACATACAACATTCTTCTACAGTTTCATCTGCTGTTTCACCACTGCCTTTTTATGGTACTACTGCCACGTGCATTGCCTGTGCCTAACAGTGTAGTAGTGCCACTACTTCACATTTTGTCCAGAAGGGAAGGCTGAACATTAAATACAGAAGTGACAATCACATAAATGTATATTGAGACATAGGAGATATACTTAGTGTTTATAATGTTAGACAAATACGTATTTTATAACACAGCTCAAGGAAACTTCAAAGATTTTTTTTTGAGAAAGGGTGTCTTTTAATAAAAAACACCTGTTTGTGTACTCATTAAATATGAATGAGTTGTTTTCCTTTAGTTTGACAAGTTACTTATGAATAACAGAAAATGACTGAACTCATTAAGAAATTACTTAAAGGCACCTGAGAAGGAAACTTATATTTGGTTGCCTGTATTTGTATTTTAAAATTGTATTTGTTTTATGTTTAAATTATTTTTTATTTATTGTTTTCTCCCATTCCACAGCTCTGCAAACAGTGGTATTTTAGAGAGTCATTTCACTTTCTCTGCCTCTTTTAAGTTTTTATCTGAATTCTGTTAAAAATCTAGGATATGCCTATGGTGTCTAGATGGTGAAATCAGAAGCATCACATCTGTTAATGAATATGTGAATGTGAGATGGTGTTGTAGTAGACACACAGGGTATCATTAAGGTAACATTAGATGCAGGACAGTTTTGAATGGTGATTACTGTATTTGGCCTATAAAAATTCTATTTATAGCTCTGATTTAAAAAAAAAAAGAAAGGTTAGTATTTATTTGAATTTAATATGAGAGAATAGGCTCCAGTATTGGAGCTACCAGAAGAATGTGATTTTCTACATAAATTAAAAATTTCCTTCAAATTGTGTGGCAAGGTAATTTATTTAGGCAGTATAATACCTTAACATATAGCAAGCCCCCTTTTGTCTAAGCAACTCTATTGATCAGCTTAAAATTACATTGCTGGAATCACCTTGAGACTTCAGTAGTCTTTAAGAAGATAGTGGCTTACCATAAAAGTCTATTAATAACTTTGTTGGCCAAAAAAATTAAGGTGCAAGTATTAAATATTTATTAAAGTACATGCAGGATTTTATGAAATTCCTGACTTCATTAAAAACTGCTTGTCTTGTGAATATATGTGACATTTTTAGTAGTAAGTTATTGCACAGCTGTGTTACGTGAAAACAGAGCATTGTGACAGCACATGAAAAGATGGTGATCAGCTAGCTAAGATTCATGAATTAAAATGATGTCATTTAAAGTACACATCTGAAGTCCTGTCTCGTGGTGAAGTATCACATATTTTAAGTCAGAAAAAAAATTAGTGGGTTAAATAGCTAGAGAGATAAATTAGTAGTAAATTATTAGTTTTATATTTTGGTCTCAGACTCTTCTGTGAATTTTAAACCAAGGAACATAAGCACAGATACGAATGTATAATGTGAGGTGCTCTTCAGGAAAGTATAGGAAGCAGAAGTCTCTAATGTCATGGAACTTTCACTGCTAGAACTACAGGTTGTACGGCCTAGTAAAGCTACTATGCTTTAAAAGTTAATTTATGATACTTTCTACTGAAGTGTGCATAGAACTTGTGAAATTTTCTTTTTGCTTGCGAGCATCTTGAAAAGCAGCATTCCTGAGCAGTGTTTTCCCTCCTGCAGCAAATAATTATGAGTTACATACATTATATTCCTGGTATTAATTATATGGCAGATTTGATTTTGAGAATCACAAGAAATATGAGTAAAAAAAGCTACTCCTGCAGCATCTTTGGTTAGTAAATGTGACACTCAATGCAACAGATAATGATGATTTCTTTGTCCTATCTAACAAGATTCTTGTCCTACATTTTTAAAAAGAACACTAAAAGAAAAGCTAAAACCTCTTAGTGTCTGAGCAGGTGGAGAAAGGAGGTTTTTTTGGCCATTTTGCAGGGCAGATTTTGAAGTACATAGAACTAGCTGTTCTGTGAGAAGACTATGTGTAATTAAACTTTCAACGTTGTTTTTTCACTAGTGGGTTTCACAGAAATATGGTAGGACTTGCATACTGAAACATGGCATCAGCATTTCACTAGAGCAGGTAAAAATACTCCAGTTGTGTGATTTTCCTGCTTGTTATTAAACTGCTGCCCTTTATATTCTGATACATGTTGTACCTTTTGTTGGGAATTTTTTTACTAGTGATGCTTAACAGTATATAAAAATTCTTTTAAAATGTGAGCTTTCTCTGGGAACAAGTGAAGTTTAGCAATTTTTAACCACCATGTAATTGTAGAAGTATGTTATAAAAAGTCTGGCACTTTCATTCTGACTTTTGTTTTATCACTGGAGTTTTTATATTTATATGTATTAAGCTACACATCTGATTCAAAAAGATTAATGCTATAACATGAATATAGTCAATAAAGTGGTATATTATAGTCACAGTAAATACAATTTGTGTGCATAACGAGAAGTCTTTTTATACAGGGTAAATAGATTCCAAGATTTAAAATTGACCCAGTAACTTAATGGTATTAGCAAACAAAGCCTGCTGTAATTTGAGATAAAGACTGTAAGTAATCCTTTTCCCCCTAGCTTTTATCTTGCAGTGTTTCATTATGGATGCCTTATACCTGTGTCACGAGTAAGCCCCTGTGCTGCTCTTCTATATGAAATCAACTCTTAATTACTCCACTGTGTGATAGGGCTCATTATGAGATATGAGAACTGGCTGGATAAGAGAGGATTTCTTCAGTCTGTGTTGGGACTTACACCCACTGGAGACAAATTTATACTCTATGGCTATGTTTGCTTTTAGAAAATTGGACAATCGTAATCATGACTGTAAACACAGTAGCTCAGCTGGGGTTTGCTTCTGAAAATCATTTCTAGGTCAGATGCTTAGTTCAGGCAGCCATTAAATACTTTGTTTCTAAATAGTGAGTTTTAAAAAGTTTGCAATTACATTTCCTATAGCCAAGAAAAGAAGCTTTTTTAACCTTTATGATTATGTTTTAGAAAATTCTTGAGAGACACTGTTTTTTTTAATCAGTTTGAGTTATGACTCTATTGTTTTGCTAGTTTGATCCCTACTCACAGCAAAGTGACCTTACACTTTGTACTTTCTACAGTTCAGCACTTCCGGAAAATGTGGGATAACATGTTTCTCCTTCCAAGAACAGAATCACAGCAGAGGATCACAGCAGAGGATTAGAAATTTGTTTTCATGTTTGCATTGTAGATCTTGCGCTCTATGTTTTTGTTTATGAGTCTCCAGGTATTGTTCTCTTCCCTCTCATAGATGTAGGCTGTTTAAATGCAGAGATCGTTTCAGGGTAGAGCAGGTCTGTAAAGAAAGGGATTGAGATTTCAGCAGTACTTTACTGAGATAACAGCTGTTGTGCTTTTTTGCGACATGACCACAATTTGTATCTGATAGTACAGTCTCCTTCCCTACAAGGTGGGAGTGCTCAAAGCTGTCCTCTTGTTCTCTTACAATGACTTGTGGAAGGCTGGGAGATGAAGTTAAAACACGCCTCTGTACCTTGACTTCAAATGCACATGTCACGTCAAGAGGAGGATGATGCACACTTCATGGGTCTAAGCTGCTTAGAAACATGCCAGAAATTCTGATTCTGGTGGGGGAAACTGCACTGTGAAGGCATCCAATTATGGCTGCCGTGAAGATGATGAATAACCATGCACCCATTTATGTTTGGGTTTCTTGTCCTTACTCCATCGGCATTCCCCATGCTGATTTTGTGAATTTGAAGGTTGTAGAAGTCCTTTCTGACACTCCAGGTAACTTCTGTGTCTTTCTTTCCTGGGTATCACAACTCCATGGAACATTCTTCTCAATTTCAGAGTTAGTACTCAGTTCATTCTCTTGAAAGGGGAGTTACTTGCAGTACAGAATACTCATTGTTGAAATACTTGAAAACTTTTCTCTCATGTCAGTGTCTTTATACTAAGCATTATATAGAATTATTTCCTTCAATATATTGGCATTGTATATAGGGAGAAAGTTTCTTTTTTGATTTTTTTTAATTCAGAGCATTAGACATTAATGCTTTTCATTTCTACGGACTTTGGTCCTTTGTTTATGGGTATTGCTATCACATTGACCAGAGATACAATGGTGTGACTTTGTTTGGAATTTCCATCTATATCCATAAACCATGTCGCCTGTATAGAAATTAGACTCGTATAAATTGATCTTAAAAACAACATCAGTTTTCTTTGAGGACTGTGTTTACATCCTTTGTAGTTCAATACTATGAAGTATCATAGAAGTGATAAGATCAGTACTACAAAATAAAACCTTATCTAGTGTTTTGGGGTTTGTTTGAGCTTTGCTGGTTACCAGTGTAGGATGCTTGTTTAAATTCAGTTCTATTTCTACATATAAGCAAATGGTATCTAACCATTTTTGAATATGGTAGCACAGTTTAAGAGGCAAGCAGTAGGGCTAGTTATAGGTCTTGTGGATAATAAAGTGGTTTACTTTTTATTGTCTGTGAAATTGATGTCACTGTCAGACAATCTTTGAAGTGGCTGCTGGGCCATCTTACTTTCACCTTATGTAAATGTTACCATTCTAAAATACAACCTTTTAAATGTTTTTAAGTATTCCTAAACAATGCGCTTTCAATTACAAAAAGATGTGTTGAAGAAAATGAGTAAAGCAACTGCAGTTTCAGTTTATCATCTGAAACCAAGTTCAGTGCATGTGGCACTAATTAATGACTGAAATGTTAATATTCATACCAAATGGATGACGTAGAGGTTTTTGTTTTCTTGTTTTCTTGTATATAAATGGGACAGATATGATGGGTTTTTTCCTTTCTTCCCCCCCTTGTTCCTTCACTGCATTTATTTATGTGACTTTTATTATATGAGGAATATGTTTAAATATTTGAGGATAAACAATCAAGTAAGAGCTTTAAGATTGGGTTCTGGCAAAGATTTTGTGTTAGTGTTTTGGCATTGTCTTTTTTCAATGACGGAATTATTTCTGGTGAAGTAGTGAGCAATGTCTTTCCCTCTCCCCATCCCAAAATAAGATAAAAACCTAGTCTGTTTCTGTGCATCAGCTAATGTAATAAAATACTAAGGTGTTGTTTTATGTTGTCTTTTCAAAACATGAAAATTTTTTGACAATGTTGTTCACGTAGAACTTGTAAAAACACATGGATCTTGGGGAAGCAGTCATTGTTGATTTATGTCTGTATGAACACAGTCCGAGCTCAGACATAGCAGTACATCAAGAAACTCAAAAGGAGCATCAAGGCATTCAGCACCTTTCACAGTTGCTGAGAATTTAGCAGGATCAAGCTCTAATTGCATTTTAATGTTTTTTCTCTAACAGTCTCTTATACATCACTGTTGGATGTTACAGCAGTGTGATCTGAAAATCAAATGGTTGTCTTTAAACTTACACAAGCTGCTGTATAAGCTACTAAAACTAAACTACTTTGAAAGTAATTTAAACTAGTTATTGAAGCTGAACTTCATCTTGGAAGGTGTTTACATCAATATCATGGACTTGCTCACAAACTTACTTGAAAACAGTAGTAAACCAGTATTTTAAGTTAAAATTATTAAATGTGAAGAATTTTGAGTAGTGTTGTGATTTATACCTAGAGGTTCTAATCTTTTTCGCCTCTAGTGAGTGAACATTACAGCAGCTAAATTTCTGCCAAATCCCGTAGACTTGAGTAACACTAGGAATAGCTGATGTTTCAGCATTAGTGGTATCATTAAGCTGCTAGGCTGCTGGAGTCAATCCTGAAGATAGATTTAGCTTTAAAGAATGTAATATATAGGTGACACAGTAGAGTTTTTTAAGACTTTGGAATGATGTAACAACAAAAGCTGCAGAAAAGATGTATTAAGTTATCTCTAACCACTTTTGAGTTTATTTTACTCTGAATATTTCTCTGCACAAAACTATGCCATCATAGAAACAACTCTCAACCTTTCTTTGCTTTCCTTAGTTTTACAAACTGTTTTAAAAATACTCTGCCTGTCTGCCTCCCTCCTGAATTATCTCAGTTTTTAGGTGGAACAGTTGATAAAATCTGATGATGTAATATTATCCCCACATTCTTAAGACATATCAGTTATAAAAATACAGGTAATGTATTATATCCAGAAATTCCTGCATTTCATCTCACTTTTCCATGTTAGAAGGAAGCCTGGGAGACTTCACCTGAAGGCTGAAATTTTCTTTTGCATAAAGGAATCCTTGAGTGATGTGGTGCAGTAGACGGTGATCTGGTTTTTCACCCTCAATTAGACCTGCTTGGCAAGGAACCAGAGACTCTTCAGTTTTGGAGATTTCTATCAGTGAATAGCTGTCTGAAAGAAACTGTTGTAGCAGGAAGAAAAACAGCCTGGAGTGTGCTATATTTATTATTCTGCAACTGGCCTCCAGCTACAGACAAAAGAAAGGGAAATGCATAAGAAATAGTGATCGCTCTGGATCTTTCAAGAACAGAATAGAATCTGGGCGAGTGCATTAGCACAAGTTTATATTTATCTGCAAAAAACTGTCATGATTATATTACTATTTTCCCAAATTACCAGTTTATTTTCATACTATGCAAAGAATATACTTTCTGCTTCTTACTGGACAGAATGTCAAATGATCTTGCACCAGCTTTATTTTAAAGGTACAGGAATTTATGGGAGATGTAAGTAAATTATGATAGAGACTAATTGCTATGGTTAGAAAATAAATAGTCTTCACTATAGGCAAAACATGCCTAAATATACATTTACAGAAAATAACTCTGCTACAAGAGAGGTTTTTTTTCCTTGCAAATGAAACGTTAAAAATTAGGACATACCAGGCATCATTTTACATTTATTACCTTGCCTTGTTGCAAGTGCCATCACATGAAGGCATTGTGGGTCTTGTGGCCACTGAACTATTGTTACCCGAAATATAGTTTTCTTAGCTTTTCTACTTTCCCTTTTGATTTCTACTGTGGATTTAGGTGATCTCCTTCCCACAGCTGTATCATAAGAGGAGCGGGTGGGTTGCAGGCATTATTTTAAGAACCATTTTTTTCTGACAGCAGTAAGTTAGAAGTGCTTTGCCAGCTTCTAATACTGATGGAGTTAATGGACTATTGACATGAGCTCCGGTTTTGGAGATTAGGAGTGTTGCAGCAGACCCCCTACTGCAGTTGCTACCATAGGGGCAACTGTTAGAGTTTAGTAATGAAGACAGTGTTGAGTCTTTGGCAATGGCTGACAAGGCTATTTTTAACTGTCCAATTTCCCTGAGGAAAACCAAGGATAATCATACAGAATATTCTGGAAAAAAGGAGTGGGACTTCCTTAGTTTTCAAACATTCACAAATTGTTTCTCAGGAACTGAATCGCAAAGATCCTTTGTGATGGGGAAATTGGCTATTTCAATGCAGTATATTTGTTAACAATTTGTCCTGTTGTTATGGAAAACATGTGAGTTGACTATTTTACCTGAAGCTGATGAAGTCTCTCTTGGAGAACTCTTTCCCCTTTGGGTAGAGGTATCACTAAATACTAATATGAAAATGAGAGAGTAGTAGAAGGCAGTAGTAGGTAGTAATTACATGATGAATGAAATAATTTGGTTTGCTTGGTCTGAAAAAGGGGAAACTGAAGCATTACAAGCCTTTCATGAGTTTTTTTTAGAGGTAATGTCATTCCTTTCTTCTCTGTGCAAAATAAAATACAACAGAGGTTATACTTCAGTTGCATGAAAGATGATTATATTATTTTTTAAGAAAACATTTTCTGACTGAAAGGCTATTGGATCATGAAATAACTGTTACTAGGTATTTTTAAGAGCTTGTGTAGTAACTAGAATAGCTCTGAGAAATATTTTTCAGTGCAGAAAAAACAGAATCTGAAGTTTCTCAACTGGAATATATTTATTGTTCCAGTGTGTAAGTAATTTCTGTGTGACACCTGTATTCAAGGAAATGCAAGTAACAACCAAACACATTCTATGTGTGATCTGGTAGAGAGTAAATAGGCCTGGATTTATTTTACCTTAAGGAATTTCTTGCCGAGAGATTAACAGCTATGTAACCATAAAGTCTGTGGAATTTTAAAAACTTACGTGTCTATCTGTTTGTCTGTCTCCCTCTCTCTATGTCTTTATCTCTGTGTGTGCTCTCACTGGAAGTTCTACACAAGTAAATTGTGCTATTGATAGCAGGTAAAGGTTTTTAGTATGCACATAAGTTCTGAGAAGTTATGATTTTGGAAAATTTTATTATACATTAAATTGATGACAAAGTTTGTAAATATCTGTCAATTCTCTACCAGCTGTCTCTAAGAGAAAATCCTCTTAATTTTTAGGAGATTTATCAGACTCTGTTTTTTCTATACTTTCTTTTAAGAATTCCAAATTAATTTTTTGCTGAATACATCTCATGTTTTCTTTTTGGTAATAAATCTCAACAAGATCTCACAATAATTGCATATTAGGGTTTTCCTTTTTGTTAGAAAAACTTACTAAAGCTGCAAATTGTGATTAGTATTTTTTTCTTAACTAGCTTGGGTAAACTATCTCAGATATGATAAAAATAAAATGTTGGCAGCTACCCTTATTNAAAAAAAAAAAACAACCCCAACAACAAAAACCCCACAAAACAAAACAAAAACAAAACAAAAACAAACCACTTAAAATTGAGTTAATCACAGAAGGAAAATTGCAACCGCAGTGGTATCTGTTCCCATGTTAAGGAGGAAAATTTGCAGAAAATAATTTTTTGCAAATTATTGAAGAACATCTAGATAGACTGGGATAAACTCAGGTCTGATTTAAACTGGAGTATCAGGGAAATGAAGGAATATTGTTGTGAAAAGGCTGAGTGTACCTCATTATATTGTAGGCCAGAGAACAACCTTCTTTTAGTAAATAGGATTAACTGACATCTTTAGATTCTATGTAGTTTAAAAAAGCCTTAAAAACTTTCCTTTGTTGAGTAGCTCAAGTTGTGGTTTTAGTCCTTTCTCTTCAACTCAGCAATTTTTGAGGAGAGAGTGCCTATCTGTTGTCAAGTATATGAAAACTCTCTTCTTAACTGAAAGAAATAAATTGTGAATTTCAGCTTCATTTGGTGTCCTTCACTTCTCTGGTTATTCCTTAATTTTTGCTTATTAAGTAATATTGAGTATGAGCAATAGAAATTATTATTTACCCTGAAAATACTGTAATTAAAATATTGCAGACTGGCTTAGTCTCTAAGACTTTTACCTTATTAATGGGTTGATGTAATGATTGCCTTTCAATAATGAGAAGATTATTTGAAATACACAATCCATCTGTTGAACTAAAAATTTAATTCTATCCTTTGTAAATAGATTTGTATACTCACTGAACTATTAAAAAGATCACTTTGGCTTCTTATTTGCTTGAAAAAAAGTGGAATGTATTGCTCATGAAGTTGAAGAGATAATTGAGATCTGGATTTTTTTAAAAAATCCATTTCTACAAATTCTCCTTTCCACCTCCAGTTTGACAGTGAAAATAGTGTTTTAAGTGTACAGTGTTGGTTTTGATGATGATAATCAACACATGCACTACTTGTTAAGAGCAATTTAACTCTGAATAGTCAGAAAATCCAGCATACTTACATCCAGTTGAACCTTTTATTATTTATTAGACTGATTTGTTCTAATGTTGGTACAAGCAAGATTGCCATCTTTTTTTCTGTGCTTTGGCTTTCCAGTTTGGTTCAATTTGTCCTCATATGGCAAAAAATTGTCTAAGATTCCACTTGTGAGAAATCTTCAGATTTCTTGTTCTTCTCTTTCTCTTAAATCTGTGTTTCAAATTAAATTTCTCAACACAGAAGTTTACATTCAGTCTAAAGATTGCTATTCCGTGACTTTTATGATTCTTTTGTGAAATGCCATGGAATACATATGCCTAAACCTGTTCTGTTTTGATGTTATGAAAGATTTGAGAAAAATTAACTTGCTTTTCCATCACAAACATTTTTTCAGCCAGATTGTCACAGAGACATGTGTCTGAGTATCTTTATCTTTAAAGCCACTTTTCAGAAAGGAATAGATATTCATCTAGAATCTGTATGTTAAGAATTGGGTTTGCATTAATATAAACATTCCTGTTTCATTCTACTATGTGTATTACCTCTGATATCCTTGCTAAAGACTTTTTTCAGGTGGTGTTTAGTGTTCTTTTCTGGTTCCTAAGAGTATGTCTGTGTGTGCTTTACAAAATATGATTGGCTGGGTACTCAGCTTCTTTCTTCCATACTCAGACTTTTACGGTTTTTAAGACTGTTGAACACTTGCTGAGAATCCAGCTTGGCTTTCATTGTTGTTGGAAGACCAAACAAATTAGTCTATGAAAATAATGTTTTATAGCACATTTTCTACCCCTGATTCTTGAAAGAGAGACTGGTGCACAGCAAATGCCAACATTGATTAAAAACTTTCTTTACTGTGTTTTAAGAAACCTACATATGTTCTTTTTTTCTACATAGTAGCTAGAAAGTGGATTCCCATCTGTTTCTGTTTGTCGTGGCCAAATGTACAAAAATCTGTTTGTACTGATGGTACTTGTTCATCCGGACTAACATGAGTGAAATGTTCTATTTATGAATTACAAGATACAAAATGATATCATTTCCCAGTATTGTTCAGGAAGGTTATTGCAAAGTATGATTGGTAGATGCTAAAAGGCTTGTTGCATACTGCATTTTATTAGCTAAATTACTCTTAGGCAGAAATTATTAGTCAGAAACACCAAGCGGGTTTGTTTCTTTGCTGTGCTGTCTTACAGCAGTGATGATTAGCATGAACAGTAGCTGCATGTGCCTGATACTCTTCAGCTCAGGGAAAGGAGGATAATGACTTTGGCACTTACCCTTTATTTATAATGCTTTGGAAATATGTGTGAAAGCTGCCTGGCACATAGTTGTTTAGGAGCATGGTATGCTACCTAATGCATTCAGGAGTTTCCTCATAGATATTAGTACAAAACTATTTCTGCTCTTTATGGTACATACAGCTTACTAGGTTTTCTTTTTTTTTTTTTATTTAATTTTTCTTNTTTTTTTTTTTTAATTTATCTTCTTTCTTAGCCAGAAGCTCATTTCGTATTATCCCTCTGGAGTCATGTCTGTTTACTCTAAAATTTCCAGCCAGCGTTATCACTGGTTCAGCTGTACAGCTGGCAGGAGCAGTGAGAGCTGCAGCATATGCAAGGTGCTGAAAGCTCTTGGCAACTTGGCTTTTTTTGCTTTTTGTAAATCTGCCATGGGCGAAGTTTATACAATGGAAATTTGCCTGTGTTGTAGCTTACATCACTGTGGCTTCTGGGTGGGTACAGGCTGGTAGTAATAAGACTATGAAAATTCTCCTAATAAAACGTTGGTGCAAAACCAGCGTGGGTTTTCTGCATAGCTGTTGGGAGCCCAGTGATAATCCTTCAGTGGCCTATGTCATGGTTGCCAAGGAAGATTCGATATGGCTTCTTTCATAGCTTTCAGCAGTGCTCTTGCCAACAGTGCTTAATTGGATAAGGAGATAGTTGAAAAGTCAAGTGAGGCAGCCTCGGAAGAAAGGTGTGAGCTGATTTCTGTTGAACAAGTTTTCTATTATGTTTAAGAAAAATAATTCCTTTTTTATAGCACTCTGTAAAGTGAGAAGCTGTAAAAGCCCTGTGCTCTGCCTAATAAAAAGCCATCTTATGGGAAAGGAGAGCTTGTAGAATTATGACAAATTGAATAATCATCAGAAAGATACTGATTTTATGGGAACAAAAAGCAAACAAACCTTGATACTGTAATTTCTTAGGATGTGTAAGTGATTGTAATAGTGGAAAATTAAAGTAGGACCCCACTGACTGACTCTCAAGAACAACAAAAGGTAAGTCCATTTAAGATTTAGATATTTTGCAAGTTTAAAGGAAAGAATCTGAATGACCAAAGAATAGAAAATAAAGGGCCAAAACATTTCCTAATGGAACAGTAATAGTGTTAAAAAGAGATAGTGCAAACAACCATATTTCCCAGCAATATTAATTTGACCATATAATAAGGGATTCAGTTTGTGGATTAAAACTGAAATTATTCAGGATAAATTCTTTTGCCTTGAGTCAGATGTCAGATTTTCCTACTTTTTTAATTAGTGAAACACAGATTTCTGCCTGGAATGTTTTGTCTGCATTAAGTATAGTATCATAATAATATACATCACATAAACCAATGTGGTTTTGAAACAAACCCCCAGAAAACTACCTCACCTTTTGCAGAATAAAATAGTAAACTGTCAGTTATAATCTTGGAAATTTTTTCCAGTTTCTTGGGAGTTTTAAGATTGTTTGTCTTATTAAGAATTTTAACACTGTCTGCCACACTTACAATTTTTTTCCCCACAACAGAAATCAGTTCCTCATAAAGAACTCATTAAATGTGAGGTAAAACAGTACAGTGCATTTTTCCTTGTACAGTTTATTTTCCTGTTCTCAACTTACCCCACTGTCATGGGTTAGCCTCAGCTAAAGGATAAACACCCACCCATCTGCTTGCTTGCTCACCAACTACTGTTGTGGACTCAACTTGTGGAAAAGTAATTTAATTTGTTGCCAATTAAAATAAATTTGGGTAGTGAAAAATAAACCTTAAAACACCTTTCTTCCTCCACCTCTGAGGCTGAACTTCAAAACAACACCTTTCTTCCTCCACATCTGAGATTGAACTTCACGTTTCATTCCTGACCCTTTCACTCTCTGCTTTCCTGAGTGTCACAGGGGAGAAAAGTGTAGATATTCAGTGTACAGGAATTTTCTCTGTGCCACTTCTGCCTTCTCTCACTTTTCCTCTGCTTCTGTGTGGGCTTTGCCCGAAGGTCACAGTTGTTTTAGGCTTCCAGCTGTTCTGGTATGGGGACTCTCCACAGGCTGCAGGGGAAGTATCTGCTCTGCCATGGAGACCTCTTTCCTTTGTCCTCTGACCTTGGTGTTGCCTCTGCCATTTCTCACTCTACTTTTTGTTCCCTCCTCCTCTTACTACCTGCTAGCTTTTCCCTTTATTATGCATGTTTTTTCCTAGTCTCCTTTCCCTTGGCTGAAAGACTCAGTCATGCCTCAGGGATGATCCATGGGGCTGTCTGGAATGTGTGATGTCCAGCACTGGGCAGCCTCAGGCCTCCCTCCATGGAGGCTGCCCCTGCAGTTCCTCCTGCCAGTACCACGATGCCATAGGCACACAATGCAGTGATTTATACTATTTAGACCATTTTCAGTTTCTGCTTTTATTTTGCTTTTAGTCTTCAAGCAAAGGTTCATCAACCAGAATTGTTAAGAAATTACATTTTCACGATAATGATTTATTTAGTAGTATATATGTGTTGCTGTAGTGCTTTAAAATCCCTGCATCTGTGATTTGGACTTTTGCTTGTTATGCTGCTGCTGAGACTCAGATAAGCTTGAACCCTTGGAGAATTCACTGTTATTTGAATCATAGTGGCTTTGCTAATCCCCCTGCTATATTTCATTTTTGGAATCCGTCTTTTCTTAAATGCCTGTCACATTTACATTTAAAAATGTGACATTACATCTATGCTACTTTTGGCTTTGGTTTTTATTATGCTGGGAATTCAAGATACGCCTTTCTATTCTTAGGGACAAATGCAGTATAACTGCAATTCTCTGGATACCATAGCTGATTATTAAGGTACAGCATATTCTCTGGGAAAAACAGTGTTGCTTTATGGACTCACTCATTCTCCAGTGAAGTTTGAGGTATCGAGGGCATTAAATTTCATGAATATTGGCTTGTAGCACATGTCAAACTGCAAAACGGGAGTTAATCTTAGTCTGTGCTAGCAGATGTGTACTTATTTAAGTGGTGGTGAGTTTCTGTAATTTTAACATGCCTGGGAAATGAAAGTACTTGCTTTCACTTGTTTTCTCTTAACTGTGGATAGCTGTGCTGGGTTTTAACTAGATCCGCCCCCCCCCCCCCCCCCCNCCCCCCCCCCCGCTTTAAAAAAGAATTCTTCTTAACTTATTGCCATTGTATCTTCTTTTCCTGTATGGTCACACTGAAGTTTCTGGTTTATATTATAAAAAAATCTAGTTAATGACAATCATAAGTGTTTTGATGTTAATTGCAGTCTTAGGCAACAGCTTTTGTAATCTAAATTTACGAATTTTTGTAAAGCTGCCTTCAGAGTTATTGGTGAGGGAAAGAACAGTAACATATCTGTACTTTTTTCCCCCTTGTATGCTTTGCTTTTTAATTATTACTCTCTTTTTCAAGTCAGTTTTCGTTTGACTTTCAAAATCCCTATGCACTGAAAAAACCTCATGAATGCTATGCATAAAATTATTGTTATTGAGGTCACTGTGCTATGGGAAGAATGTTAAAGCTATGTTTCTATATATTTTGCTCTTAAATGTTGTTTCAGGGAGTCTTGTATTTCCACATTAAACACATCTGACTATACACAACAAATGCCCAGATTCAGACTCAGTGCTTTTTTGAAAGATACCATTGTTAGAATTGTTAGATGGGAGAAGTCTGATTCATTATAGTTGTTTATTCTTGAGAAACTCATTCAGCAAACTTTGTGAGTCTGAAGAAAAAATAAATGCTATGTACAAAGATTGAAGTTGGAGAAAAGGTCAGGTTTTTATTGTTTTCTACACATACGATTCCTCCTTCTTGTTCTCATTTACAGTTAAACTTGGTGGTTCAGCTGATGGCAGCAAGCAGGTCTCATGTTATTCTCAGAAGCTGAAGAACACATTCAGAACATTGTTCTTGGTGTGCATTTGCAGCTGTGGTTAAAAGGGTTCAGTTCAGTCACATTGATAGATGTCCTGTATTAGAATATGCCCTATGTGAGAACAGGGATACAACCCTATCAGAAGTTGTACATAATGAGTCACTTTATGGAATCTGTATGATATTAATGATAGCTTTTTCCTTCAGACAGACTGTTTTTCCTTAAAATGTTAGTTTTTAAGTAGCAGTGGTCTGCATTGCTCTAAGCAGTCATGAAGTCTAATGAGCAATAAGAAAGCTTAAATATATTAGGGAGAACTACTTTATCAAAAGAAAGCCTGCATATAGTACATGACTAAAGTTTTAATTTGAATCCAAAGTATTAGACTGAATGACTACTAAAGCTCTGAGCAATTTAAGATTTAATTAATATTGTACATAAAAAATGAAGGCATGACAATAAAAGTCTTTCATGTAGGAGGAAAGATCATATGTCTTTGCACTCTGGTTTATTGTAACTATACTCAATGCATGTTGACCACTACATTTAAATGTTGAAATTTCCAATTCTGATGTTCACAATTAATAGGTTTCAAATTAGTTGAGGAGAAACCCTCAGACCTGATGCTCAGAAATCAAGTGAAGTATTCTAACTAGGCCTGCTGAGTTTTCTTGGGATTTTTTTGCTTTTTGTGATTTGACTCTTTATCAGTACTATGGAAAAAGTGTTTCCTACTTCTTCCTCTGAGAATATGCCACTCTTCAAGCTTATGGAGTTGTTAGTCATTCTTGCATTTTACCTTGGAATGCAATCAATCTTTTTCAATTTGTCTTCTTTTGCTAACTAGTTGAATTTATAAAAGTTAATGTGTACCATAATTAAAGAGTATCAAAATTCATCTTCTGTAATCATGGAAGGAGAAAATCTACTGGCTTTTAAACCTTGTGGAATTTACCATTTTCAGTATATGTTTATAAGCCTGCTATGTAAAGATACATAGATGAAGTTGTCAGCTATTTTGTATGTTTTATAGGATCAAAGAATAATTCAGGGCCCTGGTTCCACTGAGGCCAGTCTGTCCTCATGGAGAAAAATATTTCTTCTTATTTCCCATCTCCACCAGTTGTATTTCAATGAATAACCACTGTCTCTCACCCTTTTGTTATCCACCACTCTTACTCTGTTCTCTTGTTAATCTCTCAAGTAGCAGAGAGGTGCTGTTGGTTTCTCCCTGAAACATTTTCCATGTTAAATGTGCTCATCTCACTCAGCATTCTTACGCTCTTTTCTCTGACTGCCTTGAACCTCTGTTGAACTCACTCTTTCTTATTTTTCTTAAAGGGAGGGAACTGGACACAGTTATCTAGATGTAATCTGAGCAAAAGGTGCTAAAAAGAAATTAGTCTTTCAAAGTGAAGAAAGGGGTTGAGGGAGTACAGGATGATTTTTTTTGTTATTTCGGTTTTATTTTCTTTTGTTTATTGGTTTTTTTGTTTTTGTTGTTGCTAGATGTCTTAAACCAGGGACAGTAAAGGGCTATATTGTATTTTCCCCAGTCCATGTTAATTAGTAAATTATAATAGTGTCCATTAAGAGTGTTGCCATACCCTTGCAAAATTAGATGGCCAGAATGTAAGATTTTTTTTATATGTAGGAGATCAAACAAATATAGTATGTTGATAACCTTGCTTCTCTTCTTTTGGCAGTATTTTGTAGTATGTGTACAAGTGATGTTATTTTTGTACACTAACTCCTGTTAGAAAAAAATTCATCCGTGTTTGGGTAGGTGATCAACTTTATTTTATGTCCAACAGTATTAGTTTAAGTACTATTAGGCATGTTTAAGATGATAATTGTATTCTCTGAGTAGCACCATTCACTTTCACTGAAAAAGTAAGATGACACATTCTGCCTTTGCAGGGTTCTTTTTGTCGCTCTTGTTCTCTTAGCATATTCATGTAGCATCTTTTCTTGCTGGCAGTCTTGACAAAAAGTTTTTTGGGAAGGGATGAATACTTGATTCTTTTTACAGGAATCCGGTATTGGGATGCACACCCTTGACGATGCAGATTGTCTTACAGTAGATGCATATCGGGAGCTCATCACTAGGACTTTGTTGGGCCCATCCCTGGAGGAGGCCCATCTTCGATTGATGGCACCCTTTTCTATTGCAAATCAGTTTCTTCCCCTTCACCACCCATGGTTTTACAATTCTTGGAGTCTTTAATTCTTAAGCACGAATTGTTTTATACCGTATATCACAGTCTATGTTTTTGCATCAGTATTCTGTGTGTCTGTCTTCTCTTTCTAAGAGCATCTTCATAGTTGAAGTTTAAACTAGTTACTAGCCATACTTTGTGTCAAGCTGAGTACCTTTAAAGCAGTGAATATCGGAGGATTCTTTTGCCATTTGAGACCAAGACACAGGCACAGAAGGGCCAAATGGAATATGACTTCTGAAAATATTGGAATTTCCTTTTTAATTTATATTCTCTTACACCACAAGTTACATAGTGTCAAAGCTTTCTGTAGCACTTGTCCAATCCACAGTGCTTCTCAGTAATGTATCTCTTGGTGCAAGTTACTCCAATTCTTTCATTTACTTCTGTAACTGCAACCATGGATTAAAGTGATGTGCTATTGTAGTTGAGTTTCTAAGTAAGAACATAATTTCTAGTATATTAAAATGCACTGTCAGCTTTCTAATCAATTACCAATTAATCTCTTTAAACTGGAAAAGACCGTTCTTGACAGATAGAAAGTATTTTTGGCATCGTTGAGAATACAATATATTTAAATACACATCGCCTTTATTCCCTGTTCATTAAAAATCTTGATTTGATTTCAGATTGGCCATTTAAATCCTGTGGAGACAGTTACTTGGTCTGTGGAGGAACACCTGTTTTATAGTAAAATTATAGAAGTTAACTGGTGTTATTGACCTGTAAACAATGTGAAAGTCTTTCTGTCACCTGGTAATACTTATAATGTACATCAGCAGGTTAATGGCAGTGCTGTAAACATTGTGCACTGGGACATCACTTTGTATTTCATGTGAGAAGTGTTTAAACAGAGTGTGTGGCTTGGAAATAGGAATGGCTTTAGTTTATGCTTGAACTGAGGAGTGCAAAACACGCAGAGTAGCGTGGTGCCATTTTATGGTCCACATGACTGTACTGCTCCATACATGATACTGTAATTCAATAGCAGGTATGTTAAAGAAGCTAGGATGAGGCTATTGTTACACGTGCAGTAACTGGAACTCCCAGTTTTGAGGATAAGAAACAATGCACACATTCTTAATTGAGAAAACATTCATTCCAAGCCTAGCTTATAATGATGTATTTTCATTCAATGGCTTGGAGACATTAATTCAGACAATTGTAATGATTAGAAAAGTAGTATTGTTAGTAAAATGAGAATTATTTGCAGAAGAACAGGCAGATAAAGAGATTGAGACTGCACACATGATCTTAGGCATCTGGACTAGATTTGTGCGAAACAGATATTGATGGACAATGTTTCATTGCGTAAATATTGCTTTTCATTCAGTTACTTGTTTCTTTAAGACTAAAACCTTTCATTTAAAAGAGGTGTGTAAAGCAGCATGAGTTACTGGTCACAGATTGTGAAATAAGGGCCTGCAGACAGGCTGGCTAGTTACATTTGTTTAAGCTTTCCTCTTTTGGCTAGCAGGGAAGCATGAATTTTCAGGTTCCTTCAGGGAAAGAGGTTTTTTAGCTGAAGCAAAGAAGATTGATACAGATTCTTTTGCCTGTAATTAGTACAAAGCTACTACCTGTTTCTCATTTTATTCAAATGTAAAATATTTACAACTTTTCCAAGTGTGAAGAAACTTGTTTCCCAGAAATCTAGAAATCGTACTTGAACAGATAAAATTTTTTGAGTAACAGCATCACAGAATCACTAAGTTGGAAGAGACCTCCAAGATCATCAAGTCCAACCCAGCCATAACACCTCAACTAGATCATGGCACTGAGTGCCACATCCAGTCTTTTTCTAAACACATCCAGGGATGGTGACTCCACCACCTCCCCAGGCAGACCATTCCAGTACTATATCAGTCTTTCCATTGCAGACTTTTTCCTGATATCCAACCAATATTTCCCTTGGTGCAGTTTGAGACTGTGTCTTCTCATTCTGTCAGTTGCTGCCTGGAGAAAGAGACCAACCCTCACCTGACTACAGCCACCTTTCAGGGAGCTGTAGAGAGTGATAAGGTCACCTCTGAATCTCCTTTTCTCCAGGCTAAACAACCCCAGCTCCCTCACTCGTTCCTCACAGGGTTTGTGTTCCAAGCCGCTCACCAGCCTCGTTGCCTCCTCTGGACGTGTTCAAGTGTCCCAACGTCCTTCCTAAACTGAGGGGCCAGAACTGGACACAGCATTCAAGGTGTGCCCTCACCAGTGCCTTGTGCAGGGGAAGAATGACCTCCCTGCTCCTGCTGGCCACACCATTCCTGATCCAGGCCAGGATGCCACTGACCTTGGCTACCAGGCCACACTGCTGACTCCCTTGCAGCTGCTGTCACCAGAACCCCCAGGTCCCTTTCTGCCTGGGCACTGTCCAGCCACACCGACCCCAGCCTGTAACGCTGCAGGGGGTTATTGTGGCCAAAGTGCAGGACTCGACACTTGGAACTATTAAATGTCATCTTATTGGACTCTGCTCATCCAAATATTCCAAGTCTCTCTGCAGAGCTCTCCTACCTTCCAACAGATTGACACACGTTCCCAGCTTAGTGCCACCTGCATATTTACTGATGAAAGAGTCAATACCCTCATCCATGTCATCAGTAAAGATACTGAACAGAGCTGGCCCCAGCACAGACCCCTGAGGGACACCACTGGTGACTGGCTGCCAGCTGGATACAGCATCATTCACCACCACTCTCTGGGCCCCGCCATCCAGCCAGTTCCTAACCCAGCAAAGAGCGCTCCTGTCCAAGCCACGGGCTGCCAGCTTATCCGGGAGTGTGCTGTGGGAGACAGTGTCAAAGGCCTTGCTGAAGTCCAAATAGACAACATCCACAGCCTTTCCTGCATCCACCAGGCGGGTCACCTGGTCATAAAAGGAGATCAAGTTGGTCAAATATGACCTACTCCTCCTAAACCCGTGCTGGCTGGGTTTGATACCCTGGCCATCCTGTAGGTGCTGTGTGATGACACTCAGTATAAACTGTTCCATTACCTTACAGGGTACTGAGGTCAGGCTAACAGGCCTATAATTACCAGGATCCTCCTTCCCACCCTTTCTGTGAATGGGTGTCACATTGGCCACCTTCCAGTCATTTGGAACCTCACCAGGAGGTTAACCAGGACTGTTGGTAAATGATGGAGAGTGGCTTTGCAAGCTCACCTGCCAGCTCCCTCATCACCCTATGATGGATCCCATCTGTGCCCATAGATTTATGAACATCCAAGTGACTCAGCAGTTCTCTGACTGGCTCCTCCTGGATAACAGGGGGACCATTGTGCTCCCTGGCACCATCAACCAACCCCAAGACAGTTGTCCTGAGGACAAGCTGCCTTCCCACTAAGAACTGAGGCAAAGAAGGCATTAAGCACCTCCACTTTCTCTTCATATGCAGTTACTAAGTAACTCCTGCATCCAGTAGAGAACAAAGGTTGGTCTTACCCTTCCTTTTGCCATTAATATATTTGTAAAAACATTTTTTATTATCCTTTACAGAAGTTGCCAATTTAAGTTCGAACTGTGTTGGAGCTTTGGCCTCCCTAGTTTTTTTCCTACATACCCTAGCAACTCCCTTAAATACTTCCTGAGAAACCTGACCTTTCAAAGATGATACATCCTCTTTTTTTTCCTAAGTTCTTTTTAAACCTCATTGCCATCCAGGCTGGATGTTTGCCTCATCACACGTGGCACCTTTCCTGAACTCCATTGTTTTTAAGGGCTGCTTCCCAAGGAACTCTCTGAATAAGTCTCTTAATTAGGTCAAAGTCTGCCCTCCGGAATAATGTTTAAGTCTTACTGATGTTCCTCCTGATATCACCAGATATTGAGAACTCTATAATTTCATGATCACTGTGCCCCAAGTGGCCTGCAACCACCCCATCTCCCACCAGCCCATCTCTATTTGCAAACAACTGGTCTAACAGAGTCCTCCCCTGGTCAGCTCACTCACCAGCTGTGAAAAAAAAATTGTCCTCCACACACTCCAAAATCTTCCTGCAGATGTCTGGTAGGTTAAAGTCACCTACAAGAACAAGGACTGGTGATCCTGAAATATTCTCCAGCTGCTTAAAGAATAAGTTATCCACCTCTTTTTCCTGGTTGTGTGGACGATAACACGCTCCCACTAGGATGTCAGCCTTGTTGGCCTTCCCCTTAATTCTTACCCATAGGCATTCAACTTCATTGTCATTAGTTTCAATACCCATGGCATCAAGAGCCTTCCTAATAATAAAGGACCACCCCACCACCCCTTGTTTTCTGAAGAGCTTGTAGCCATCGAGTTCAGTGCTCCAGCTGTGTGAGTCATCCCACCACGTTTCTGTGATGGTGACTACATCATAGCTTTGCTGTTGCACCATGGCCTCCAGCTCTTTCTGTTTGTTACCCATGCTGCGTGCATTGGTATACATGCACCTCAGCGGGGCTACTGATTTCACCCCTAGCTCAGCTTTGTCACCCTTGGGCCTGCTTCCAGGCAGCCCAGCTGCATCCCCTACCCCCTTCAATCAATAAGTTCCGCCAGTTCATGAGCTAAAATCCTTCTGCCCTTAACAGAGAGATGGAGCCCATCCAGTTCTAGCGGGCCTGTGCCGTAAAAGGTGCTCCATGATCAAAGAACCCAAAATTCTGCTGATAATACCAACCCTCAAGTCTCTTGTTGATAACATGGGCTCTTCTATTCCTTTCGGCATTTTTCTCTGCCACCAAAGGGACTGAGCAGAACACTACCTGTGTTCTTGCCCTATCAACCACTTGACCCAGTGCCCTAAAGTCCCTTTTTTTGCATGCAGACAAAGTCAGCTGCTTGTTAAGATTCCTATAAATAGAGCATTTATAAAATTTCAACCTGGTTAAAACTTGTGCCTAAAAAATTAGAAAAAATAGATAGCCCTACCCATAAGAGGAAAGTGTTACAAAATTTTTTGCCAGCCATTTCAAGTGTATGCTGATTTTAAAATACTAAAGCATAGTGAAAGAGATATCATAAGTCTACCCCAGTGCCTTCGTATTTGTCTGCAATAATGAAGAAATTGGAAGGGGAAAATTTGTCTTTTTAGCATAAAAGGTAGCAGGTATATTATTTGCCGAGTAAATTTGTCAGAGAAAAATTATTCAGGAAGATGGACATCTAGTTCTAGAAGGGTCAACTTCAGCTACATTTTTGTCATATAGCACAAATATTTCACACACAGTTGTGATTAATTTAGATGAACACAGTGTTCCTGACCCAGGCAGTGATAATTTGTTTTGGTTTAATTTAATTTTTCTTCTGTTTGTGACTCTCTTGACTCTCTTGAGCCCAGTTTTACTATCCCCTTAAGATACCTATGTTCACAAAACTTTTGATTCTGCAAGGTATGGTGCATCCTCAGTTTCTACCCTCAGTTAACAGAAACTGAAGAATCTTTGTATTTTCTCAGAAGACAGAGGCAACTCATCAATGAATTAAAATGGATTAATTCCCAGTCCTGTGTTCCCTGATGCAATTTCATGATGTACAAGTCTTGAGTTTAAATTGCTAGTTTTTTTCAACAGGTTGGTTATAGTTGAAAAGGACATCAAGTAATGTTCCCCTTTTTGTGTCACATCCTTCCCAGCGGCAGGTTTAGTGTTCACTGCATGTGTCTATTAAGCATTAATTGTCTAACTGTATTTAGTAAAAGAGAGCAATATGGTACATACCAGTGCAAGAAACTTAATTCCTACAAAACATATGGCATAGAATTATCTACTTAAAGATGGAACAATCTGATAATAATTTGGTGGAGTGACATCTGCGCAATAAAATAAGATGCTGATCACACTGGAAAAGTAAACGCAGAAGTTGTATACTAAGTATTCTGACATCACCAGAAAGCCATTATCATTCCTCCATGGAATGTTAAAATTTAATGATCTAATTTGGTCTTATCACATGCAATATAAATAAAAAATAACCCTATTAAGTATTCAGAGACACTGCTGAACACAAAACTTCTAAATGGTGTTTTCTAGGATTTGGACTTAACAACACTTACATATGTTTAACAGGAAATAAGGGAATAAAGTTAGGAGAAAAGTTAAAATTCTGTGGTAATTTCCATCCTTTATTGAAGATATTTACATATGCAGTTTTATGCTTCCTGTAGTTTAATTTCTTCTCCTGTTGGCCCTGCTGTGAGGATATGTGACTTAACATGAGTCTTCACTTTTGTCCAAAAACTACAAGGTCATAATTACAGCTTTTGACTGTGAACGAGATGACAGTGGTGATTCAGTGAGGGCAATATGAACTGTATTCATGTTAGAATGCCAGATCTGAACTTGGAGAGAAAGCTTCTGCAAATCAGAAGACTTGTAGTACCCACATTCATGAAAGTCTGCAAGGAAACATTGCTTTATTTTGTGCACAATTGAACGTCAAGATGGCAGAGCTTCTATTTTAGGCTTTGCAGTTGAGGATTTCCCTTCCTTCATCAATTTTTCAAAGTGGAATGGAAATACCTGGAAATTTGGACACTGCATGGAAATTGAACTCAATTCTGTTTCTCAAGTTGCAGTTCTTAATTAAAACTGTTACAGAATGAAAACTATTGTTTTCTTTAATTGAACTGTTCTTGACTTTTTAGACATTTAACAAGCAAGGAAAAGATCTAGTGTGATGGAAATGTGTAACAAATTCTGATTATTGTGCTTTAAGTACTACATTAAGGTAGTTCTCTGATAGAAATGGTTTAATTATCTGGTTGCATAGAAGACTTTTTTAGTGCAAGTCTTTAAGAGCAGATTTGATGGCAGTATTTGGGTTTTGCAATACTGAATCTATATAAATTGTATTTAATGTAGAATTAGTCAACAGTCAATACTAATTTTTATTGGTCTTTTTTACTCTTCTTTTATAGCTCAATTTCCCTTTTCAGTTTACTGTGACAAACAGCCAGGAAAAACGGCTTTTGCATTTCTTAATGGAAAGGTACTGCTGTTGACAGTTTTTGTTGGTTTGTTTTTCTTTCCTTTTTATTTTTTTGGTGTGGTGTTTGTTTAAACCAGAAATACAGTTGTCTAGAATGAGGTTAAATTATCTATGATTGGTCTTCACTGCCATGCCAACCTATAGAATTGATACCACCCTGTTTAATGATAGATTTTGGGCTAGTGGGCCTGAAATAGAAATATATGGAACAGGTGGAAGCTAATACAGAGTTGATGCAGAAGTCTCTTCCATTCTTTCGGCATGTTCTTTGTGGTTAGTAGACTTTTCATGGATTAAAAAGCAACTGGGATATGATACAGGACTTCTAGTAGAATTTTATCAGTTCTGTCACTGCCAAATCAAACCTCCTGTAGAGGCTTCTCAGAGGGGAAGGTGTGTAATAAAACGTTACTTCGCCTGAAATGCAAACAAGGTATTTCTGTGAAGTTAAAGACTTTAAATTTCAATAGGACTTTGTTTTATTTAAGGTGGGATAGAAGTATTTTTTAAATTGACTAAAAATCAGTATAAGAATGTGTTTTGTAGTTATTGTGTAAGAATCACAGTAAAGTGATATCCATGCATAATGTCTTGGCCTATCTGATGAAAATATTCTTAAGGATCTGGCAGCTTTGGAAATGCCACTATTTAGGGTTTTATACTCTTTCAAAATCCTTAGTTAAAAATATTGATATTTAATATTCTAGATAAGCTAGTCCTTAAGACGTAAATCTAACCACCCAACTGTCTTAAAAAAAATCAAACAGTTACTCTTAATTAATTATTTATCCCAGTTTTGGTGGGGGGAGTGGGGGAAACCTAACCCACAGGAAGCTAGCCAAACGTTTGCGGGTTTTTTTTTGTGGAAGCTTCATTGCTTTAACTAGACCTTATGACTAGAGAAATTCTTTATCTTCTTGCAGTGTTGTGGGAAAATATCTCCTATTAATTTGGCAGGAAAATTGAATAAGCAGCACTCGCACAAGCAGAATCCTGATCTTTTGTCAAAACATAAGGAACAATTGGCTGATGGCAATTCTGATTACTTCAGAAAGTAATTATTGAAAGAAGGCATATAGATCTCAAATGATCCTTTTATCTTTTACAGCCACCCAAAAGGAATAATGATAAAATGACACATATTCTTTGTTGTGTTCTGGTTAATAAAAAAGGAAAAAAGCTAAAACTAAGCATATTGTTCAGCAAGAGCAAAGTTATCATAACTTTGTCATAAGTGTGATGCCTTTTGAATCTATATGCTACATAAAATCAGCATTTTTGGCAAATCCTCACTGCATTTTAGAGAAATCTGTAACCCCTCTGTCTCTTTATACAGCCTTTTGCCCTACCCATAAGAGGAAAGTGTTACAAAAATTTTTGCCAGTTTAAGTGTATGCTGATTTAAAAATACTAAAGCATAGTGAAAGAGGTTTTAGTTTAAGAATACTTGGCATGTTAGACAGTGATTTCTAACGGCTTCCTGATGAGGGCAAAACTCTCTGAACACATATTCCTAACCTCCTAATGCCAAGGAGTTGTGGTGGTCTTACTGTATATAAGCTGGTATGAGCATGTTAATGGTGCAGTCACCTAGCCAAGGAAGTGATGATAATTCTAGGGTTTGCAACCACACATGGTCATACTACCTTTCCAGCTTTGGAGAATGGCTGGAGGATCCGGTGGAAGAAAAAGACCATGGATGTATGTGGTCATCTCTTCTTTTACATAGAATAACACAGGTTTGGTTCTAAAATTATCTTTTTGTCTTGTGCTGTAGGGTAATAATGCTCTGCAGTACTGAACATCTTTCATTCTGTATTTCCTGTATTTCTCATTCTGTATTTCTTTCCTGTGCTGTGTTAGTCCTATCTAATGAAGATCAACATGAATCTCAGAATAAAATCAGAAAAAGTTTGGTTTGTTTTTTGTTTTCTCCCAAATGTGCATACTTTTTATTATCAGTGCAGTGTTTGATGCTGCAAGATACCTCTTTGATCAGTAATTTCACCATCCAGCCTACCTCTGAATTGGCTAATGGCAAGTCATTGCTTTTATTCCAAGTTATACTGGTATTTGAAGATGTTAGCACTAATAAGACAAAGAGTAATGGTTTGAGACAATTCCCATTATAGACTGGTTTAATAAAATAAATTACACCAAAACCACAGCAAGGAACTCTGGTACCCTAGTAAATGGTTTTCAGTTTCTTATGTAATGATGAACCTGCATGGCCCATATCAGTTTGGTGTGCATTCTTACCTATTATAACACTTGCTGATACTTAGCTCTGTCTCTCATTCTGTCTTATAGGCTGATAAATATATAAATGAGTTAAATGGATTTATCTGATATTACTGCAGAATTAATGTGTTTTGTTTTTAATGTTCTCAGAGACACTTAAGTGCAGTAAAGCACAGTGAAGTAATGTTTTTTCTTCCCAATCTTAGGGCATGGTAAATTACCTGAGTTAAGAGGAATGCTGGTCATTGTCTTATGTCAGGACCTTCATCTGTGCGTTCAGCCTGCCATCTAGGAACTGTAATTTGGTTTATTCTGTGTTTTGGTGCATTTCTCATTCATATTTTATAAAAGGTAATCATTGATAACTTCATCACAGCTATTGCTAGAAGTGTAAAAGGTCCAGTAGATGGTCTTGCCTTTTTTGAAAGGTTAACTCTGCACAACCAAGTATCTAGGGAGGCAGTAGAGGGAACAAGGTTACCATCTGCTTCCATTTTCCTCAGGGTACTGAAGGCCAAAGATAGCAATTAAATGTATAGACAATTGCCCAGTCCAAGTCCACTGTCACAGTGAAAAAATTTCATCTCATGCTTAAATGGAATTAAATGAAATCCAGTGCATTTCACTGTGTATCCACTGCCTCCTGTTCTGGGCTCCATCAAGAGGAATCAAGCTCCCTCTTCTTTACTCACTGCATCTAGTGTTTACAAGCAGTGATGTTATGCACCTTCTCTTCTCCAGGGTGAACCATTGCAGATCTCTCAGCTTTTCCTCAAAGGGGACAAACTTCAGTTCCTTTAGCATGTTTGTGGCTTTCCCTGGGCTCTCTCTAGTAGCTTCTCATCTCTCCTGGGCAGGAGAATCCAGCCTGGGTACAGCACTCCAGGTGTGGCCTCACTGGCGTGAGGCCACTGGAGGGGTTGGGATTCTTCCCTGTCCTGCTGACAGCATTCCAAGTGGCCTCAAGGAACCTCTTTGCGTTTTGGCCACAGGGCACACCACCAGTACCATTTGCATGTTGATGTCCCCAGGCCCTCCAGGCCCTTCCCTTCGAGTGGAGATGGATCCCAAAGGAATGCAGTGCAGGGGCCTCACTGGCTGTGGGAACTCCCTGCCAGCAGTGCTGTGGACCCATGTGGCATGTGAGAGTCTGTGGGACCTGTCCCAGCCGTGCAAGAGGGGATTGTTGCAGAGCTTGTGGAAATGTTCAAGTCTGCTGCTGGTGTATCTGGGGAAAGGATTGAAAGTGGGGGACTGGGATGGGCCCAGTAAGACTCGGAGGCAGAGAGGGGTGGGAAGCCCATGTTTTGGCCCCTGGCACAGATATGCTTTGCTTGCATGCCAGTCTGCTTCTTGGGTGGCTCCTGAAGTCCTGGGATGCTTGAAGTTTAGAGTTTTGTTCTCCAAGAAATGCCAGGCCAAGGTGTGTAGTCAGCAGATGGTCCCCAGCAGTATCTTTTGTGAAGCCTGAAGCCAGCCCTCTCCTGTATTGCAGCCATGGCAGTGGGGTTTGGGGCTGGAGGAGTTGGGCTGCTGCTGTACA
The DNA here is from genome assembly GCA_008694505.1 of Cyanoderma ruficeps. Classification (NCBI taxonomy): domain Eukaryota; kingdom Metazoa; phylum Chordata; class Aves; order Passeriformes; family Timaliidae; genus Cyanoderma; species Cyanoderma ruficeps. The sequence goes on from VZDJ01000513.1 coordinate 282,877, forward strand.
GAAGTGTCAGAGGAAGGCTCAGAGGGCCGTGCTAGGGGGATGACCGAATTCATTTGGGTGTGGAGGGAGAGGGTTGTCAGCATGCCCGGTGTCCAAGGACCTGTCTTTGCTTCAGGTCAGGGATCCTGGCTGATGGCCATAGAGTTTGGGCAGTGATCCTCTGGTGCTTGGAGATGGAAGGCTTGGGAAGTTCAAGTGAAAGGGGCTCTGTTGCAGCATTTATATAAAGAAGTTCACAGCATGTTCCCCATGTTCTTCCATTTTGTCTTCATACACTAACAAGACACTGTTAGAAAGCATTGCCTGAAGTGTTTTTCTTCAGTTTTGAGAGAATCATGCTCTGGAAAAAGCTTCTGGATTTTTGTTCAGTGTCCACAAAGCCAATGATTTTCCATCACCAGCACAATGAAAGCTGGGGTTCTTCCAGCTGGAGAACCCCAACCAGCGACTAAGATCTGTGCAGCCACTTGCCACCCCCTCCCCACTGGGGAGGAGTATTGGAAAGAAAATAATAAACTTTCCTTGTTGAGATAGGAACACTTTAATAATTTAAAAACTAACAATACTATTATGACTAATAATAATATAATAATAAAATAATAAAAAGAGAGACAGAGATAAAATAGTACCTCCACCTAATTACTGTATTTACATGCAATAAACCAAGTGGTGGTGAGAAACGCGTGCTCCGGGAGGCCTGTGGATGCTCATTCCAAGTGCCTGAGGGCCATACACCGCGCCCCCACCACGTGCAGGAGGATGGCAGGTCCGCCGGCCGGGCGGGCCAAGCCCTCCCCTGCAGCCTATCGTGCAGAGGTGGCGGAGGTCCTTGGAGTGCTCCCTCGGTCCCCTGGCGGCCGCCCCCTGCTCATGGCAGCGGGATGGCGGCGGGGCAGCGGGCGCAGCCGGTAGCGCGGGGATGTGCCGCGCACCCCCTGCCCGGCCGCGGCGCTCTGCTGGCAGCCGGGCGGGCTGACCGCGTACTCCTCGTAGTCGTCGTCCGCCCTGACCGTGTGCAGAATGCGGCCGAAGCGCTGCCTGCAGAGCGGGCAGGCGGCGCGCACGGCAGCCCACTGCCGGATGCAGCCGAAGCAGAAGGTGTGCAGGCAGGTGTCCACGTGGGCCGCATTGTCCAGGTCGCCCAGGCAGATGGGGCACAGCCCGGCTGCCGCTGCCTCCCACTGGCCCCCGCTCGTACCGGCCGGCGTGGCAGAGCCGCTCTCCTGCAGAGCCTCCTCGGCGCCGCGCACCGTGTGCTGCCAAGAGACGGGCCAAGTGCTTCTGGAGCTTCTCTGGCGCCAGGAACCGGGCAGCAGAGAAGGCCCCAGAGCCGTGGGCAGAGAAGGGAGACGGGGCCCTTCCGAAGGGTCTCCTTGTAGGAAAAGGAGACCTTCCTGGAAAGTGACAGAGCAGCCCCTCAGCTGCCTTCCACCTGCTTCCCCCTCCATTGCCCCAGAGAGTCTGCCCCTCATTCCAAGAGAAGTCTCCCTTCCACACTGCTCACGCCCAGCCCAGTGGAATTCAACTGTCACAGAGTACCTGCATGAGGCAGTCGGGGAAGGAGGAAGTGTCTGGGAGCCCTCAGGTGCTGTGGGGCACTGCCTGTGCAGGGCCTGGGTCCTGCTGAAGGCTGCACACTGGGCCACGTGTGCGAGTACAAGAGCCTCTGGCACCCGGCTCTTGCCTTGTGAGCACAACAAACAGCCCAGAGGGCAAAGACCCCGTTCCGCAGTGTGTCGGATGTCTTCTGTTGGCCTTAAACCCCTCAGTTTGTCACTGTCCTGTGGTGAGTCTGGTGCTGCTGCCTCCCCTCCAGGGTGAACTGTGCCAGCTCTCTCAGCTTTCCCTCATAGGAGAGACACTCCAGTTCCTTCACTGTGTTTGTGGCCCTTCCCTGGGCTCTCCCCAGTAGCTCCTCATCTCTTGTGGGCTGGAGAGACCAGAGCTGGGCACAGCACTCCAGGTGTGGCCTCGTGGGGCAGGGGAGAGGGCGGAATCCCTCTGTGTCCTGCTGGCAGCCTTCCCATTGACCCTGGCTGGGCACTGGGGCACTCACCGCTGGCCTGCGTTTCTCCTGGGCCTTTCTGGTTCAGCCACTGTTGGTTCATGGGGTTATTCCTCCCCAGGTGCAGCATTTGGAATCTCGTTTTGTTAACCCACACGAGGTTCCTGTTGGTCCCTTTCTCCAACCATTTAAATAAAATTGTTTAAAGAAAACTGTTGTTTCAAAAAACATAAGTGAAAAGGTAATCATAAAAATTACTTGATTAAAAGGTACAATAAAGGCGGAAGACCTATATTTTCCTTCAAGGGAGACCTGATGAAAGAAGAAAAATAATATAGAACCTAATTTTCATTTTTCTGAAGAACAGAATGGTGAAGGAGGTTGGGTTCAGTCATATTCTCTGCAGGGTGAAACAAAGTAATTGCACTAGTATGTCATTGCTCTCTAATATATTTTGTGTAGATAAGTATAGATATATAAATATATACATATTGAAAATGCAATCTTTTGATGGGTAAAACTCATCACTCAGAAAGTTGTGCATGTTGTGTTAAGAAGTACGACAATATGTCCATCTAAATGTAAATTCTATTTGTGACAAGGCAATTTTAACCTACTAACTAACCATTTATAAAGGTTGTGTCCCGAGTCCTGCAGAAATTTATATTAAAGCAGCTCATTTAAAATTAAAACACATCTTTTGCAATAAAGATTTAATGTTAAAGATGATAGGACTCCAGGTAGCATGCAAAACAACACAACAGTAGCTTGGTGACAGTTAATAATAGTCAGGATGATTTAAAACCATTTTCATGAAAGCTTCATAATAGGAAGTCAGGGTTAGTGATTCAAAAAAAGTGATTTGACAAAAAAAAAAAAAGAAAGGGATTTTACAGATAGGAGGGAAGGAATTATATTGTTAATGTAATTTTTCCTTTGTTTCATTCTTTGCTTGAGTGAAACAAAATTCTGTTGCTGTGAGTGATCTGTCATTTTTTTTTTCATTAGAGTTTAAATTGAATACAATCTCTGTTTACACTGAGCTTTTCTTTTTATCTATCGTATTTGTTGGTGGAAACTCATATTTTCTAAGAATGAGTTCAATTTTCCATGACTATTGGCACATGTTTCTCTAGGATCTTTAGTGACAATGATGTGTTTGTTGATAACCCAGGGCTTGCTAAAAGGGACTTTGTTTCCCATCAGTGAGTCTGTTTTTTTGTTCGAGAGCTTTAGTCAACAGAAACATACTCCATATCTTCAAAAAATGTCTGAGGGTAGTTTTACTCATTTTGAGTGCATATTTGAGTCAATGAGTTTTTGTTTGGTTTGGTTACTCTTTTGTCTTTGTGGTACGTGAAATACATAATGCTCCAGTTTCACTTCTCTGATTCCTGTTTTTGCAAGTTATATATTTGAGTGGCTTTAATAGTTGAACCTAGTGTTCCAAGATAGTAGCCATTATAGTTTTGTTGTAAGTAGATTTCATTCCTAAATGTTTTTACTGTTTTTGTGCTCAACACTTCAGTACCCTGATTGGGACACTTGAGGAGTTTAGTTCATAGGTCTTAGATGCAAGATGCCTTATAGCAAGAGCGTGTTAGTGTCTTCACTGGAAAAATGGGGTTTACAAGCAGGTTTTATTTATTAGAGGAAAAAATTGTAGAGAATGCTGCATTTTCTGTCTTAATGACATTTTGTGCTGCTTTCTCTTCCTCAACTACCATCTCAAACCTTGATAGTCCTGTCTTCCCAATGTCTTAAAACAGCTTCAACACAGCACTGTTCACAGCTGCATGGTTTCTGTCACTTAACACTGACCGAAACGCTTGCTTTGGAAGTTCCTCCAAAATGGCTGCCTTTTCCTTCCATTGTTCCTGGCAAGTTTGCTGCTTCTTCTCTTTTTTTGAGAGTTGGAGATATGGGATTTTTTTGGGGGGGGGTGGGGGTGAGGGGGGGGTGGGAGGGGTGTTTTGTTGCTGTTGTTGTATTTAAATTTTGTTGTTTGGGGTTTTTTTTAATATCACAGTACTTCTTTGGTTACTTTAGACTTAAATAAAACTTAATGTTCGGTAGAACATTACATAGCTAGTTTCTTTCCTTTCTGTCTTTTGTTAAGGGGTAAGCTACATAAATAGCTGCAAATTATTAAAAATTTGTGATCTTTCATTACCTTTTAAAATACATGAGAGGACCCCTTAGTTTCTTTTTCAGTCATGTTTTTCTGCTCTTTTTCTTGCGCTATAATAGAATTTGAATAGTAGGAGAGTCTTGAAAAAAATTTAAGAACAGGAAAAACTATTGTCTTTCTCTCTTTTCAGTTTAGAAATCAGGACTTACATCTGGAGCAGGAAATTGAAAATTGAATATATTCTAATGTCAGTTCTGAGTGTGGCTTGCCTTTTGACCATAATAAATAAGCCTTTCTTTGATCTAGTTTCTTATTCTCTGTTACGAAGAAGAAACAGAAGCATTTGCAAAGCATTCTGAAATTTCTGAAAGGAAGTTGCATCACACTACACATTTTTTCATTATTTCTTGGAAGGTATATAGGTTTTCTAAATATTGTTCTACTTTGCTGAGCAAAAGTGCAAATGAGGTGCCTTAAACTTGATGGAAGAGTCATTTTGGCAAGAAAAAATTCAGTAGATTGGGAGTTTAGAATAAATCTGTTGGGTCTTAATTTTTGTAATCTTGTTGTGAATTCTCAGTTATGAATAATGGTTACCAGTTGAAGCAATGCAATTATTGGTGTATAAAGACCACTGGTTAATTCATCCTTGCTGTTTCACTCAGCATTTAGAGAAGCTACAAGATACACCTGAGGGATATGGGCATCATGAGAATTCTCACCCATGAGAATATTGGGCATCTCAGTCTTGAAAAAAATCAGCCATGCTTTTGTAAGAATTTGTCATGTCCTTTAGAGAAACTTAATGTGTGATGGAATTTTACATGCTTCACATGAGACTTGGCCAGAACTTTTCCTTCTGATTGGAATTTCATTGTATTCTCATTCCCTCGGACAGAAGTCATTATGTATTGTAGTTTACCATTGATAATGATAATTTGCTGGCTTTAGCATCCATTAATACAGTGAACTAGCTGCTAAAAGGTGAAACCTGAGAAAAAATGTAAAATGAAATTTTAGAACATCTCAAAATACTTAGAAGAACATTTTCTGAATTTCAGAAAGTAATTTGTAACTTTAGTAGCATAGGGACAAGTCATTACTCCATTTTCTGTGCTGTGTTTAGGACACAGCAGTGAGAAATGTCCAACAGTTCTGAGGTTTATACAGTAATAGTATTAATTTTCAACAGTAGTATTTAATAGTATTTCAACAATAGTGTTTAATTTTCAATATGATCAGTCTGTCAGCATTACCGTCTGTAAATGCAACCATGATTTTTAATAGTGGCAACTAGACTTGGAGCTCTCTAAAATTTTGAGTTGCGTGGAAAAAAGATTCCACATACTCATTTGGTTATATTGCCATGAATCTTCAGTTATTGTTAAACCCAAACCTGAATTTAAAAAAGACTTCTGGAAATCCTGACAATAATTTGACTTGCTGTATCACACTAATTGGCGATGGTAGTTGCGAGACACATACTAATTGTGTCAGAAAATGGCCTTAAATAATCCAGTGGAGTAACAGTTTATTTTAACTGATAAACAACTATCCAAAATAAAAGAAAATTTCCTATTCCTCAGCCCATTCACTCATACCAGGTGTATATCTTCCCCTTTAATCTACAATATGTTGAGTTCTAATATGAGGTTTTCCCCAGGTGGTACGTTCAGAGTGGAATTTTAAAATTGATATCTTATTGATTTTCTTTTGATTCTTGAAAGTAGAGAAGGAATGTTTCCTTACTAGGTGTCATGTTATATTGTTTTCTTACCCTACAATGTGTTACAGCTCTCCATTTGCTGTATTAGTGAGCTAAGAATAATGCAATTTCTTGGAATTACAGTACTTGGGTCTTTGGTGAATTCCTTTTTTTATATTTGATAATAGCAAGTTTTCTGTTAGTAAATCCATGATAATGACTATAATGTTCGTATGAAAAGGATGACTGTGTCAGTAATGTGTCAGTTTTAGGTATTGCTCAACAAGTTATTGCTTATAATTATATATATACATTTAAATACATACACACATGTTACATGCACAGATTTCTTACTTTAAGAGCTGTTACAGAGTTAGTTAATTCTGGTCAGTTGCACATGGAGATTAATCTCTTTAAAATAAATTCTAATTTTGCATGTTCAGAATCATTCCAGTTTAAAATAACAGGAATTGGTAGGCGGTTAAAGATATGAGATACAAGCAGTCATTCTGTGGATCTGAGGAAGTGAAGTCCGAAGGTGCTAATGAAAGAGCAGAGAGCTGAGAAAAGGATGGAGCAGGAGCAGTTGACACAGCAGAGGAGAAAGGCTCCAGCGAGAGAATTTCTCTTGTATAGGCATCAGGGGTGGACAGAGAAGTAAATGTGAGTGAAAGAGAAGTATTCAAGCTAGAAATACAGACTGAAGTCAGAATAAAGAAAAAGAGGTTAATAGTGGTGATTAATCTTTCAAGGGGTGAGAGTAGTGCCGTTAAAGATACCACTAAAGGATAAAGAGGAAGAAGGGCTGTGAGGTGGAATATTTAAATAGGAGGTTCGTTCAGTTGTATCTTGTCACAGTTTCTGTAGTCCAGCTTTCAAAGGAATGGGAGAAAAATGACCACATTTTTGTAATGGTAACTGATGCTGATGGAATCAACTACATAAGAGGAACTGAATCTTTTTTTGTAAGAACATGTAGGTGGCATTATGTGTAAGTTTAAAATAAACTAGAAATAGGAATTAAGAAAAAAAGCCACATATTTTTTAAGGCACTGTTTAATATTGAACTCTTTTAAAAAAATATTGCAGACTGTTTGCTTATGCATATATGAGTACAAATAATGCGTTTAATAGGAATGCTTTTTTCCTAATATATAAAAAAGTGGTGTTTTGCATTTGTATTTTTGTTGTGTGTGACTGGATGTGTCAGAGAAAAGAGTGTACTGTCTATGATTTGCCAAAGGAAAGCTTGCTTTCTCAATGCTTGTACAGATGGCTGTTAGCAAAGCTTTCTGCAATACTCCTTACAAGTTGCCAGAAGGTTCATGTGAAAATACGTCACAGCCTGATTCCATAGCAAAGGACAGTTACTGTTACCAGGATTTATTAAATCCTGTCCTAGCAGACAGTACCTATCAAGCCCTTCTACAGGCAGTCCACAGGAGGCAGTTGCAATCATAGCACCTTTAAAATGTTTTTTATCAAAATGCACTTTTTACCTTGTTTTGACATGCTTCATTGAAAGTATTGCAAGAGTGGGATATAGTGCATGAAGTAATTTATTACATATAGTTGAAGCTGGTAAGAAGAATCTGAATTATTTAAAATATTTGTCTCCAATAAATACATCATTGCCACTGTTCCCTGAAGAAAGCTTTAGTCATTATAAGCAGTTAGGAAGGAATATCACTGAAAAATAGCTTTATTAAATAATTTTAGGGCATGCTTTGTAGATTGAGACTTACATAATATAAAGAAGGTTACCAGCCTAATGCTTGCCTCATGCTCCTAATTTTTAGCTTGTGTAACTGTTTTGTAAAAATCTGTTCTCTCTTTACGAAGAAGAGAATTTTCTGTAGTTTCCTGTGGCTGTTAGACTCCATAGGTGTCCCACAGGTGTGTAGTTTACCTACATTGTGCAGTTGCAGTGTGAATTAGGTAATGCTTTCTTTCTGAAATGATTATGTGAATGAAGGAAATAAAATAGCCTAATGAAGTGCTACTATTATTCAAATTGAAACTTTGGAAGACTTTTAACTAAAATAGATTTCAGATATAGTAAAAGTCACATTTTAATTAACAAAGTCCAATACTTAGTACAAAGTGTTCAAAATCTTTCAGATATTTCAAGCTTAGTGTGTTAAATATTTTCACACACTAAGTAGTGTAATAGCTAATGTTTTGGTGGAGAAGGTGCTTTTTTGAACAACGATATCAGTTCCTATCTTACAAGATGCATCAGAGGTAAACTTCATCGAACTGAAAGATAAAAATGCAAATCACAAAGACTTGACTCTGGACATATATTTCCATGCTTAAAACTGTGGTTCTAAGAAATACTACTCCTCTACAAGTAGTCAAATAATAAACCATCTATTTGTTTTCTATTGTAGCAAAATATTATGTTCTCTACAGATATTTTTATGTTAGTTTTAAAAATCCTGTAATTCATTTGATGAAAGAGCTTTTCATCATTAAATATTAATATTAAATATTATTATGAAAAGCCAGAAAAACCTTGAAGTCATGTCCTTCCTAATGATATAAAAATGTTTTATAACAACTCTTAAGTATGTAATGTAGTTTTTAGAATGTGCTTATGTGTGTTTACTTAATATGTGTAAGTCTAGAAACTCATTGTATATTCCTTTATATTTTACTGAGTCAGAATACAGAATGAAAAAAAAAAGGAAATTTATTGATCTTTTTTTTAAACAATAAAATACTTACCCTCTTTTCAATTCACAGATATTATGTGTTTGGAAAAACTATTTTGGCTGTGTATGTCTCTCCTAGGTTGTATTCTCATAATTGCAAATACATCTCACATATATTTCTGCCAGTTAGTTGAAGTTGTTGAAACTTTTCTTCCAATTCATTCTGTAAAGGTTTGTCCTTACTAATAAGCAATTTTAGTTGAATTGCTTACCTTCAAGCTGTATATATATGGCAAGATAAATAATTGTAATAGTGGTATCACTGATGATGTTAATAGTAAGAATTTAATAGTAACAATTGTAAAGGAGTTTAATTCTCTTAAATATTCTGATTGTCATACTAGTCTTTGATTGAAGAATAAGTATCAAACTAATTCTATTGTATATAGAAAATAATTGTTTCCAGTACAAAGGTTGTGACATTTATCTATGGCAACATCAGCTGCCTTTTACTTGGTAGTCCAATTGCTTTGATTTTGCATTTACTTTAAAAAATATTACATGTTAAAAAAAAAAGTTATTAAAAAAAATCACTGAGTATTTTAGTAGACAGGGAAATGTCCATTTGTGTTTTTCCTGGGAGTCTTCTTCAACAGATTCACTTTTTTTTGTTTTAGAGGGAATCTTTCAGTCACTTTTTTAAGTTAGGAGCTGGATGTGACATAACTTCCAGCTACAAGCCAGTCAACTGAGAAATTAATTAAAAACAGTAAAAACCATCACCACCACCACCACCAAAAATGAAAGACCCTTCAGATTATTTATCAAAGCAACAGTTTTTGTGTTTGTGGTGTTGTTTTTTTTTTTTCTTGAATCATTAGAGGAAAGCTGAGTAGAAATTATTTTCAGAATGTATCTGTCATCTGATACAATAATTTCAAGTATTTCCACCCTTCAGTGCCTAGAAACCTGTCTTCCGTTTTTTCGGGCAGTGATATTGCAGTTGAGCATGATGTTACTCCATTACTTTTTACTCAAAAGTGTATTTAAAAGTTTGAAAACTTAAAATAAATCTACTGTTTTTCTAATACTTGCTTGGGTTTGTTAATTCTTTTGCAGTTGTTCTATTAAAATGGAATGGAAACTGATCAAAGATTACTGAAAGACAGAAATTGTGGCCCACTTAGAAGTGATTTATTTTGAGTCTTTTAATACTTTATCATCATTCCAGCATAGAATACATGTTGTTTCATGATATATTTTCTTCCCTAATGCTTCAGTGCTTACTTAAGTAATTATTTTCTGTCAAGGCACTGGAAGTCTCAGTGTTTACAGCAAAATTTTGGCTTTAACCATAATTTGTTACCGATCTGTTGCAACAGCACTCAGATGTGAAAAGATTTTGTGCATTAAAGGGAGAGGAAATCCAATGTTGCTTGTCTTTATTTTACAAATTTCAGTTTCAAAAGTTAAATATATTGCTGTGGATTTCTATGCACTTTTCCAGTATACAGAAGTGTCTTCATTGCTTTTTTTTACCGTTCATTGTGTCCAATCAAGGACTCTCTGAATGGAACATACTATTTCAAATATGTTTGAGTTTTTTACAGTGCATGTATGAGTGTGTATATGCATGTTGTTTGAAAAGGGAGCATTCAGATGGTATTTTGGATAAAAACTATAATTAAAGGCAGCTGGATAAAATTACAGTTTCTGTCTTGAATTTTTTTCCTTCTTTCCGTTTCATCCTCCATTAGATGGCAGTGTTGTGAATATGCAGCATATCAATGTTGACATATTGAAAGGAAAGCGAGCATTTTAAACACATCTCAGATGCTTTTTCATTGTATATCTTATGAATTTCAAGAGGAAGAACAGTGAACTAGAAATGATAGATGGAAATAGCAGATAAAGAAATTTTAGTGTGCAAAAACCTAGCTAGTAGGAAAGTTGCGTTCAGTCCTTTGTTTCAGCTTGTTTAAAAAAAAAAAGTAATAAAACTAGTCATACTAAACCATAAAGCCAGGCCATGCATTTACCTATATTCTTCTATACATCTCTTTCTACCTGAAAGAAAATGTTGGCTCAGTTTTGTGCTTTAACAGAGTTATTTAGCTATAGCAAAGTTCTTTCAAAGTTTTTTAATGTAAGACTATGTTTTAGACAATCAATTTGCTTTTGCTTTGCAAAAAATTTGCTAAGGTTTTTGTGGCAAGGTTTTGGTAGTGTAGAGTTGCTTTAGCAGTGGCTTTTACCAGAACAGCTCAGGGAGCAGTCCACACACTGAACAGAGCCAAATCCAACTGACTCCAAAATGAATCTGCTGCTGCCCAAAGCTGAGCCTGGCAGCAACTTGGTGGCATTCATGTGATAGCAAATTTAGAAAGAATACAAATGATTCTGTAGCAGCTCTTAGAGAAAGGAGTGAGGAAAATCTGAAAGAAACATCCCTGCAGACACCAGTCAGGAGTTAAGTAAAGCCTGAAAAATGGGTTTAGTTAGCTGGTTTTAGTTTTGTTCTTGTTTATCACTGTCATAATATCTTATTAATTGACATTAAATTAATATAATTTCCTCAAGAGAAGACAAAGATGATAGTTGGTCAGTGATCCATATGTCCTTTTCTGGACCTGTGACGTTTCCCATCTTACTTTCTACCCCTGTCCTGCTGAGGAGGGGAAATGGGAGAGCAAGTTGATGTATACCTGGCAGTCAGCCAGGATTAACCCAATGTGGTATTTTATGTGCTGTAGACATATTGATTTACTTAATGTAGTTGGCTACTGTGAAGTGCTGGCTACAATGACTTTAGTCTGAAAGTTGACTCAGCATCTACAGTATTTCAAGTGGAGGCTCCTTTGCATTTTCATGACCATTAAGATTCTGTTCAAATAGGACTAAAGTATTCTACTCAGATGCATAAGAAAAACAATGCAAAATTTTTTGGGGGGTCTAAAGTCAGGGATGAGATTGAAGTTGATGAGAAAGGAATTACATAAGATTTCAGGGTTTGCACTGTAGAGTGGATTGGATTACATAGATACAGCACACCCTTCCCGACCTCAGACATAATACTCATCTCTCTTGCTTCCTTTTTACTCTATGTAGAAAAAAAATGGGCAAACCTGTAACTTGATGCAGTTCTTGTATGCATTTGTGTTTTGAAGAGTTAAGTGCTGGGACTGTAAATGCCTTTGAAGACCTTTGGGTCTACAGGACACTACTTGAGTTATTTTTAAAAGTAAAATTCTGGTGGCACTCAAGATACGTGCAGTTTCTGGATTCAAGGGGGCAAGGTTTGCTCAAAATTATCAAAACCAGCTAATAGAGCAGGAAGAATGCTATAGTTTTCTTTCTGTTCCTAACCTATAGGAGTTAATGAAGCAATGGAATGTCCTTAAGTGCTTTTGGGAATCCTAGTGCTACACATTTGTTCAGATAGTGTTGTGCTTGTCACTTAAAAATTCCTTTCTTGTCTTGCAGTGCACTTGTAGGAGAGACATGGTGTCAATATCCATGGATGTCTTTGTGAGGAAGTTTCAACCAGACAGATACCAGCTGTGGAAACAGGGCAAGGATTTATATACCATTGATCATACAAAACCAACTCCTGAATCAACACCTGAAGTAAAGATCTGGCTACAGAGAAGAAGAAAAATACGGAACTTTCCCAAGAGGTATTTATGTTTCTTTACCGTCTGTTTAACTGTCTTTAATATAATGCCGGTGTCATTTCTCTTTCATTTTGGCCACTTTTTCTGATGTTGTCGTAGTTTTGGCCACAACTGATTTTATTTTCACATAGTAGCAGTGAGGGGTTGGGGCTTGGAGCTGTATGGTTGTGCCTACATTGTTCTCTACCACACACGTCGCAGCTGGGGGACAGAAGTAAGGGATTCTCACTTCTGAGATGGAAGGGCATATGGTGTGTGTCCAGTGCCTAGGGGCCATAATGTCCATTTGTCTCGGAAAGCCTCATGGCTCTGGGTTGATTGGACTCACTGAGCATTTTGTGTGTAGTCACCTGCTTATATGAACTTTTGTTATTAGTACTGGTGCTGTTACTGTTAGTTTTCTTGTCTTTCTTATTGCTGTTTCCAGTGAATTGTTATTTCGGCCCATAATTTCTGTCTTTCTCTCTTCTGTCTTTCTCTCTCTCACTGGAGGGGCTGGAGGGAAGGAAATGGCTGTATGAATTTTAACTTTCAGCTGACTTAAACTATGTCACTTTTTTTTTAAATTAATTTCCTTTAGATAAAAATGGTTTTTCTGTTTTCTGTATTAAGACTAACCTGGACACATGCCAGTCTTTTTTTCAGAGTGACTGAAAATTTAAGTTTAAAGTTTTTTGTGTACCTAAAGAAATTAGTGATTATGAAGAACATCAAAATGCATTCAACTGTTGCATTTAAAATACCTCTTTAGTAACGGTGATTCCAGTATAATTTTTGAGGTGTGGATGGTTGCTATTGTTTCTAGAGATCATGGCGACCAAAAAACAAGGGAGAAGACTCCTAAGAGCTGAAAAGGAGGTTAAACAGGAAAAACTTATCATGAAGTTTTGATAGAATCCCAACAACTGTTTCAAGTCTCCTGTAATAGTCCAGTAAAAACCCTGTCTGCCATTTAACTTTAAGGGGGTACCACTGTGTATTCGTCAACACTGTTGCAGTGCTGCAGCCATAACCTTTCTTTGTCTACCACAGGTCAGTGGCAGATCATAATAAGGGCTAAATCTCAGTTGGTGGTGCTGACACCATTAAGAAATTTAGGAGAATAAAGTTTCTGAGCTTGTCACTGAACCTGTAAAAACTTTGACCTATTAAAGTGGCTTTATATCTATTATTGAGATGCACTATGGTTTTTGTTTGCATTGCACAAACATTTTTTGTACAATTGTGCTTTCCTGTCTTACTTAACAGGATCTTTATGGATTTTCTTCTTCACTATCTAACAAGATCTACTTACTTTCTAGCCAAAGGTGGGCAGTTTTATTGGTATCTTAGTATTTTCCTGGAGTTTTTTGAGTTGGAGATAATACTGAGTTTTTAAGATCTTTTTTCCTTCTTCAAATAATTTTACAGTGTAGTGGATTTTTAAATTTGGTCTTAAACTGAACTTCCTTTTTTTTTTTTTTTTTTTTTCAGT
>VZDJ01000516.1:0-28334 GCA_008694505.1 Cyanoderma ruficeps
GTGGAACACAGCAGGTGCAACCACTGTGGTGCCACAGACAGTGGCAAGCATGTGCTAAAACATATGTGGTATCATAAAGAGGGGGAATCTGCTACTGCCCCCACTAGTGATATCACAGAGGAGGGCAAATGGGTTCTACAATTATTGTGGTGTCAAAAAGGGTGTAAGACTGTGGGTGCAAGCACTGTGGTGTCACACAGCTGGGCCAGTAGGTGCTGTCACGACTGTGGGGTCACAAAGAGAGGTAAGCATGTGCTGTCACTACTGGTTTCCAAATTGTGACATCTTGCATCTGGGAGGAATTCTGATTCATGCCGAATTCTAGGTGGCAGAATCCCAGTGCCCGGCACAGGGTCTTGGGCACGAGCGATGGCCTGTTTCCAGGGGAAAACAAAGTCAGCCCCCCAGGTTCCAGATGTCAGTTTCTGGGAGACATCTGGAACCTCCAGGGCTGCCTGGTTTCCAACTGGTGGCATCTTGCATCTGGGAGGAATTCTGATTTTCGTGGAATTCTAGGTGGCAGAAGCCCAGTTCCGGGCACAGGGATTTGGGTACGAACGATGGCCATTTTCCAGGGGAAAATAAAGTCAGCCCCCCAGGTTCCAGATGTCTGTTTGTGCGACACATTTGGCACTACCAGGGAAGCCTGGTTTTCAACTGGTGGCATCATGCATCTGGGAGGAATTCTCATTCATGCGGAATTCTAGGTGGGAGATGCCCAGTGCAAGGCAAAGGGACTTGTGCACGAATGATCTCCTGTTTCCAGGGGAAACTATACTGATTCCCCCAGGTTCCAGATGACAGTTTGGGGGAGACATTTGGCAGTACGAGGGCAGCCTGGTTTCCAACTGGTGGCATCTTGCATCTGGGAGGAATTCTGATTCTTGCAGAATTCTAGGTGGCAGAAGCCCAGTGCTGGCAACAGGGACTTGGGCATGAACGAAGGCCCGTTTCGAGGGGAAACTAAATTCAGACTCCAACGTTCCAGATGTCAGGTCGTAGGAGACATTTGGCACTACGAGGGCAGTCTGGTTTCCAACTGGTGGCATCTTGCATCTGGGAGAAATTCTCATTCATGCGGAATTCTAGGTGGCAGAAGCCCAGTGCCCGGCTTGGGACTTGGGCACGAACGATGGCCTGTTTGCAGGGGAAAATAAAGTCAGCCGCCCAGGCTCCAGATGTCAGTTTGTTGGAGATATGTTGAACTCCAAGGACAGCCAGGTATCCAACTGGTCGCATCTTGCATCTGGGAGGAATTCTGATTCACGCGGAATTCTAGGTGGCAGAAGCCCATTGCTGGCCACAGGGACTTGGGCAGGAACGATGGCCTGTTTCCAGGGGAAAATAAACTGATCGCCCCAGATTCCTGATGTCAGTTTGTAGGAGACATTTGGCACTATGAGGGCAGCCTGGTTTCCAACTGATGGCATCTTGCATCTGGGAGGAATTCTCAGTCAGGCGGAATTCTAGGTGGCAGAAGCCGAGTGCTCCGCACAGGGAGTTGGGCATGAACGATGGCCTGTTTCCAGGGGTAAACAAAGTCCACCCCCCAGGTCCCAGATGCCAGTTTGTAGGAGGCATTTGGCACTACCAGGGCAGCCTGGTTTCCACTGGTGGCATCTTGAATCTGGGAGGAACTCTGATTTATGCGGAATTCTAGGTGGCAGAAGCCCAGTGCCCGACAGATGGAGGTGGGCACGAACGATGGCCTGTTTGCAGGGGAAACTAAAGTCAGACCACGAGGTTCGTGATGTCAACTTATGGGAGAAATTTGGGACTACCAGTGCAGCCTGTTTTCCAACTGGTGGCATCTTGCATCTGGGAGGAATTCTCAGTCATGCGGAATTCTAGGTGGCAGATGTCCAGTGCCCATCATGGGGACTTGGTCACAAATGATGTCCTGTTTCCAGGCGAAACTAAACTGAGCCCCCCAGGTTCTAGATGTCAGTTTGTGGGAGATATTTGGCACTATGAGGGCAGCCTGGTTTCCAACTGGTGGCATCTTGCATCTGGGAGGAATTCTCATTCTCGCGGAATTCTCGGTGGCAGAAGCCCAGTGCCGGGCACAGGGGCTTGGGCACGAACGATGGCCTGTTTCTAGGGGAAAATAAACTGATCCCCCCACGTTCCACATGTCAGTTTGTGGGAGACATTTGACACTACCAGGGCAGCCTGGTTTCCAACTGGTGGCATCTTGCATCTGGGAGGAATTCTCATTCATGCGGAATTCTAGGTGGCAGAAGCCCAGTGCCGGGCACATGGAGTTCAGCAAGAACGATGGCCTGTTTCCAGAAGAAACTATAATCAGCTTCCCAGGTTCCAGATGTCAGTTCGTAGGAGACATTTGGCACAATCAGGGCAGCCTGATTTCTGAATTGTGGTATCTTGCATCTGGGAGGAATTCTCATTCATGCGGAATTCTAGGTGGCAGAACCCGAGTGCCCGGCACAGGGACTTGGGCACGAACGATGGCCTTTTTCCAGGGAAAAATAAACTGACCCACCCAGGCTCCAGTTGTCAGTTTGTGGGAGACTCTTGACACTACCAGGGCAGCCTGGTTTCCAACTGGTGGCATCTTGCATCTGGGAGGAATTCTGATTTTCACGGAATCTAGGTGGCAGAAGCCGAGTTCCTGGCACAGGGACTTTGGCACGAATGATCTCCTGTTTCCAGGGTAAATAAAGTCAGCCCCCCAGGTTCCAGATGTCAGTTTGTGCGAGACATTTGGCACTCCCAGGTCAGCCAAGTCTCCAACTGGAGGCATCCTGCATCTGGGAGGAATTCTCATTCTCGAGGAATTCTAAGTGGCAGAAGCCCAGTACCCGGTAAAGGGACTTGGGCACGAACAATGGCCTGTTTCCAGGGGAAAATAAACTGATCGCCCCAGCATCCAGATGTCACTTTGTGGGAGACATTTGGCAGTACGAGGGCAGCCTGGTTTCCAACTGGTGGGATCTTGCATCTGGGAATAATTCTCATTGATGCGGAATTCTAGGTGGCAGAATCCCAGTGCCAGACAAAGGGACTTGGGCAATGAATGATCTCCTGTTTCCAGGGGAAAATAAAGTCTTACCACCAGGTCCAGATGTCAGTTTGTGCGAGACATTTGATACTACCAGGGCAGCCTGGTTTCCAACTGGTGGCATCTTCCATCCCGGAGGAATTCTCATTGATGCGGAATTCTAGGTGTCCGAATCCCAGTGCTGGGCACAGGGACTTGGGGAGGAACGATGGCATGTTTCCAGGGGATAATAAACTGATTCCTGCCACATCCTGATGTCAGTTTGTAGCAGACACTTGGCACTACCAGGGCAGCCTAGTTTCCAAATTGTGGCATCTTAAATCCGGGAATAATTCTCATTCATGCGGAATTCTAGGTGGCAGAAGCCCAGTGCTCGGCTTGGGACTTGGGCACGAACGATGGCCTGTTTGCAGGGGAAAATGAACTGATCCCCCCAGGTTCCTGGTGTCAGCTTGTATGAGACATTTGGCACTCCCAGGGCAGCCTGGTTTCCAAATAATGGCATATTGCATCTGGGAGGAATTCTGATTCTCGCGGAATTCCAGGTGGCAGAAGCGCAGTGCCAGCCATAGGGACTTGGGCATGAATTATGTGCTGTTTCCAGGTGAAACTAAACTGATCGCCCCAGCAACCAGATGTCAGTTTGTGGGAGACATTTGGCACTACGAGGGCAGCCTGGTTTTTAACTTGTGGTATCGTGCATCTGGGAGGAATTCTCATTCAGGCGGAATTCTAGGTGGCAAAAGCCCAGNATGCGGAATTCTAGCTGGCAGAAGCCCAGTGCCGGGCACATGGAGTTCAGCAAGAACGATGGCCTGTTTCCAGGGGAAAATAAACTGATCCCCCAAGCTTCCAGATGTCAGTTTGTGGGAGACATTTGGGACTATCATAGCAGCCTGGTTTCCAACTGGTGGCATCTTGCATCTGGGAGGAATTCTCATTCATGCCGAATTCTAGGTGGTAGAAGCTCAGTGCCAGCCACAGGGACTTGGGTACGAATGATGGCCTGTTTGCAGGGGAAACTAAACTGATCCCCCAGGTTCCAGATGTCAGTTTCTAGGCGACATTTGGCACTACCATAGCAGCCTGGTTTCCAACTGGTGGCATCTTGCATCTGGGAGGAATTCTGATTCATGCGGAATTCTAGGTGGCAGAAGCCCAATGTCAGTCACAGGGACTTTGGCACGAACGATGGCCTCTTTCCAGGGGAAAATAAACTGAGCCCCCCTGGCTCCAGATGTCAGCTTGTGGGAGATATTTGGCACTACCAGGGCAGCCTGGATTCCAACTGGTGGCATCTTGCATCTGGGAGGAATTCTCAGTCATGCGGAATTCTAGCTGGCAGAAGCCCAGTGCCGGGCACATGGAGTTCAGCAAGAACGATGGCCTGTTCCAGGGGAAAATAAACTGATCCCCCAAGCTTCCAGATGTCAGTTTGTGGGAGACATTTGGGACTATCATAGCAGCCTGGTTTCCAACTGGTGGCATCTTGCATCTGGGAGGAATTCTCATTCATGCGGAATTCTAGGTGGCAGAAGCCCAGCGAAGGGCACAGGGACTCGGGAACGAACAATGGCCTGTTTCCAGGGGAAAAGAAAGTCAGCCCCCCAGGTTCCAGATGCCAGTTCGTAGGAGACATTTCGCCCTCCAAGGGCAGTCTGGTTTCCAACTGGTGGCATCTTGCATCTGGGAGGAATTCTCAGCCATGTGGAATTCTAGGTGGCAGAAGCCCAGTGCCCGGCACAGGGACTTTGGCACGAACGATGGCCTGTTTCCAGGGGAAACCAAACTGATCCCAGGCGTTCCAGATGTCAGTTTGTAGGCGACATTTGGCACTACCATAGCAGCCTGGTTTCCAACTGGGGCATCTTGCATCTGGGAGGAATTCTCATTCAGAAGGCAGTAGAATTCAGAAGGCTTTATTTACAATTCATTCAGCCCTTTTATAACATGCTGTGTTAAGAAGACACTTTATTGGTCCATAGGACCGAGACCTTTTTATTGGCTAAGTAACAGAAATAGCAAACAACACTTGTTATGAGAATGGAATGTTGTTTACACAGGGTTGTTTTGGGAAAAAGAAAAACTGGTAAAAAGTTTCCCTTGGGAAGAGCTATCAGTTCTCAAGCTAAGAAAATACCAGGTCCACAAGTGCTCTAGAAACAAAGAAAAGATAGAATACTCAGTCTCTACTTGTAGAGCGACCATTCGATTGATGATGGGCATCCTGATCATCATTCACATGCTACCTGTTGGCCCCATTATGCTTTTGGTGTCACAGGGTGAACACACCTTGCAGGTATCCACTGTACCGCAGTATCTGTTGAAAAGTATGCATACCCACAACCCCAAGAGATAAGCTCACACAAGCCCTCCCACTTACAGTGGTTTGATCACATACTCAGACCTTCACTTGAGGCAGATGCATCTCGCCTTAAGATTGCAATGAAGGAAAGTAATTTAAAATGACAGAATTATTTGAATTTTGTGGCACTGTAAGGGGATCAGTTATGTATAGAACTTTTTCCAGTTGACTGTGTGGGGTTTCTGCAGGTATTCCCCTTTTTTGTTTTAACAGAACATGCTTTAGGAGGCCATGAGCACGTTCAACACTGGCTTGACCAGTTGGAGAATGCGGAATGCCAAATTTGTGTGATACTCCCCATAAACATGAAACCGCCATGTCTTCTGCGAGATGTAGGTGGAACCATTATCAGTTTTCACAGAAGAAGGTATACCTAAAATTACAAAACCAGCTTCCAATGGGCAATAGCATCATGACTCTTTTCTCTGGTATAAGCAGGTGCCCACATAGCAGAGGAGAAGGTGTTACTAAATATGTGCACATATTTTAATCAACCAAATTAAGCAATAGGAGTGACACCTGCTTGCTAAAGCTGCAAAGCTTTTGGGCCTCTGGGGTTTATCCCTGCTGGTAAAGGTGAAGCAAATCCATAACAGTCAGCTCAAGAACTGACAATGTCACAAGTCTCAGTTGGTGTTAACTGAAACTGCTTCTGCAGAGTATGTGCACTTTGATGGAAAAAATCATGTGATGCTTTGGCCTGTACAATTTTGTCAGGCTGAGGTGCTACCCACACAGGGTTAGGCAACCTGTCAACCCTGGCATTACCTTCTGTCATGAAACCTGGTAAATTGGTATGACTCCAAATGTGCATGATGCAATATAGATGAACTTGGGTCTGAATTGCACACCACAAAGTTCTCAATAACTGAAATAAAACTGCATTATTGACCTCTTTTAGAAGGGAGCAAACCAAACATTTGGTTATGTCTTCTATGTAAGCAGAATAGGTGACCCAATTTTAGGGATATCTGAGGAAATCGCTGTAATACAATGGCAACAGCCCTCAAATCAACCAGTTTGGCTGAGCCTGACTCATGGCTTTCTAGCATTTGCCACTCAGATTCCCCCTTTCAAGTAACAATGGCTTTCCCTGTTTTTCCTGAACTATCTTTGGTTGCAAAGGCATGTTGCTTGATTTCACCAACTTCAATAATTTATGACTGGGCAGCTGATAAGCAATTTGCCATGAAAATTTTTGGAGCGCACTTTGTAAAGGAGCACTGTTAAAAAAGCTCCATTTAAAGTCTTCCTGCTGTACTGGAAAAGTAATTCTTGCAGGATCCACTGCCATCAATTGCAAACACCGTGGACGGCATTTGATTATCAAAAGAGCGATTAATTCAAACAACGTGGGTGGGTGCTGCTTTTTTCGGTTGATGGGACAAAAGACCCATTCCAAGATGTGCAAATGATCAGACCATTGTTCACTCCATTGGCCAATGATACCTGTAGGATGTAAATCTGGATTACAGTTACATGTCTAATACTATACAAATGTGTCAGTGGCTTACTTGGCCACCTAATAACTAAATTCATTCAGTATAATTAAAGCTTGAGCTACAATCACCTCAGGTGCTAAAATGAATTCAGAAATAATAGAAGCAAATCCCTAAAGATCTGTATGATCCCAATCACCACAGATTTAAAACTTACCCCTTGGTAACTACAAAGACACACCAAAGGCATGTGGGATATTACATGAGGTACAATTACACCCTTTAAGGAGAATCAAGATAAATAATTCTTGCTTTAAAGCCCAAATAATTGGAACTCAGGAAAAGCCCATCATCTGAAGATGTTGATCTTTGACATCACTGGATGTCTTCTTGAATCCTGAAACAAGGAACAACTGAAGAGGATCAGTAGAAACACAACAGTATGATATTAAGGCTTTGTTGTCAAATTGTCCCTGTAGTTTCCAGACATAACTGTCCCAGCAGTTCTCCTTCTGACCTTGTTCTGGACACAAAGGCTGTACAATAATTTTCTTTTTCACTGGGCCTCATTCTTCAGAGGTGATTGGTATCTGATGGAATTTGAACAGGTGACTACTTTGAACCTGCTGATGATAAAACACAGGCATATCTTCTCCTTAAGTTAATAAATCAATTGGGGTTTACTGTTGTTTCTCAATTGAAATTCAGATTTAATAATCCCTTTTTCAAATTTCTAGCATAAATGTTGCATTATTCCAAAATATCTATTGTCTAAAGTTCTAATGTGCATCTTGCATTATTCAAACATTCTTAGGGCACTAAATTCCTCTTTTTTATTTAGTTTTTAATGCGGAGAAGGAAGGAGCAAGAGACATGGCAACTTGAGCTGCCTGCAGCGGAGGATTCTAGATGCCGGTTGGTGAATGGAGCTTTCCCAGAAGGCACAATCAGTCCTTTCTAGAGGGCTGGTTCCCCAGTCTGGAAAACATGTCCCAGTGGCCCACCTTGGCAGAAGTTTGCTGCCGGAATGCAAAGACTGGCTTCGTTGGGCACGGTCCCAAACAGCTCAGGCTGGTTCCACTACTCTGGGTCGCAGAGACCTTTAGCCCTCCAGGGGCCCACAGGGAAATACTCTATATATTTCAAGGGGAGGTGGAGGGAGTCCTTTGGTTCCTCAGTCATAGCTGGAAGAATGTCGGAGGTCGCCATATATCGTTATTATATTCGGGATGGCTGAAATAATGATGTGATATATGACATATATATTAATTCGTGCTTGAAAATTAAAGAATCCAACACTGTAAGAGAACCCTAAGCAGGGGACTGATTTGCAATTGTGAAACACAGGCGGCACCGAGGAAGACTCGAATTTACAACAGAAAAGAAGTGGCCAGTCATAGATGGCTTGTTACCAGGGTTGGACCAGACTACACCCGAGTGATTGACACCTGACATGTATCTGTGATAAGACAGTCTTAGCCATCAAGGATGTGCATCCCAATGCCAGATGCCCATAAATCGAATCAAGCCCTCATCCCTGCCCAGAAAAATGCTTCAGAAAATCAAATGCAACAAAGAAGATACATGAATATGCAAACAGAGCAAAAGTGGACAGAAGACCCTGCTTTAGGGAAAAAAAAAAACTGTATAAAACAGACCCCTCCAAAGCCAAAATTGTGAACGGGGTAGGTTCAGTGCGATAGAGGCTGGATCTAAGGTTCACCCAATGCCGATCCTGGGATCGGCACTGTCCCTTTTGATTGTGGCATTTCAAGATCGTTTTTTGTGGCGAAATAAAATTTGCTTTTGATTATTAAATTGGCTACGTCGTTTATAACAGATATGACTCCAAATTGTCTTGGAGGGCATATAGCAATGTTTATTAAAAAGCACATCCTTTTTATAAACTGTTCTGACACAACTGGACATGATTGGTCATTCAAGCCAACACCTCTTTGCAAACATCCTTGCAAGAAAGCAAATTCAAAAAGCAGCAGGTGCAGAGACTAGAAATTGTTTAGAATGTCTTCTCCCAGCTTCCCCAGAGCCATGCCTGGGAAAGTCTTTCTGACTTTCTCTTTTGACCAGCTTCCAGCATCCACATTCCATGATTTCAAGATTTTAATTTCCTTAAATCCTTAATAAATGACAGGAGACAACCATCATGCCCTAACCATCCTACTTCAATAGCCAAGCCGATGACGACCACCGAAGTCACTGGTGCTATACTGCTATCCTGGTTTTAATAAATCAAGTTTACTAAAAAAAAACCCCAAACTTCTCCCACCAAAAAACCCCAACACAACAAAACCCCAAATCGCCCAAACCACAAACAAACAAAACCCTCTAAAACCAAATAGCATAAGGAGTCGAAATAGCAATTTCTTGCCAATCTGCATATCATGAAATGGAGAGAAGGGGAAGCAGCAATATGAAAATGAAGCATTTCAATGTAGGAGAATAGATTGTGAGAAATTAGGAATGGGGCTGTGGCTGAGCCTCATCCCTAATAGGGTGCAGATGTGTAAAACAGGTGACCAACATTAAAGGAAAAGGAGCATGGAATGCTGAGGTGCATTGGCCAATCACAAAAGAGTAAAAGGGCACAGTAGTGTTGTGCATCTGAGAAGCAGGGTATAAACGTTTTATGGAGGAATAAGAAAATGATGCTGCTTGAAACTATTCATGGTGTCAGTTGTAAGTCCTCGACCATTTCAGAGCTGGGGGCAGCGCGTGATTTCACACTTCATTCACCAGGGATATGGTAATTCAAGGTTCAGCTACGTTTAAGCCTAGAAACTTACCTAAGGGTGAGTGTGAAGCTCATTTTTAGTGCAGGCAGGAATATTTGAATCTCTACAAGGTTAACTGAGGTTGGAGAAAGTTCTTAAATCTGTTAGTGGGAAGAAGCTACATCTAAGTATGTAAGAACCGGGCTCAGAAGTGCCTTAAATGACATTTAAAAATCCTTTGAGCACTATAAAAAAATCTCTGTCTATATTGCAGACTCTGAAGTGCTAAAAACCATTAGTTAAAAAAAAAATAAAACCCAGTGTCAACCTGTCCTAGGTTACAATGTAAGATGTGCCCAAAGTATGTATTCTATCACAATTTTCATGAGCTGTTAAAAGCAGGTGGGGCAGTGTTTTCCTTGCCCCCTCCCTCTGGACTATCTTCTGTTAATGGGCCCATCAATGCATTGCCACATGACTCATAGGTAACTCCCTCTGGGAGCCACCTCTGTTTAATGGGCCATCAAGGACCCACTGCATGACCCATAGAGTGTTATCATCCCATTATGTAATGCTCTGCCCAGGGGGAGGAGCCAAGCATTCCCACCTGGATATCATCTGGGATTTGGGACAGCATAGGGAGCCCTTACCCACTGGATTCCCATAGGACAAGAGCTACCAGACCTTCCTATGGGATCACTGCTTCAACAAGACCAGTTCATCGGGACTGCTACCACCACCCTAACTAACAGAGTGTGAGGATGTATTCTGACTCTGTCAGTGGTCTTCTGTACTATTGTTTTTAATTTTATTTTACCTTTTTTTCTCCACTCCTGTTAAATTTCTGAGTTGGAGTCTCTTACTGGTTTTGGTTTCAAACCAGTACACAACCTGAGGTCCAGGTCCTCACACTTAGTAATGTAGCAAAAAATTATCAAGTAAACAAGTCAAAAGAATTTAAAAATAACTGTTATTTCATTTTCCCAGGGGTGCTGCACAGTTTGGCCCTGCTAGCTGGGAGGGCTGTAGGTCACCTCGGCCATGGCTCCAGCTTCAACAACTCAAGGCTTCAATAAGCTTAAGTGGTAGGGAAGACAATGTTCTCTAAGGCATCAGAGTTGTTGGAGACTGAAATAAGAAGACATTCAGTAATTCTACATCATGAGGCATTTAACAGCAGATGTAGTTTAAAGCTGATGCCCCACCTGCATCTTGTGGCCCACCCCAAGGTGAGTGACATCACACTTCATTGCCATGCTCCCTTTTGGAATTCATTCTCTTGTCATAGAAGAGCACATTTTATGGCTCTGTCACAGAGATCCTCTGTGTCAGGGCAGAAACCCCCCCTTTTAAACTGAATGTCTATAAAATCCATACTAGGCTTGACACGTGATAGTTTTTTTGATTAATACCCTGTAAAGACATAAGCTATTGCAGTGTGTATTGTAGAAGCCCCCCAAAAACACACAGTTATAGAAAGTCTGACCTATTTTCAAAGTTTGAGACTTCACTTTTCCATCGCTGAAGTAAACTCTGTATGAAATTTGGCATTGGCAGAATTTGTTCAGATGGAATATTTTAATTTGTCCCAAGCCATATTACATTTGTCCAAATGTTAAAAGCTACAGATTCCTGCAAAACTTATTAAACACCTTCCAGTGCCCAACTTCAAGGCTAGCAGTCAGAATATAAATGATGAGAAAAATTGTTGCATAAATGCTGAGGGGTAAAACCACTTGGGTTTGATAATATTGTGGAAGCCATTTGACCAATTTCCTACAGCACCAGCCCTCCCAAGCACCAATCCACTGGAGTGAACAGAGAGAGGTCAGTGGTGCTCTGGTAAACTGAAACTCTGTGAAAGCAATCAATAAACTTCCATCTCCTCCAGGAGCCCCATATTTACATAATTGTCCCTACTTCCCTCTCAGTGTGGGATCTGCTCTCTTTTTCTAAAGGTAAAGGTGCAGGGCAGATGTCTCTCTGCTACTGCGGTTATTAGCATGCTTTGCCCATCTCATTTCTCAGTGGCTTTTATTGTGGCTCATCTGTTCACCAAGACTGGGTTTTCCAAGGCTCATTTGCTGGTTAATTGCATTCTCAGATCCTCTAAGATGTCTGTAGCACCTGCTCTTCACTTCACAGACTCTTTTGATCTCTCTAGAAATATCCAACTCTGATTATCTTTCCCAACCATACGTGCCTGGAAAGCAAGTTACAAACTGCCATTGTGACTATTGTGACCTGTGTTAGGATTGAAAATATAATTCTCAGATATAAAAGCCTGAAATGAAAAGTGATTCTACTTGGTATTCTGTTTGTGTGCTTGTTTGCTGGCTCTGGTTTTTCTTGCTTTACCAAACACTATGGGAAAACAGAGCATATAGTGAAATATAGCGTGCAGTGCTGTGACATTCAATTCAATAGCTCTAAAAGTGTCCTGAGTAGACCAAATTACCACCTGCTGGCAGGGATTTTTCACTTGCAAATATGCTGGAAACTTGTTTACCTGAAACCTCTCCATTTGTTTCTATCAGGATCCATTTGCAAATGTGAAATGGGTGGTTTCAAACCTAATTGTCTGTTCTGTTTGTACATATATCCCTTGGTGGGAACAAAGGTTTGCTTTGTGTATCTTGAAGAGATTGCAACCATTATTGGGTTCTGGTTTGACATTGGTTTCAGTGCAGGAGGAATGTGGAATGCAACATCTCCTTTGTTACTGACTGTATGATTAAGTTATTTAACTGTTGTCTGTTATCAGTTTTCACATTTTTTCTACCGGCTTTAAAGGATTATTTTCTTGGTAAAACGTATACAGTGAATGAATGTATACATTATGAATGAATTATTATATATTGAAATGTAAAAAGTGCTGCTTTTTTTTTTAACAATGCATTTTAAATGGGTTATCCCACACCTCTTTCTCATGTGTAGTGCTGCACATTTTTAGTTGGAATTTTTAATGAGTTTCCCTCCACAAGTGTTTGCAAAGTTTTAGCCAAAACAGCACAGCTGTTTGTAAGGCTTAGGAAAATATGTTGTACATTTGAAAATATTCTGGTAATCTAGGTGGTTAACACAGAATTATTTAAATCCCTCAACTAGTCTAGTTTCTCCAATAACTCAAACTCAGCCTTGGGGAGGAGTTGATGTTTTGAAAGAATTAGACATGAGGACATTAAATTCTAACATCACCACAGACATTATCAGATATTATGAAGTATACAAATTGTGGGATATATATTTTCAAATAGAATAAATTAAGGCTAAGGTGAATTCTAGCACTTTCTGACTTCTAGATCTTAATTTTATAAACTTAATATTTACATCCCCACACATGGGTCTGTAACTGAGGCCTTTCTGTGTTTACCACTAATGTAGTGGATATTTGTGAATTTACTTTTCTTGGCCTGTGTGTTATCCTCAATATCCCACTGTACTCTCTATAGCTGTTACAGAATTAGAACTAGATGTGTTGGACAAAACAGTAAGAGGAGTAACAAGGGAATTCAGCAAAAGTGACTCCTGCAGGAACCTTAAAAGCTGAATATTTTCCTTTGATAAATGAAGGTCAAACTGCCTGTGCCACCACCACTAATGCAGAGGCTGCTCTGTGGGATGACAAATCTCTGCTCCTGCCGAGGTGTAGTGATGAAGGAAAAGCTTAGACAACACTGCTCCCTCGGAATTCAGCTGGAAACTCAAAGGTACTGTGCTCAAAGCTTCCAGAGTGCCCCCAAAGCACTGAGCACTAAGATTTGTATTCAATGCCACTGAATTTTCTATCCTACTCGAAATTGAAAACTAATTTTGGGCATTTACTGATAATTCAAGGTCTTGTGAACAAGCCTTCAAGCTTACTTGCAAAGACCTTGCAAATTTACTGAGGCTTGTGCTGCAGAGCAAACTTCAATAAATAAATAAATAAATAACACCCTACGAGATGCCAATGAGGCACTAAGTGCCAGAAAATGTAAACTGGTCTGAGCCTGAAATTCATTAAGACTGCAGTGCCTCTGAGCCAGCATGCAGAGGGCGATTGCTTTCCATGGCCCTTCTGCTCCAAACAGATTTGGACAAGCCTCAGTTTAGACTCCTGTGAGTACTCACCCATTGTTGATGTTGGCATTTTTTTATTTGAAATTGGGAACATTTGTAATGCACACTGATGCAGCTTGAGAAGACTGGATAATCTAGTGAGTGCAGGAGGAAGGATGAGAGAAAGTTATTTAGATCCTACTGGCTTTTATTTTTCTTTTCTTCCTGTCTTTTAAAAATAATTATATAGGCAGAAAGGTGTTAAAAAAACCCCATAAAATCAGCATTCTGTTTTGGCTGCAACACTTCACTGACATTGGACAATTTTATCTTACAGGTCAGGTTTCAAACAAACCTATTTGGTAGGCAATAGGTAAACAAAATGCATTTGTTTGTAGCAGTTGGGGAGCTCTGAAATTCAGGGCTTTGTGTGAAAGAATTCTGTTGTAGGTTATATTCTCTGAGGGGATGAAGTAATAATTAATTGCAACTAATCTGTCATATTTAGTGCTTTTTAATCATGAGCAGATACTGATTCACCCACAATACAAGAACTTATTTCATTATTGAAGTATAAATTTTCACTGGAGACTGAGGTGTCATGTATTAGACAGAGATTTGAAAGAAATACACAAATAGAGGTTTAATCAAAAGATTGTTAATGTTGAAAAAATGAGGAGAGCTCTCAAGAAACCACTCGGCTCATGTGAGAAGGGTCAATAACACTGAGCACCTGCTGCATCTTTCCTTGTATAGTGGAGAAAAAAAACCCCAGTCTTTCAGAATAGATGTGTCAACCCTACTTGTCCTTTTCCTGCCCCTCCGAAAATAAGTTGCTTGCTTGGATTCCAGAGTAATCCAAAAAACAGAGCAAGGATGAACTTGCCAGGGGCTTCATTTCACTCTCCTACCCACCTCTGCCTCCCTCTCTGCTTGTTTTGTGTTTACATTTGTGCTTAGTAATAACCAAAAAGCACCATTTAAAAATCAGCTGTATGGGTTGTAAATGCCTTTCAAAATCTATTAAGTGATGAAAATGAAAATATCATAATTGTCTTTTTCTGATTATGATGCCAGAAAGAACTTTTTTCTCTAACTTTCACTAATCTGAAACAAAGACAATTTGCTCTCAGAATACCCCCAACAGCCTGGGTTATTTTTCTCTCAGTATAAGTTTATTGAGCAAATTAGCTTTGATAGGCAGATCAGCTTGGGAAGGGTAGTGGTGTTTTCAGACTGTGAAGGGTTCCATCTGGGAGTTTAATTCCACTGAAGGTACACTGAAAGGATTTGTCACTAAATATGGAACTTCCTATGGAAAGTGTTGCACTATTAATTCATAACTTTGACTGAACAAAATTTGAAACCTCAGATACTTAAAACTGTATTTTCCTCTTTAAAAACACTGAGGTGCATGCCCATATTGGAAGGAAAAAGGCACTCCAGTATTCCATACAGTTCTGAAAGTGGATTTGGTGAGGAGCCTGGAATCAAGACCAAACTCCTCAAACGAAGCAGCTAGTCATCAAACATATTAGATGTCCAGTCTAGACACTTCTAATAATAACTAAAGCTAGCCTGGACACTTTTACTGCTGGTTTTGCATTGGAATATATTCTTTGGGAAGCCACATTGCTGCCCTCAGTGCTTTCTCCTGCCACTTCCCACCCTAGCAGAGTTATAGACCCTCCTTATGGCACCTCGGAGGGGCGCTTTGTCAGATATGCAAATATGAAGTTGATTTGAACATGCGGGATGCACGTAAGTGTGATTAGTAGGGAAATAGAATGTTTTCAGAGGGGATGTGCTGATGCCGCACTGGAACTTGCTGCATTTTTCCTCGGGAAAGAGAAGAAAATTGCCCTCCACTACTATTGGATTTCTGCTTTGTGCTGGGATTAAAGAGCAGAATGTGTCACTCCAAGCTCAGAAGCTTCTCCATATCTGTGTTTTGATCCTTTTTAAGTTATTAATGTTTATAAAATTTGAGGTTATGTCGCACTGATCATGAGATCTCCCACAACACTGATGGTGGTTGGCAGGAGTTCCCTGGTTGCATTAAGTCCAGTTTGAATGAACGGGAACTTTGATCCACAAGTATTTTCCTGGCTTGGTCAATCTCTCAAGAGGTTAAAGATGCAAGATTAGGAAGTGTAGCAGCACTTCTGCTGTTTTCATGGCTCTGCTGTCCTTCATCTCATTCAAAAACTGCATTCTCTGTTAAAAAGATACCCTCTCTGAAAAAAGGTGATTTAGCACCTGTAGAAATTCAGAAGAACAATAATTGCAGCTTTGTTTTGTAATAAAGCATATCTTGATAGATGTGGTTGCACAGAATTACATTCTTTAAAGAAATGTTGAAAATATCTTGTACTGATTTCTGTGATTGCAGAATGTGTGTGCAGTGCATTCAGTTAATTTGTTACTGAACAGATCTGAGGTTCTGGCTTTTGGAAGGCTGAAAGTTATGTTGCAGGGCAGATGAAGCCATTCCTGTAAAATAAATAAGTGCTGGAATCAAAGCAATGGGCAAAGAAATAAGCTGAGGAGAAAGGTATCTATTATTTGATACATAGGCACAGAGACCCTGCTGTCACAGATCCCCCCCGGTGCCCCTGCACAGAGTAAGATCCTAACCGAGGGCTTGGAGAATTTAAAAGCAGACAAAATTAGCAGCTCTTAAAAAGCACGTAGAGGAAGGACTATGCAATTTGGGGGATGCAACTGATGCCCAGAGAGATGAAATGATTTTACCATGATTTACATAAGGGAATTTTAGAGAGAAAGTCTTTATCTGCATCTCCCACAACACTAGTTTTGAGAGTAATATTCTTGAGGAGCCATTCTACCAGGTAATATTAGATTTAGAAGTGTAAGCATATAATTAAATATAGAGGTCCGCTTTCTGGGGGCTGCTTTACCGGCTAGCCTGCCCCTCGGACTCTATATGTCAGGTGTTTGCTGTTCCTGAATCTCAGGCTGAAGCTTGGAATTGCGGCGTGGAAGAAAAGAGCGGGCTCTGCTAGGTTTTAGATGGTCTTTATTTCCTCCCACGTGCAGGTGTCAGTTCAGGGAGGCAGAGGGTTCAGGAGCTCAAGTGAACAGGCTGAACCCCCGATGCAAGAGCACTGGGAGGGGCAAAGCACCCCACTTAAGTGTGGGCGGGGGTGGTTCCCAAACAACAAGGAGCTCAGCACCAATACCAGGGAAGGAGGGGTGTAACTCAACACANAATGCTACAATTAAAATAGTGACATTAATTATATGTGCTTTTTCTTTTCCTTTTGCAAAAATGTTATTTTATGAGAAGAACTTGCTAAGTAGGGAATAAGAAATCTGTGCTATTTTACTTCTTATTATGGAATCACAGAATTGTTTGCGTTGTAATGGACCTTAAAAATCATCTCACTCCAATTATGGAATGGAATTCCAACAAAGGTGCACCTTCCACTACCCCAGGCTGCTCCCAGCCCCAGTGTCCAACCTGCCCTTGGACACTTCCAGTGATCCAGGGGCAGCCATGGCTTCTCTGGGCATCCTGTGCCAGGGCCTGCCCAACCTCCCAGGGAACAATTCCTTCTCAAGATCCTATCCATCCCTGCCCTCTGGCACTGGGAGCCATTCCCTGTGTCCTGGCCCTCCAGCCCTTGTGGATTGTTTCTCTCCATCTTTCCTGCAGCTCCCTCAAGCCCTACAAGGCCACACTGAGATCACCTCAAAGCTTCTCCTTTTCAGGTGAACAATCTCAGCTCTTCCAGCTTTTCCTCCCAGCAGAGCTGCTCCATCTCTCTGCTCATACTGGAGCCTCCTCTGGGCTCTCTCCAGCAGCTCCAGATCCTTGGTGGGCTGGCTGAGGGCTGGGGCAGCTCTGCAGGTGGGGTCTCACTTGAGGAGGCAGAGGGGCAGCATCTCCCTCCCCTGCTGCCCATGCTGGGGCTCACCCCCAGGCAGGGGGAGGTTTGGTGTCCCAGTGCACACAACTGGGGCATATTGAGTTTTTGGGTTTTATTGTTGAGGCAACTCCTACTAAAGGCTGTCCCAGACACCAAATTGTGTCATAACTTCAGTGAAAATAATGCTGAATTTCCTCAAAAGCCATATCCTGAATCTCCTGAATCTCAATACCCATGTCTGACACTGTAGCTCTAGCTCTTCACCCAATAGTAGGAAGACTGCAGCTTTGGTACTTGTGCCTGGATGCTGAAAGCAAAAGCCATCCAGACACAAGTGAATATTTGTGCTACTTTTAGGTTGTGAATCTGATTGCTTACTTCTTTTGCCTATTTTGTGCTAGTGGGATGCCTTGGGAAGGCTGACCTGAAACAGAGACTAGACAGAGCTACAGAAGAGCCTGGTCAGAGCTACACCCAAGGTGGACTGAAAATGGTCACAAAATGGATGACCAGCCATGAGGTCTTACACTTTTATAAGTTTTGGTCCATTTGCATATTGGGGTTTAATTATCCAATTACAGCTTACAGGTTGTGAGGTGTCATCCTTCTTGTTTCTCTCTTCAGTCCACTGTTGCTTATGCTTTTGGGCCTGAGAGCTGTACTTGTTGTCCTTGGTCTTCAGCAGGAAAAGGATTTGTTTTGTCTACCTAGTCTGTGAAGAGAGCATACTAGCACTTAATATGAGGCTCAGAACTTACACTCTTAGGCAGCACAGAACCTGAAACACATGAAAGCTAAAATTAAGGCATCAAGTGAAACTCAAATATAACTAAAAACCTTTTCTTAAAAGAGTCTGAGAGTTCTAGTGCACTTGGAAGCCCAGGAAGGAGTTCAAAGTACTCTCCCTAGTCCAGAAATGACTTCTGATTTCCTCAAATTCAGAAGGACTACGTTCATTTAAAAGAAAAGTGAGTTTTGAGATACATCCCTATTTAAGTCATCTTTAATTCAAGCATTTCATCAGGCTGCTTTCCTGTGATCCCTCCAGGCTCTTACTGGTAATTGAAGTGAGAAGGAGGATAATTGACCCTTTACCTGAAAAAATATAGCAACTGTTTTTTAACCAGCACCCAATACTGAAACAACAGTACAGCTACAGTGCAGTGCTTCCATGAGAAAGTGATCTATTAAGAATCTGTCAACATCTCCAAGCAAAACTGAAGCTCATGTACATGAAATAACCTTCCCAAGATCACCCTACAAAGCACAGAAGAGAAAACAGAAGTAGTTATTCTATTCTCTCTTCCTGTCACATTGGATACCCCAGGTAATTGTATCTGGTTTTGTCTTCTCTGAATTAACAATTTCTTCACAATAATTTATCACTCCTGGTCTTCATGGAGTGTTTTTATAGTGGAAAAAAGGTTCAAACTCATACAATAGCCCAGCACAATCTTTCTAAAGGTGTTGATGCTGATGGGTACAGACCGGTATGAAATGAACCTGTTACCTCTGAATTCATGTGCCCACTAGGGGACGCTGGGACATTATGCTTTTGTCCAAATGAAAGCCATTTCAAAAGCAATGAAGCTGGAAGATCCTCTTGTTCTTGCTGCAAAATCCAATAAAAATTACGCATATCTAATTTCTAATCTGTGCATGGTGATGTGCAATATGTTTTAAAAAGTCTGACGAGTGGTGATCTCCTAGGCAGGAATGCTGGCTCTAAATAGTTCAAACTGGTCCATAATATTACAGGTCTTGAACTGCAAAGGTAATGGATCATATTTTTGCCATTTCCCAGTCATTAAAAATAGTGTCAGAATGATGGACTAATCTG
Organism: Cyanoderma ruficeps; assembly: GCA_008694505.1. Taxonomy (NCBI): domain Eukaryota; kingdom Metazoa; phylum Chordata; class Aves; order Passeriformes; family Timaliidae; genus Cyanoderma; species Cyanoderma ruficeps. The sequence continues at coordinate 19,333 of VZDJ01000516.1, forward strand.
TGGGCATTTTCTGTCTGTGCTATAATCTTTGTCAAGGGAATGAGGTATTGTAATTATAATGCCTTTTGCATCATATGAATTATGAAGGCAGGCTTCAGAATTTTCACTTCCTTAAAAGCAGCTTTTTTCCATGGTGATTAGGTATCCTGGTATTTTACCCCTCTTCCAAGCAAGCAACAGCAAATAAAGACATTTGAGTTAAGGCAGCAGCTGAGTTTAGTTTGATAAACGAATATGGAGGAGAGTAGGTTAATGATGTGTAGTCTATGTAAAAAAGCCTTATGTACTTTCCTTAACTATTTTACATTTCACAGATAGATGGCTGCTGTCTTTTCCCCTTGCTCACCTTCCTAGGAATGAGCCTGTAATTTATGTAACCAGGCTGTGAATTGAGCTGTGCCTTAAAGCAGGGAAGGTGGATCCCTCCTGTTCCTCAGGGAGGTTCTGTTGCATTATTTAACTCCCTTCCTAGTTAAGTTCTAAACATGGGGCTGAAGATAGAATTGTTTTCCACATAGAGTCAGATCCTGAGATAGGTTGTGCCCAGATGTGGCACAACTGATGATAGAGCCTACATTATTATGTCAGCCTGGGTTTAAATTTTCTTTTTGCAAAATATTGTGAAAAATTCACAGAGAAAAAACACAATTCTGAGCAACACTGACAGAAAGGATGGACAAAATTAGGTACAAATTTACAAGAATCTTCATTTTATTGCTTTGTATCTTTCACCCTTTCAAAACATATAAAGTGCCCACTTCTCCCAAATTTCTTATTTTGGTCTGGCTCTGTTTCCCTTTGTTTCTTCTCTACCATTTCAGACATTGCTCTTTTCTTGGGATGTCCGGCAATTTTTAACAATTCCATGTCTGTTGAGCTTAGTTCATCCATCAGTGCCATTATTATAACCAGTACATGATCAGAAGCCTGAGACAGTCATCTAAAGTTCTGAGCCCACCACCTCTGTAAAATGAAGATTTTGGTGCTGTTTTCAATTTTAAAAATTATGCACGGAGATCTTACACATATTTGCATCTGAAGGGAGAGATACCTCCTCATTTTTTTACGTCCTTAAGAAAGCCACAAGAAATGGCTAAAATGTAGACAAAATCTTCAGGTGATTCTTATATTTTTCTGGTTGTCATGTGTTTCTTAGTCTTTTGAAGGCTTTAATTAAGACTTAAGCAATAATTAAAACTTAAGGACCCACATGCCAGTTACTCTGTAGGTGGCTGTGGTGAAAGAGGGGAGCAGGTGAAATTGGCTGTGATAATTCCTAGAAGGCTAAAACAGCCCAGGTTGGATGCTTGGGATGGACCTTGAAAGATTGCTGTGTTCAGACTTCCATGGGAAAAGGAGTTAATCTATCCCACCATCCCATCACATTATTAAAAACTCCAGTGATGGAGACTCGGTCACCTCCCTGGGGAGATACTTCCAAGGAACAATTGTTTTACTCTAAAAATTGTCCTTTTTATATCAAGATAGAAGTTAAGACATCTTTTCCATAACTTAGGAAACACACATTTCCCATTTTTACACTATTGTGAAGCTGCATAAAATCACAAGGAAATGCAGAAACCATCCTGAGACACAGCATTTGCTCAGCGTTTTTTTTTTAATATTCATAAAAAAGTATTATGTATATACTCATTTTCTGAACAATGGCTTTCATGAATTTTCTGGAGGTTGAAAAAAAAAAAGATGAGTTTACATGTGATACCTTATAGGGATTATTCTCTTTCTAATGATACCACTTGAAAAATGTTATTTAAAAAATGCTCTGCTCAGCATCCAATTCCTCAAATTATTCAGTAACATTGTTTAAAAATAGAAGCAGTGAATTAATAATTTGTCCAATTGGAAGTCAGTGACAGAGCTGAACAGAGTCGGAATTCTGTCACTTGTGTTTTGAAAAGAAAGTTCTGATAAAGGTATGAACTTGAGTGTTGCAAGAAAAGAAGTATTGAAGGCAAAGATCCCTTTACATTGACATAAAATCTAAACGGAGGTTATATAAAGGAAAATTGACATGCTGGTGAGTAGACCCCAAGAGTAGCAATGGGGAACAAAGACACAGAACCCCTTGTGCATGCAAAGGGAATCACTTTATTGTCAAAGTTACCCCCCTTTTATACCTTTAGTCTCAACCAGACAAAACCCAAACTTAACAGAAGAAGAGCACCCACTGGCTCATTCAGCTGCAGTTTTCTGTCCACAAGCCATAACTATCTCTCACTCCCCAGCTGGCTTCTAATCATCCAGCCTGCAGCTGTGCCTTCCTAGAGGGCTTTCTGGTAAACATGAACCTTAACGATTTTAACAATTACAACCCCATATCCTATACCCAAGCACTCACATCACATATTCATGAAAGTCTGAAAACCTGTTATTAAATGCTCTTCTGTTTTATTCTTAGTCACAGGAGTTGAAGATTTTTCATTGTTGTTCACTTCTTATGTCAATTCTGGGTGCCTCTGTCTTTCAACAACCTGACTGGTGCTTTAAATCTGTGATACACCTGGATGACCTCAGTCCTTGGTCCTGCAGGAAATGAATTTCTGTAATTCCAGAGGGAGCTACAGGAAAGATGGAGAGAGATAATTCACAAGGACTGGAGGGACAGGACACAGGGAATGGCTTCTACTGCCAGAGGGCAGGGATAGATGGGATATTGGGAAGGAATTGTTCCCTGGGAGGGTGGGCAGGCCAGAGAAGCTGTGGCTGCCCCTGGATCCCTGGCAGTGTCCAAAGCTAAGTTGGACATTGGGGCTTGGAGCAGCCTGGGACAGTGGGAGGTGTCCCTGCCTATGGCAGGCATGGCACTGGATGGGCTTTAAAGTCCCTTCTAACCCAAATCATTCCATGATTCTTTGATTAAATTAATTTGAAACAGCTCATGCCACTTCATAGATTTTGAGTTCATGAAGTGTTTGTAAAGGGTCTTTCCAGTGTTTCATTTTTGGGTGAAGTATCTTAAAATTGTTTCCTAGTTTCCTGTTGCCTCATCTGTGGCTTCCTTCTTTGAAAGAAGCACAGAGGATTAAAAAGCTCAGGAACTTGGCAGTTGGCTATACGAAAAATCTTCCTGTCATGGGAGTGGTTAAGCACCAGAACGGATTTCCCAGGAAGATGCTGTCCCCATCTGTGGGGATTTTCAGAGCTTAATGGGGCAAAGTCCTGAAGAGCCTGACCGAACTTTGGGGTTAGTCTTGCTTAGAGCAAGAGGCTGGACTACAGACATCATGAGGTCACTTTCAACCTAATTTTTTCTCTGACTGACTGAATTTTTTCTGTGATCGACTGATATTTTTTCTGAGTTGAATGTGGTTACACAGACTTTTCAGATGTTATTATTCTTTCATGTTCTCCTAACAGGGAGCTTTAATTAATAAACAAAGAGATGTTAATACAGGCATAGTTTTGTACAAAAAAAGGAAAGCGGGACAGAGGTGTATTTTGAAATATGAGAAATAAGGAAATACAAGCAACTCAGAAAAGACCCTGTGTATCCTTAGTGAAAACTGAAGGAAACAGGAGAGATCTTGATGTTGAGAATACCCACGTGTGTCCTTTGATCCTTCAGTACACTAATCTCTGACTTTTAAAAGCACAAAGAATAATAACACATTTTCTTTTATAAACAGCGATCCATAGTTTTAAGAAAATATGGATATTTTATATATGGCAAAAAATAAATCTGATGGCTGAAATACTCCATGTATGTCTTCTAAATTATAATAAATACGTCTGAAAATTAGAAAAATTAAATTATATCCAAGTTCAATTATAAACATCACCCAGAAAAAAAAAATGAGAGAGTTTGCTGTCACTTTATTTTTCCTCGTGTGAAAGAAATATTATTTATTAGGTGTTTTCGTGCAATAGTGTAGGCAAGTACTTTAAAAGATCTCATTGGCCATGTATAAACTTTGGGTTTCTATCAAATTGTTTCAGCTGAATGTCGGAAAGCACTTTGTAAAAGAAGTTACCGGGCTAAACTAAATGCAGTTTATTCAAATACCCACACAGAGTTGGTCAAGCAAGGCTCTGGCAAATCATAAATAAGTAAATTTTAGTGACTTTGAGACATCAAACAGATTTAGCTTCAAGCAGAGGATTTCCTTACTCCAGTTGGGGGATCTCAGGCCATTCCACCATTAACAAATCTTGCTGATTTCTGTGGGTTTGAGCAGACTATATGTCATAAAAGGAAGTAAAAGTTGGACTTCTATGAACAGGTTTAGACCATAAGAATGAAGTACAGCCCCACTTATTTAATCAGTATCAGTAAGTTTTATTTATGTAAGGATGACAAAATATGGCATTCCCAAATTATAACAACTTATTTTTCAGTGTGGCATTTTCATTAAAAATTAAATGGGATATAAAAATGTCTCAAATGTACTTGATGCTGTTCAGGAGTATAAAGTACAGATTATTACAAAAAAAAGATTCCTAAAGTATTTCACATTTTATGGGGGAAAAATAAGTAGCCTAAGACACTGTAAAAGATTAGCCACACTCATGTGAAAGAATTGGTGTACACAAAATATATAGAAAATATTAGGAGAGCTTGATTTAATGCACCCTATTAATTACTATTAATTATTTAAAATGTTATAAAACTTCCCGCTTGAGCCCCCACTGAGATGCCATCATGTCAAGCAAGCAATTAAAACACAATACAGTTAACAATAATATAGAAAGTAAAAGGAAACAAAATATTTAAAAAGCTAAACAAAGTGGTGGTGTTAACAAATCTTTAGCACTTACTGGAATTCTCAGTTGCCTGAAACTGAACCAATTGCATCACCTCATTTGTATTTTAACTCTTAAAATCTTACCTTCTCCAAAAATCTTACATCATTAATTCAATTATCTTCTTTTTTTTTCAGATATGGCTATGATCTTTACTATTGGAACTGATTAATTTATGTCATGAAGAGAAATCAATCATCAAAAAAGCAGCAATCTGTAAAGAACACTAAACAGGATGGGCTTTTCTTAATCATAGAAAACATTCTGGGAAGCAGACACAAGTGACTGTTAATTACAAAGGGGTTTTTTTTAAGTATAATGGCATAGTAAAGATCAACATGAATCCATTCCTGTGGAGCTGATTTGGGCATCAGCAAAATAAAACAACCAGCTAGACCAGAGTCTGCCAGGACTAAGTTAGGCATGCCACTATAAACAAGGTAGTTCGAAGAAAAGCCTTTTATAATGTGATTGTCTATAGAATTTTCCTTCCCTCTGCCACTGTAGCAAGAGCTGCCATTTGCATGCTAAAATGCAGAGAATTGTTGACTCCTCTCTTTTTTGTTTTTTTGGTTTTTTTTTTCTGGAATTACATAAGTAGAACTCTTCAAGCCTGTAATTTTCCTCACATTTACACCTACACCCCAAGTGTTTGCCTTTGACTGTCATGACAAATGCTGAGGCCTGGAATTTTGATGCTTCTGAAAAATCTTCCATATGATGTATTTCCTAATTATATCAGTTTAAAGTAAGGCTGTACTTCTCTGACCCTTGTCCCCTCATAGGACCAGTGTGATAAGTTTTCTTAAAACACATCTTATATATGAGGACTGCAAAAGGGAAATGATCCAGTGAAATACATTCCTTTTTAATAACCTACCTACCCCTGTAATTAAAGGCAATTCCAAAATGCACCAGTTTAATCCATGAAAAATGCTGCCTCTCCATTCAGTTGTTAAGGATATGAAACCCTGCAACCATCTGTCACTTATGATTATTAGACATGTCAACGTGCTTTGTGCTGTACTTCAAAGAAGTACTGTAGGTTATAGATGTCAATTTATATTGTGTCACCCATTACAGACTCAATACATACATTTTCATGTAAACAGGAGGCTGTTTGCTTTAATGGGCATCCCTATAACTGTGAAAACAAAACTGCTATCAAATGATCAGTACCTGACTTAAGAAAGAACTCAAACTCCAAAAAACTTGCTTACAGATGGCATTCCAGTATATTTGTTTGGTTTGCCTGGCTGGTTGGTTAGAATATTTAGGGGCCCCACTTGGGAAGTTTGATTATCGTTGGGTGGATTTGGAAGAGTAGAAACTTGTGTGTTTTTACACCTACAGAAATGTCTGTCAAATCCTCTCAGAAACATTCGAACATTACAGCCATTATTGGTAGAGCAGAGAAAAGCTCTCACATAAGACTCACCTAGGGAATGATTTCTGCTAAACTTCAGTTCTGGTCTTGGCTCTCCCTCCTAGCACACTGCCCCTGCTGGGGTTCGCCATTGCATCCATCCAGATATATTGATTTAGAAGCCTCAGGGATTATGCTCTTCCCAGTGTTTAGGTTTTGTTCAGTGCAGGGAAGGTTTTATTCAGTGATTGCTCTGTGATAGCAAAGCACTGCCTTGCTGTTGGTAGCCGAGGCTGGGCGTGTCCCACTTTAGGGACAAGAAAGAGAGCAGGCACAGAAGCATCGTGAGGGGGAACAAACTCTCCACTTTATTTACAGATTAACTCTTTTATACATTTGTACAGAGGTCCAGAGATTGACTACAGAGGTCGCCACTTCTCAACTTGGATGGTGGACATCACCATCAATCATTTCTTCTCTCAGAGGAGAAGAATGCAAACATTCTAAGAATAAACATTGTTTATATGAAGCTGCGTGAGAAAACTTCTGCACAGAGACAGAAGGCAGAAAACTCAGGGCAACACCTCGCCTCCTCCCAAAACAAAATTCCCGCAGAAATAACAGAGAAAACAATTGAGAATGTTTTCCTAAAAAAAAATATTGAGAATTCAGTACCTCAGCAGCTCAAAATTCAGAACCCAGGCAGACCAAACCCTTCTGTCTTATGGTTGAGGGTGATTTTTTGGGAACCCCATGATCCTTGTGTTTGGAACAGCTGGGATTGGCATTTATTGCCAAGTGTTATCAGGGCCTGACATGGCTTTTCTTGAACTTCATAACAAGGCTGTACTTTGAAACATCTCTGAAATATTGCCTTCACTGCTGCAAAGTCCTTGATTTTACATACAGTTTTGTCCAGGTAATAGTGATGTTTCTGTGAAATTAGAGTACAGAAGAGTCTGCAGAAACCAGTCTATTAAAGACACCGTGTTCCTAATAAATACAGGATTTTAGTGCAATAAAAAATATGTATTTAAATAGGAAAAAGGAACTCTTTGTTTCATTTTAATCTAAAAATTCTAAGATATGTTTTATACAAACATATATATGATAGTTCTCTTTATTTCTCTCATTGTCTTGTTCGTCACATTCTTATATGAGTATTTGCATGAAACTTGTGGACAAAATACCAATGAACTAGAAATCCAATATTTTCAGCTACTTCATACTAGTTTTTACTGAGTGTAGAACTTATTTTTGTCAAAATAAATTAGATGGCGCTCTATATTTACAAGAGATTTCTTTTTTCTATTGAAAGATAGATTTAATGGAGTTGTTATTTCTCAAGCACACATATTTTGTATCGCAAGCCTATATACACTTTTAAGAAAAGCTGTTTTATTCTTTAAAGGTGAAACAAAATTTCAACAGAAAGTAATTGACTGTTTCAACACCTAATCCTTCACTAGCTGAAAATGCAAGGTTTTTTCCCTTCAAGCACTTTTCACCTTTGTTTGAAGATGTTCTTTTTTTTATTGTCTTTACTATGAGCTGAATATTATCATTTTAAAGCAGGTACATTAAGGTAATGGAAAATTAATTTGGTGCCTATTAATTCAGGTTTAATTATGTTACAATATAATGATAAAAAGCTTTGATTCTTCAAGAAAGTCAGAAAATTAGTATAAAACATCCAAAATAATGATAGTAAAATTCCAGATTCCAGTAGAATTCTAAGAGAAGAGTACGTATTACTTGTTTCACCATAAACGTTTTACTTGTTAACAGAATCATGAAGAATTTCTGCAATACATTATCAAATATAAAATCTGACTCTAGAAATCCACTGAACACTGAGACATTGATTGAGAACTAAAGGGATAAATTTAAGGAATTGGATGTTCTTTTATATATTATTCTTTTCATTAAAGTAAATATTTTGTACCAGCTTTTTTTTTTTTTACCAGTTTTGCTTGATCATTAGAATTCAGAGATCTGTGTGGACTTATAGTATGCCTTGTAGGCTGAGGCACTTCCTTTCTGTTTTTTCTGGAAATTTTTCCTGAGCAGTAGGAAATACCAATAGAGTTATCCAGCACTTTGTCCTGCTCTGGATATTTAAAAATGGGAACTGTGCCTGTGCAGATCAACTCCACAGTACATGCTTGGGAATGGGAGCTCTCTAACAAAGCCCTGTACTTAGCTTATATAGATCTAAATATAAATACATAAATATATACAGACCTATTTGTCTGGACAGCCAGTGTGACAGACCCTTGGTGTGTCACTGTCTAAAGGGGCCAGAGAAGCTGGCCTCTAGAGCCAGAACTTCTTTACACTGCAGCCGATGAATTCTTGGATTTTCTTCCCCCAGGAGATGGTTGAGGCAGAGAATGTCAACAGGTTCAATATAAGACAAATCTGTGGACAGTATCTTCACAAACCCTGAAAAAGGAGGGCAGATATAGAAAACCCTTTGTCTGGGGCTGCTATTTGCCGGCTAGCTCGCCCCGGGAATTCTATATTTCAGAGGTTTGGAGGAACTAAGTCTCTGGCAGGAGCGTGGTTGAGGCTTGAGGAAAGAGAGGCTCTCCACGGGGTTTCAGATGGTTTATTTCTCCAGGTACCTCCCCAGAGCGGTGGAAGGCAGAAAGGTCCCTGGAGGCCACGTGGAAGAGAGCGAAAATCTCCTGTCCCCAGGTTATGAACCCAGGGGGCAGGCCTCCAGACAGGAAGGGACCAGTACAGTATTACAAAGACAATAGGTGTAGGTGGCACCTAATCACCTTGGCAAATCAGGGGTTTCACACCTAAAATCTTTTGACTCTAACAGGGTGATTGACAGCTAGGTCAAGGTGATACCAACAGGATTTAG